>JAJGOT010000004.1:1325000-1637500 GCA_022457155.1 Cladopsammia gracilis
CGTACCAGTCGCAAACCATCAATACGGGTAACGGTGCATTCCATTTTTTATCAGCACCTCACCCTAAACTGAAAGCTGGATGCAGATAAAATCAAAGGCTTCTATGAGCCAACTTGTTAATACAAAAAGACGTTCGTACCCTCTCCTCTCCTAGATCTTTTGATTCACCGAACCCCACCCCATACGTCCAAGTCCCCACCTTCCCCTCATTCCAACGCTGTCCTCATGGGTAAGGCAGGTGACTGGTAAGGGTTAGCAGGGGCGGATCTAGGGGGGGGGGGGAGGTGTGCAGGGGGTTCGCACCCCCCCCCCCCCACCTGAGATGACCTGCATCTTTCTAATATAACTAGTATTCTGTAAAGAAAAGAAAAGAAAAGAAAACTACGTGGTTTATTACGCGTTTTGCTACAACGACCACCATCCCCCTTGCTTCTAGCTCCCATCCTCCTTTCTACTCCATCCTCATTGGTAAGCTAAGGCAGGTGACCATAAATTATTATACAGATATCGATGAAATACTAGAACTTCTCTATTTTCTAAAATGTGATCTCTTCACCGCTTACAGTGAAGATACTAAGGGGCCGATTACATGGCGAATCTCAGCCCGGGCTGAGATTTCAGCCCGGCCTCCGAAATAAATCCTCTTAAAACAGGAGCTTATTACCCCTGCTTAAAATGAAGTTAGCGATTACATGAACAAAGTTTCAGCCCGGGCTGAGTTTCAGCTCGGGCGGAAAATTCCAAGCCCGGTTTCGAATTCAGTTTTCAGAACGAAATTCACCATGTTATCGCATCAGAATTTCAGCCCGGGCTGAAAAGTGAATTTTGGCATGCGCAGTGATTATTGTGTTTGTATTCAGCCCGGGCTGAAATTTGTCATGTAATCACAACGAAATTTCATCCCGGTTGACCGGGCTGAAATTCGCCATGTAATCGGCCCCTAATTTTATCGAGTGTATCGTTTGGTCGAGGGTCGAGGTTACCGTGTCGAGGGTCGAGGGTACCAAGTCGAGGGTCAATGTTTTTTATACTTTTTATTCTTTTTTTTTTCTTGTAACGTAAGGTAACTATTACGATTCTCTTCTTAGTAGAAGAAACTATATTATTTCGCTTAAAGTTCAGGGTGTGTGTGTGTGTGTGTGTCGGAGGGTGGGGGGTGGGGGGGGAGGGGGTTATTTGATAGGGGGCTTAATTTACGGTAGTTTCTAACCGAGCGATCAGATGGACTGCTTACCATTTCATACCGAGAAGACGCATTCCATACCAAGAAGGAGCGCGGGGACTTACGACGATCACGCTACGAAGATGACGCAAATATGTAGCAGAAGATGTTTGAACATAATAAGATATTTTCCTAATAATTTCCGGATATCTTTCCAATATTGTTTGGATATTCTTCAACGTCAAGAAGCTCCGCGAGCGGGCAAAAAAAAGCCTGCGTATTTTCTGAGTCGCGCGAAATATGGATGGAGTCGCGCATCTCAGAAATAAATGCCCAGCCCTACGCCCACGCCTGTTGTACTGGCTAAGGGCAAAATAACCCGCATTGCAACAAAAAAAATATTAATGCAGATATTCTATTATAAGACATGTTCTATTGAAGTACCAGCTTGTTCGAGTCATACATTTGTACAAAGATACATTGTTTGAAAATGTGTTCAAAAAAATGTGTTCCTAACAGGCGTGTGTAAGCCAAGCGAGGAAACTAACTTTTTCTCTCCTTCCCGGGTTTTCTCATGTTTGGCTCGTCTCAAGCTTCCTGCGGCTTAAGAAAAATGCCTCGGCTTACCAACGCCTCTTAGGAACAGGCTACTTCATTCTCAGGACGGGACGCCAAATTTCGAGATGCGTTTTTGAGTTGATTCTTTCACACATCAAATGCGAGTTTACCAACACAAAATCGTTGGCCAAAAAGTTGGCGAGAATTGAAACGTGTTATAATTGTTGTCAACAGTTTGTCAACACATGTTTACCAACTCAAGGAGGAGAAAAATGAGGTAAAGAAACACTTTGTCCTTGCGCGCGTGCACAATGCCAACAGCTACGCGGTTTTACGCCACCGCACTAGGAAATGGCTTGTTATGTTGCATAATAATGATGCCTTGAAACCATAAAAAGGCACTTTCTCGTCCTCACTGAATTGTAAGCTGCATCTTGGGAATCTCAGGGATAAATGTGATAAATGTGGAATTCAGCGTTGATTAAACTTTTTAACGCCCGTGAAAAAGCGTTGACTCCGGCGAATGATGCTATTCCATGCAGTCTGTGTACTCCGAATATCTTTCCCTACTGTTATATTTTGTACTAGTGTATTATAATAATCCGATTTGAAATGTTATTTAGTCAAAAATTGACTCCTGATTTTCGATGACATTTCAAGGTTTAAAGGAGGAGAAACGCCAGTCTGTTTAGATCAGTGCATTAACTATAAACTGTGATTAAAATACTGCAATTTAATTGGAGCGATGAAAAATGCCTTCTCTCTTGTTTTTGTGTTTCATCGATATCTATATAATAAACAGAATATTACTCGCGCGGGTATGTAATATCCTCCATTTCTGCCATTTTATGAAGAAACTTCACTTGCTGTATTTATCAACATTGAAAACTTAAACCCAACAAACATAGTGATCATGTAACATAGTGCCAACAGCACTCGAACCTTCATTACAAAGGTATTGTATACAGTCGAACTCTGGCCTTACGGACACCTGCATAATACGGACACCTGTCTATTACGGACAGTTCTCTTGGTCCCTAAGATACAAAAATTCATACAATCCTTACCTCTATAATACGGACACTTTGGTCTGTCCCTTTGATGTCCGTATTAAGGAGGTTCGACTGTACCTGCCAATTCTCGCACCTTGCGCGAGTCCCCCTCCTGCGGGTTGAAAACTTCGATCTAACATCAGCTCACGCTTTCGGACCAATTTCTCACGCGTGGTTAAAAAAATGTGAGCTATTAAGGCCCGTTTACACATGCGATTTTTTATGCGATTTTTTTCGCGCTCTCCAATGCAACTTTTATCGCAAGTGTAAACTAGCAGCGATTTAAGTGCGATATTTGATTTGATTTGCTGCGATTTAACAAAAATCGCCGCCAAGTTGCATCAGGTTTCGAACATGTTCGAAACCTCTGCGACATCGCGCAACAAATCTCTCCCAAATCGAACTGAAACTGAAATATACACAGGCGATTTGAAGATGCAACTTGCGCGCAACAAAAATTGTACAAAAATATCGCCTGTGTAAACGGGCCTTTTACAGCCCTTTCGAAAAATATCAGAAAATATGTAAACTCAAACCAATGCGAGAAACGAAAAGTTCATGTAAAATGATTAAAAGACGGTACTTTTCACGAATTATTTGATTTTTGAAGGGAAAAGCACTGGGGGCGAGGTGTTTCACTTTTTGTGTTTATTCGGAACGTCTTCTCGCTGCTGATATGTCTCGATATAGACAATACAACAATACAATACTTTATTTTCACATTTCCATGACATTTTTGTTACAAGAAAATATATATCTAGCTAAACTAAAATTTCTAAAACAATAGGACGAATAACTAAATATAAGTAACTTTTGAGGAAATGCCTAGTGTCTAAGTTAACCATACAGTTTTCCAGTTAGACACTAGACATCCTCCGGCAATTTACGCAAAGAGAGACCCTGGGAACGAGGTTGACGCTGCCAGAACAAATGCCAAACCGGTTTATCTGGTTTGCGCTTTCGAGATGCTTTCGCATTGCTTCGAGAACACGAGGGATTTTCGTTTTGCAATCGTCGACAAAAGGTGAAAGTCAAAGAAAATGGGCGACGAGGATTGTAAGGTCTATGTTGGTTCTTTGAGCTTCAATACAGGCGATGACGGACTGAGAGATTACTTTGAAACCCATGTCGGAGAACAAACAGTTTCTGATGGTAAGAAATGATTTGTACATTTAGCTTATAAACTACGTTTGATTATAACACAGTCTACAGCTAAACTTAGGCTTAGTTTAGTTTAAGATTATAAGCTTATAAGTTAACACTAGTTTGGTGCTTACACAAGAACCTTACATTGTTTTTAAGATTACATAGTTTTTAAGCTCAGTCTATCTTTAAAGATGAATTCGCACAAAAACAAACCGTGATAGACCTGTTCACGGTTTCTGACGCCATATTGGTTGCACGGAAGCAAACGTATGAGATTTTTATCATTTTTGAAGATCTATAACTCTGCTCACATATGCGAGAATTGTACATAAAATAAATGCTTTTAAAGCTATGCCTCGTGCAATTAAAGTCTCCTATTTTTAAGGAACAGGTCTTGGATAGAACTGCAATAAACAAGATTTTAAAACTTAATACAAACCCTTGAAATACAATAGGAGACTTCGCGCTTGTTGGGGGATCATGGGTATTCCGGGCAAACGTGTCGCCAAATACAGTGTTTGAATGGGGAATTCAGTTTCAATTGATTTGGTAAAATTCTACGAATTGAAAACTAATGATACCAGGAAGAAGATTTTACTCATTAAATTGGAGGGACGTAGCTATCTTATACCCCATTCACACCAACGCCTAAACATGTTTACAGAGATGTAAATAATAGCCGGGAACCTGAACTTAATTTTTCCGGCTATAAAAGCTAAGTGCAGAACTAAGAACTACATTTTTCTCGTTTTTAACCGGCTATCAGTCCTATATTTCCAGCTGTTAAAAACTGAATCTACATCCCTGGTTTAAATGTAATTTGTTGTTTAATTTAAAACAGGTTTAGAAAAATACCTCCTAAACTCCTGTAATATTTGGAGTGAAGTGTTTACTAAAAGAAACTTCATTGAATTTTATTACCATCCCAGGTTGTTTGAGTTATGTACATTTAAATGTACATGCAATTTTTTTCAAATTCTTCCCCTTTATGTTGGAACTAGTTTAGAGGTGAACGGGGGGGGGGGGGGGGGGGGGGGCAAACTGCCATACCATGAACAAAATCAGCAAAAGCCACAATGCTGTGTCTAAAATTGAAGGAATATCGAAACTGTTATTGCCGGCTAATAAGTCATGTAGTTTGGCATTAATTTAACAAACACTTTTGGATCTTTTAACTACAAAAAGATTGTGTGAGCTGGATGTGTAGTTAAATTGTGGGCTTAATAGTCCACTCCAGATAAAATACCAGTTTGACCAAATTACATGTGACCTCACGAAAACCTTATTAACCGATATCTGTGTGAATGGCAAAATGCAAAGCTACTGAACAGATGAAAAACGGGTGGCCGAACCGTTCTAAACAGTTACCATGAACGCACTGTCTTCAAAACAAGAGGCTCCATGTAGCCTAAACTCATGTGCTTGAGACGCTGACACGTTGATTGAGGCTACCAATTTTTCACTACTTGCTTTGAAAATTTAATTTATTGATTCCCTATCAAATCAACACCCGTCTAATACTTCCCAAACCGTTAATTGTTTTTGTTACATTTGAAAAGACTACAAAAGCAATGAAATCAGTAAAAATCTACATGCTATATATGGCACGCATTACACAGAAAAGTCCAGTCCCAAAATCTAAATTTCTTTTAATCTGATGAGTATAAATGACGTCGTTTTTTCGTGTGTTCATTCGTTAAAAATAATCTTGAAATTACTCACTACAGACAGCGAGGGAAATTGGGCATCTGGTTGCGTCAGACATTGTAGCTACAGTACCGCTCGAAAGTATTAGTGTAGTATATTATTTTGTTTTCTGAGAATTCACCAATGTGCGACGAAAGCGACCGAACACCGCAGGGAAACAGACGCGGCAATACCTCGGTTACAAACAATAATGGCTAATTTCTATTGTTATGGTATTGTTTAACTCTATATCAGTGATATTCTCCAAGGAGGCAATGAAACAAAAGGCTAGAGATGTCGATTTCACAACATCTGACATCGTGATTTATAAAGCGATATCGAGTTGTTCTGTTGAATCTTCTCCGTTCACAGGAATGAGGAATGAAAACAAAATCTTCATTCTTATCGCCTTTTCTGGCTTCATACATTTGTAGCAAAGATAGTGAACATTTACATTCACGTTTTTATACGTGTCGATTTATTGACTTCATACATTAATTTTATAATCGATCAAATGTACCGTCCCGCCAGCAATAGAATTGCGTTTTTAAACCGATGGAAACCAGCCATAATCAGCCAGCGCCAACGAAATAAAGAACTTTAAATTGGATCGTGCAAAAGAAACTTTTCGGGGCTTTCGAAGAACGAACTTAAGTGTGCTTATTATTATGTGCTTATAATACAAAATCTGAACATTCACGCAAGTGGAAGCACAAGCATGACGGAATTTGCGTCCACCTGTCTACCAACGTTTCGCATTAAAACGCACAATTTCTTTTAATCCAGTAGAGTTTGGAAAAGCTTACTTGTAATTTACTTGTAATTTGGCGAGCGAAACTGCAAGGAAAACAGAGAATTCATGGAAGTGCATAGTCTGTATTCAGGTTTCAAATTACCCTTTTGACATATGCAAATTTGGTGCACTTTTTCCTGACATTACTACAACAAGCTTAAAAGGGCTAAATTTGTTTTCTGCCACATACCTTTCCCAGCTGTCTGACATCGATTATTATATTTAGTTTCATTCAACATTTATCTGAAGTCACAGTTGGTAAACATGAAGTTCAGAAAGAATTTTACACATGAATTTTGCGTGACTAACGCACTGGCACTTGTGGCCGCTTGTCTACATAAAGTGACCTATTTTGGTTTTGTTTGCTTTCTGACAGAAAACTTGCTATTCGAAATTTTTCCATTGCTGTTCACAGCCAGCCGTTCGAAATTTTTGTTCTGTTTCAGTCGTACACTGCGCGCGAGCCGTTCAAAATTATTCTTTGGCCGTTCAAATGAAATTCGATCTGTTTAGTTAGCAGATCTCATTACCTGGCATGTGATCAAAATCTACCGTGAAGAAATTTTTCTTCCTTGTTGCACCTTTTAGTACGAAAGTTATTTTATTGTTATATCTAGAAGAACTAGTCGTTTGAAACAGGAAGAAGTTTCGCTGGTCGGCCGCTGCGATGCTTGTCACCCCAAGGCAACTTGTGGCGGAAATGCTTGAAGTATTTTGCCACTGACGGTATTTCTACTAATCTTGACTCCATCAAGATTAAAGAGATCACAGGCAACCTTCGATATTTTAACGTTTAAACGAAAGAAAGAAAGCAATCTAAGCTGAACATATTCTGATGTATACATCTCGCTTGCAAGTTGACGAATTGATTGATAGCTGGTGAAGTTTAGTTTGTAAACAAACTGTACGCGTCACTATTAGAGCACATGATATTTTGTCTTTGTGTTTGACGCGTGATTTCACCCCTGTCACATGTGAGGAAAATTAATCTGCGATCAGGTGCTCTTTTTTTTTGTTCATTTCAATTTACCGTAATGAAAAAGTCAGAAAAAACAGACTGTCTCTTTTAGTATTGTAAATTATTCTTAGAATTACTGGAATTTAATTTTGGCATGAAAAGTTTAAGCGACATGCGGAATGTAAACTTTAATGATCCCTAGTTATATTTCGTTCGATTGAATGAAGCGGTTTTAAGAATTCAAGCACCGTAATTCTTAAACAGTTTGCATTTAAAGCTCTGTTCCAGAAGTGCGTTTTCATTTCTTTCTCTAGTTACAGCAGCGTTCACAGCCAACTTCTGACGGTTTGTCTCACGTTCAAATCATCGGAGCGTCGCGTCTCACCTATTGTTGTTAATGAACTTCAAAACAAAGGAAAACAACACTCTATTCAAACATGACCGCATCCTATTCTTTCCGCGGTTTTTTTGACCGCAAAAAACCAAGGTGAAACCGGAGTTTTTAGTGTGGTCGGACGAGAATTACCTAGGTGAAACCGCAGCTCAAAACTGCGGTTTGACCTAGGCGAAACTGCGGCAAATACTAAATACTTTCGAGCGTTACTGTAACAGGAGCCAAAGGGGATTGCATGTAGATCTCATGTTTGAAGGAATCAACATGGCAGATAGCCATTCATTACCAGCAGTACAGCAGTCTTTTCAACACACATAACACAGGACCATATCCATTTTAATTTAGTTTAAATTTTTAACCCTTCTTTTTTAATCAACAGCAAAAGTTATAACAGACAGGGATACTGGGCGATCAAGAGGGTTTGGTTTTGTGACCTTCACTGATTCAACATGTGTGGACAAGGCATTAACACTGGATAATAACGTAAAGTTTCCTTGTCAATTTGAGAATTTTATATGTACCGTATTTATTTGGTTATAAGATGCACTGGGTTATAGGGCGCACCCTAAACTAAGCAACTGAATCATGTTAAGTTTACAAACCGAAAATATCAAGATGTACCATAAACTTAAATAAAAATATTTCTCACAATAGGCTTTTAAATTCTTTAATTAGCATTTACAACTACTTTCAAAGTGTAAGTTGAGTAAATGGTGCAACATTGGTCTTGAATACAATGTCTGCCTAACCTTAAAAAGAAATTGAACTTACCTTACATTTTAACAACTGGCAACAACAACAACTTGGCAACTGGCAACAACGTGTTTGTTTTGGGCATTTCGTCCTTACAGAAAGCTTCCAAATGAACAGTAAATAGCAAGTGCTGTTGTAACACAGGTATTGTGACAATGTGAGGGTCAATTTCATAATTTACTAACAAACTACTCATGTCCGCGTGAAACACGAACGTCAGCAACAATAGCCACCAGTGTTTCTCTTTTCTTTATACCTCTTGGGTTCTTTGAGAGGTTTTGTTAAATTTTGTTGTGTGAGAACACTCAGCTATAAGACGCACCCCAAGTTTCACGGTGGTTGGTTGCTAGGGCTTTTCCTCCCGCACCTCTCAAAACTGAGAGTTTTAGGCTATAGACAAAAGTAGAATACATCGAATCTAACGAAACTTGGAAGGAAAGTAGTTGATAAATTACCTATCAATTGATGGTTATTTCATCCCATTTGACTGCTATTGTGACGTCATAAATGATGTCCAAATTTGGCATCAGAATTAAAATTCAGGACAAAAGTGTGAAAAACGTTGTATTAGTTTTCAGTATAGAATTCTATGATTTCTGGTGAAAACCTCATCTCAATCGGATAAAAAGGCGTAAAGTAACAGCTAATTAAAGAAATTCAAATGTTCCGCCAAATGACCATATATGGTCAAACTTTAGGGGTATTTTAATGCGAAAACAATGAATGCAGTCGCAACGGAGAAAAGACAAAGCTGCATAAAATCAAAATTGGCGGGAAATTTGAATTCTTTAACTAGCTGTAACTTTACGCCTTTTTATCTGATCGAGATAGGGTTTTCACTAAAAATACTTTGTTTCTGTTGCAAAAATGTCTAAAGTTTTGAACACTGCTCTTCAAATTTTTAATGTTGTTTAATACTAAAACTAGGTGGCACTTATGATGTCTTACTTTCAAGAAAAGCCGAAAAAGTCTTCACAATGGTAAAAATGTAAAGAAAAATTTCTCCAAGTAAGATGTTCTAATGTTTTGCTTCATTTAGAATATAAACTACTCCTCTGTGAGCCAAAAAAATGAGATTTAGAACTTTCCGGGAGGAAAAGCCCTAGCAACCGACCATCGTGTTTAGAAGAGATTTAGAGTGAACAAGCAGATTTTCATACAAAAAATGCTGTGCCTAATAACCAAATAAATATGATATACTCTGTTTTACAAAGTCAGGCGATGAAATCCAAAAACACACTTTCATGTAAGTTCTTTTTATTTAAATTCAATTTTTCCTTTTAAGGAGCTTGATGGACGAACCATTAAAGTGTCAAAAGCACACTCCCGTGGAGGTGGGGGTGGAGGTGGAAGGGGAGGAGGCTTTAGTAGGGGTGGACGAGGCTATCAACGAGGAGGCGGTGGATATGGAGGCGGCGGGGGATATGGAGGCGGCGGTGGATATGGAGGTGGTGGAAGACAAAATTATGGTGGTGGTATGTATACATGTATATTATATTTATGTAATATAGTGTTTAATCAGATTTTTTTAACCCACTTCAAGGTGTTTGGAAATCTGATGAAATACTGTGTCGAATGCTTGACATTACTTCTCAAACAAAATGATTTTATAAGGAGAAATTAAGGATGCAAAAATGAGGAGTGTTTCAACTGATTTCCAAACACTCATTAAACATTAATTTCCTTTGTATTTTAGTCATGAATTATTAATGAGTTTGAGAAAAGCTGTTTCCTTACTTACTGCTTTTTTTAAAATGAAGGTAGGTGTACAGTTAAATATTGTTGACAGTCAACCCCCTTGTCCATAACATTAATTACCTTTCTGCAGCTGATGGCTCATTGAAATGGCAAACATTTTATCCTACAAGATAACTCAATCTTTCATAATATATAAAAAAATTACCCACAGAACTCAATTTGCAAAATGAAACTCTGCAAAAATTCATGCTGCACTGTTTGTTAGTTAACTACTTACTTACTTACTTATCCTCTTCGGGCCCACGAGGACTCTTGAGGCCCTTTTGTTTTTTCGGTTTCCGTAATCAAATGTTTTTTACGAGGTGCAGGGATTAGCCGCACGCTCAACCCTGAACCTGGAGGACCAGTGACTACCCTTTAGTCTGGCCTCTACCCTTTGACCTGCCCGCCAAGGTTGAACCTGCTGGGGGAAGACCCCCGACGGTATAGCTCTCAGGGTCATTGAGGCACGCAAGCTCCCCCACCGCGACAAGGAGGTAGTCTACGGGGAGTGTTTGTTAGTTTACCATGGAATAAATGTAGCTGCCGGTTAGTTAGCAAATCTTTTTTTGAATCAGGTTATCAGTGCCAAAATTTTGGTTGCCATTGCCATTGCACCTGAAAAGGTCACAACTTGGAGGGTTGGCCTCTAGGCCAATCCACATTTTTCAGGCCATTGTCTGGGCATGGCAAATTACATTTTACTGTGCAACTTCTCAAGTGCAATGGATTTTTTTGTGGTCTTTGATGGAGTGAATGAACAACAATGTAATCCATTCTGTTATGTTTATAGATCGATGGGGAGGAGGGGGAGGAGGAACTTATGGTGGAGGAACATATGGTGGAGGAAGCTATCAGCAAAATAATGGTGGTTACAGTGGTGGATGGGGTTATCAATAATTTATTATTATTGAGGAGGACAAAGCAGAGAAGGTATAGTGCATTGGTCAAGTAATCATCTACATGTAGTTTTGTAACTTTTCAGCCAAGTGGTCATAACAAGTATGCTTAAAGAGGACCCACCTTGTGTTGGGGACAAGACACCAGCTACAGTAGAAGCCCGCTAACTCGAACTCCCCGCTAACTCGATCTAAGTTCGATTTCCCTTGAATTTGGCCCAATTTTTGAGTCATTTTTACTCAGGTAACTCAAATTCGGATAACTCTAATTCCCCGCTAACTCGAACTATTTTTCGTTTCCCTTGGCCCAAATTTACCCCGATAACTCAAACTCTGTTATTATGGCTTCTCAAAATACAGTATCAAGAAAATAGGCTGGTTGTTATCTGATTGTAACTTTGGGCTGATCACATATATAACATTTATTTCACGACATTATCAGTCGCTACCGTATACGGATGCGCTGTCTTTTGCCTCGGCAGTGAAAATTGGAAAACGGACATGGTTACTTCTTTAGCTGATGTTGTTTTGTATTTAGTTAGTTGTAGTGCTGCCTGAGTTTTGTTTGTGATCTTTAAAGTATATTGATATACCAATGGATACTGCTGTGCAATAAATTAGCAGCTCCCCTTGTCAATACCCTACCAACAGACTTTCATATTTCATCTAAAAAGTAAACTTTCAGGAATTTTTCTCAAGTTCTCATATTCATATGACAAAGTTAATACCCCAGTACTGCTCAAAACAACTTATAATAAACATCAAGTTGCACATTTAGCACATTTCTGTTAATCACCTTATTGCATGTACACTACAATGTAGTTTGCAAGAATTGGGCATATGTGTTTGTGCATGAAGAAAGCCATGATACAATTGACAGTGTCTGTGTTCTTGCTTTTTCTAAACAAGAATATCCTTTCATCTCTACAAGCATTGTGTCATTCTTGAGCAACCTGTTATTTTGTTGATGTTGTTCATGCACATCTTATTAACAATAATGAAATAAAGTACCACGTGGAAAATTGAATTTGAACTTATCATTATTTTTTACTTGGCAATATTGTCCCAAGGATGTCTAAACATTGTTTGATTTTTTTATTCTTAATTTAAACATTTATATAACATTAAATGTTTAAATTATTTGTAATGGTATGCTAATTTTTGACACCAATATTTCTTACTGTCTCTTTTTATCGGTCTATCTGTAAGAACACGGAGCAAATAAAAAAAGCTAGCATTTGATTGCCATTTAAGTTATATCCAGATTTGTAAGGTGCATTTGATAAATTTTGATGCAATATATGAAACACAAGAACGACTGTTTCATGAGGATTTCCAAACACTGAGAAATGGGTTGGAAAACGAGGCGCAGCTGATTTTGTGTTAACCAAATTTGAGGTCTTTGTATACCTGATGAAACACTCTTTCGAGTGTTTGATATAGCTTCTTGAAGTGATCATTAAATACAGAGAAAACGAAGAAATAAAATCGCCATAGTCTGTTCTAATTAAGTTCGGGTTTCCAAATTACCATCATCGCACTTATGATTTTCTTTGTTCAAACTTGATGACTTATTAACCCTTTAAGCCCCAATATCAAAATTTAAATTCTCATTTCTTGTCCCTATACATTTCCTATAGAAGTAGTGGGGAGAAATTGTTTAGATATCAAGAGAATTCATCTTGTGTGATCATGTCCTTAATTCTTATGACCTTTTTGATTGATTAGGCATTGGTGTTACAAGGAGAAATTTGATGCTGATCACTCTTAGGGCTTAAAGGGTTAAAAGTTTGAGAATTAAAAATATGGAATCATTTCAGAACCACACAAAAGCACTTTTGTAGATCTGATATGCTTGTAGCATCAAAAACCAGGTTCTTCATATGTTGAGTAGCCTATGTTCCAGAATACTGCATGCACTTTAGTGTAACAATCAGTAATTCAGCTGGCTACATAAGAAACCTATCTGTATATTCAAAATGAATCTTGGTTTTCTTTTTTAAAATGCATTTTTTTCCTTTAAACACATTTTAACAAAAAAACAATACGCTGTGGGAGCATATACTTGGGCGTCGTTGTATTAGGCATATTGGAATGAAAATATCTTGGAAAATCTTCATGCACGTCAGTTTAGGGTTTGACAATAGGGAGTGCACTGAGTATTGGGATAGTCTTGTATGTTGTTGACTGTTGGTGCACATCTGTAAAGTGGAACACGTGAAGACTTGCGTGAAGTGCGGGTGCAAGGATTATATTTAACGCTTGTAGAATTTGGAAAAGCTTAATTGTGGCCAGCGAAACTGCAAGGAAAACAGAGAATTCATGGCAGCGCGTATTCTGTATTCAGGTTTCAAATTACCCTTTTGACATATGCAAATTCGGTGCACTTTTTCCTGACAACTACAACAAACTTTAATAAAAGGGCTAAATTTGTTTTCTGTCTTTTCTGCTACGTACCTTTCCCTGCTGTATGACATCGATTATTATATTTAGTTTCATTCAATATTTATCTTCACAATTGGTAAACATGAAGTTCAGAAAGAATTTTAAACATGACTTTTGCGTGATGCTGGCACTTGGGGCCCTTGTTTACATAAAGTGACCTATTTTGGTTTCGTTCGCTTTCTGTCTGAAAACTCACTCCACTCGAAATTTTTCCATAGCCGTTCACAGCCAGCCGTTCAAAATTTTTGTTCTGTTTCGGCCGTTCACTGCAAGCCGTTCAAAATAATTGTTCAGACGTTCAAATGAAATTTGATCTGTTGGCAGATCTCGTTGCCTAGCACGTAATCAAAATCTGCCGTGAAGAAATTGTTCTTTCTTGTTGCACCTTTCTCGATGTAGTGCGAAAGTTATTTATTGTTATATCTAGAAGAACTAGTTGTTTGAAACTGTATTTTTGTAATGGATGATTTTACATAAGTGACGATTTGTCCGCCCATTTTAGCGCACGGATGGGAAATTGTCATAAATCCAACCGTTCCATTCTAAAGAGTCTAAAGATGTACATGTACCTTTGAGAATTCATAACTCGGATAATATTCCATGGATTCAATTGAATTAAAGACTGAATAACGGCTAAGGAGTAAGCGATCAAGATATCAGAATTTATCTGCCACTAGAATTTAATTTTCGCCGGCGAGCATATGAAGAAAGCGTTGAATCTAGCCAAGACGCCAGCTGACCAGAATTCTTCTCGTTACGCTTGACTGAGTTTGACGCACGCGCATTAAAGCCCAATTGCAAATTCGTGCACTACCAAACTGCATTTTATAACTTGGGCTCTCCGCCCAAGTAATAATCTTGGTGATAAATCACCAATAAATGCAACTTTGCTGTATTGACATTTTGGTTAGTTGCCAGTGTGACTTTAAATGAAATTAGGCATCCTGTACATCCAACCTCATCCCCTGCTTTCAAAAAGGTGGGGCGAGCAGAAAAGTCCTGGATAAGGCTGCTAAAATAACCCAAGAATTGTGGAGAATTTTGTCACGTGACACATGATAACATGCCATCTTTGGAGGTTATTTCCGGTGACTGGCACTCAACATAATTTGTTTTCTGCAGTCTGGAACCCTGTTTCAAGCTGAACGAAGACATTTATCATGTTTTCACAGAACAAAATACTTCACAATTATTGGAGTGTTTTGGCAGCCTTGACCAGGGTCAAGCCCAAATCATACCGTCCAGAAGGACGTTGGACACCTTATTGAGACGTGTACAACGGAATAACTGGTTAGCTTTCAGTTGAGGTTAGGGGTAGCAGTTTAGGACTAAGCAAACCCGAGAAGCTAGGTGGTACAGTGGTACGGTAGGCTATGTAAGCCTAAGCCTAGCTGAGGTCACAGGTTCAATCCTGAGTGGGGATTTTAGATTTTCTTTTTTACACTTAAAAATTTATTGAAAATAAAATTCTAAGTGTCGACATTACATTATATAAGTCTCAATAAGGTGTCCGACGTCCTTCTGGACAGTATGATTTAGGCACAACCCTTGACCAGGGGTATCTCTGACCAACCGCCATTTCGAAAGTTGAAAAAGGCCCGGGGTCGAGGTTGCTGTACATCTTGAGTTACAGACAGTCCACTCTGGCTGCTAGAGGCTATAATCCTAATGTACCTCTGGTAAGACATGTTTTAAAACCAGTTTTTGTAATGCATACTCCTTTGAACAGCACTTGATTATAGTAAAAAAAAAATGGTCCACTGAGCTGTCTGCTGTCTGCAAGAAACAGTTCAAAATATAACATTTTAAATACTTCTGACTCCAAAACGGTACATGTTAGTGTCTCATGTGTTAAAGAATAAAAATGATTTTAGGTACTGTAATAATTTGATAAGTGCCCAGGGTGCTTTTTAATTTTTGATAGCTTAAGGGAGAACACTTATTGGAGAGGGAACGCTTATTAGGGAGGGGCAGTTATTTCCTTTTTGACAAAAATGTGCTAGTTTGAAAAGGCACTTTAATAAACAATAACAGAAAAAGGACAATTTGTCAAGTCAGAACAATGGTAACAAAAGTTTCGCATCGTCAAAATATAATTCGCTATTATACCTCAATGTCTTCAATGTAACTTTCTTTGATAAGATAGCTCTTCAGGGGGCAAGGATGTAGTTAAGAGCTGACTGCCGGCTAATTTCACCAGCTGAAATTGAACTTATTACCGGCTTAAATTTCACTAGAAAACAGAGACTTGGGGTAATTTTGAATTTGCACAAATGAGAAAAACCAGCTGTTTCTTTTTTTGGCTATACCCCTTTGGGGGGGGGGGGGGGGGAGAGACTTATTCACAAAACAACACTCTTAAGGGTGCTTATTAGAAAGAGAGCACTTATTGTAAGGAGGGTGCTAAATCAAATCATTATGATATGTTGTTCCACTGTCTCCTAACAGTTCCATTTGTTTTGTTTGTCATTCTCACAAAAGGCCGTGACTGGTAATGATCTGTACTTCTCCATGATTCAACCATGTTCCTGACAGTTTTACGTATATATTGAAGAGCTGAGGTGTTTGTAACAAGAGAAAAATATTCAGTGTGCTGTCCTGAAACGCGATGAATGATAAACCTCAGCTTATGACGTTCAGTGCTCTGATGTAAACTTCCTGTTATGTTGATCCATGTGCTCTGAAAACCTCAGCTTATGATGTTCGGCTCTCTGATGTTCCACTGATAAACGTGTTATGCAGAAAAGTCTTACATATAGTGTCCAGTATCTCATTATTTTATATTGTTGTGTAATAGTATAGGTCAAGGCTTAAAACATATATTTTACTTGTTTGCTTATTCGGCGCAGTCAAGGTGGGCTGCCGTTCTCCATTAAAAGAAAACATTTTGTTCTGTTCGTTGCAAGTCATAAAAACCAATACATTTAAGCAACAGCGTACATTAAATGTTTATTTTATTGTAAGTAACCCCAAATTTATTACATTTCTAGTTGGGTAATTTGAAATGGTCAGCTCTTCTGGGAAGCATTGTTTTTCTGTGGTCATACTTAGATATTTCATCCAGGTTTCAAAATACAAACCACTTTACAAGGCTTAAGGTGGCTCCTAATAGTTTAAACATTCCCATCATGATACATCTATGATATTCAATCACAGCTACACCAGTAAAGTTAAGAGAAAACGTTTAGTACAGGTTTGTAAACACTTAACCAATGAACAAATTTAGATGGCTACGACATCAAAATTTGTTACCATGGCAACGTAAAAAAAGAGGCCAAAAAGACACCATTTTTAACCTTTTGAGGCTAATAACTTCAAAACTGCTCAGTGAAATTGTTTGGTTTTTATATATTTTCGTTTTATAAACATAACAAACATTTGTGCCAATTTTGAAAAAAAAAACTGTACATAGGATTCAGAGATATGCCATTTTTACCTAAATTTAAGGTAGCTCAGAACTCTATGTACAGAATTTTTTAAAAAATTGTTGAAATGTTTGTCTTGCCAATCAAACAAAACTATATCGAACAAAACTTTCACCGTGTAGTTTATATTAAGTTATTAGCCTCAAATGATCCAAAATAGCGTATTTTTTACCTCTTTTCGCGTTGCCATGGCAACAAATAATGACGTCGTTTGGATACCACTTTGTTGACTGATAAAAGATTTACTGGTTTCAAGTAAAAGATTTTTAGCCACACCATCGGGCTAACTTTAATGGGATGCAAAAGACGAGAGGGCTGAACAATATGGAGCCACCTTAACGGAACTATGTCATGGAGATTTGCACGATTTGGGGTCAAAGCTGCATCAAATTTAAACAAAGTACCTTTGTCATACATGAAATGCTTATAAAACACTAGGAGGAAGTGAATGTTCAGTGAGGGATAAATCGACCATAATCTGAGTTTTAGCAAGCTTTCCAAGACATAAGCTGATAAACTTGAAAAAAAAATGGCCAAATTGTTTCAAGTTGCAACCGTTTCTATCCTGATCATCTGCAGCCAAACACACTTATTTTTACTCTTTGAGCACTAGAATAATTTTAAACAAAACTGGACCATTATTTTTTGGGTTTCCACTGATACAAATCTGTCTTTCATCTTTTTTTAAATAACACTAAAATGGTGACATAGCCCATTTAAGGATTGATTAGAGTGAAACGGGAGAAAGAGAGATCTGAATCCACAACAGTCGCCTTGCATTTGCCTTGTTCTTTGAAATGTATTCTCATGCAGGCCTGTAGGGGGAGGCTCAAGTACCATCTCCCCCTCCCTACCAAAATTATTGCCATCAGGAGAAGCATTGCTTTTCTGAAGCCCTCAAAGACCATTACAAAAATTATTTTTCGGGAAAAGTGGTAAAAAATTCATGGTGAATCAAGATTTTTGGACTCCTTTAAATTATATAAAGAACTATTTACTTTTACCAAAACTAGCAGGGATTGGGATTTAACGCTTTAAAATCGGTGATCTTTCTTAATACCATCAGTGGTATTAAGAAAGTGATTTACGAGACGTGTAATTTATTTCAGTAACATTAAAAGTAGTGCAGATTTTTCAATAAAGGCTTGAACCACTCACTCGGTCCCCCCCCCCCCCCCCCCCCCAAAAAAAAAAAAAAAAAAAAAAATTAGTTTAGTATTATTTCGGGCCTGCAATGTCTGGTAACAGTATGTATGATCATGGTCTTGGGAGAAGATCTACAGTCTGTTATGCGCGAGTGGTGGGGCTTGGACCACTTGCTCAGCCCCCGTCCCACCCAGTTAGTGAAGTATTCCTACGGGTCTGCTAACAAGGTATCTATGATCCTGATCCTGGGAGAAGATCTGCAGTCGGTTATTATGCGTGAGGGGTGGGGGTTGAACCCCCCGCTTAGCCTCCCTTCCAGTTGTATCTGTACAAACGAAAACTCTTCAGTATGAAAGAAGCCCGAATAATGACTCCCATATGAAAATGACGGGTGTGATCGTCGTACCTTGTAGATTGGTACCGGTTAGGGTACTAAAATGACTACCGTTAGAATCATCGCGGTACCTTTTAGGGTATTAAGCCGGAACATATGGTAGAATATGACTTGTTTTAGAATTGGTACCTCTTAGGGACCACACCCACAAAACGAGATTCTGGTACCCTTTCGGGGTTTTAAAAAATTTCCGACGATCACCCCTTTTATTTTTATATGGGAGATAATCTCCCCTTTCACAGGACAAGTAGCCATCAACTAGCAACAGAAAAAATAAATGGAAATTTTCAGTGGCGATTCATCCACTGTTTTCTTATCCCTTAAGGTCGCCTGGTCAAGAATAAAATAAGGCAAAATTTTGCTTGGGGGTCTTGCTATAAAAAGGTTATATCTTAGCTGATTTCGCTCAAAATTTAGAGAGTCATCGGAAAATTTCGCGTCTTTCGTGACACAAGGCACTAAGATTACCTCCCTGCAGGGCCATCTCAAGAAGTTTTATATCCGCTCTGTATTCATGGATTGGGATTCATGGACAAAAAATTGCAGGTTTTGAGGCTTCACGTAGGCGTCCCGAGAAAAACACGAGTGCCCTTGTCAAAGCTATAGTTTAATAATGTGATTATGGTTATTTCAACCACGAGCTATTGTCACAATTTCGAAAAAAAACAATGCGAAGTAATTTATAATTTTTGATTTTACGTAAGAAGCGTTACTAATACAGTGACCAGGTGACCACGGCTTGGCAATATATTTTCAAATTTCATTTTGGAGCATTCGAGAAGCTTACTGCAGCTAGCTAGAACATGGGCAGATGTAAGTATTGCATTGTAGCTTCATTGAGTGGTTACGGTCGGAATTTTATCTGGTTGGACTGTAGGTCCAGAGTCGATTGCCCACAACCACCTCCCCAGGGTCTCGTTCAAAATGGTGGCGTGGAGGAATGCACCCGCCCTTTGACGTGAATATCATTTGCTGGGATACCAGGAAGCGGAGTGTGGAATCTGTAAGTTGTGGTAAGACATACACAGTGTATCTAATCTCAAGATTGCAGGTGTCGTAAACCAGAAAACCAAAACTCGCGAATAGGCCATTTGCACGATGACGTAATTTGACTACTACTACCAGAATTCATTTCGTTTTTCCTTTCTTATTTAAATTTTGTAATCCCAGTGCGGTTTAAATAACAATAGCCCTAATTTGCACTACAAAACAAAAAACTGAAGGATTCTGGTAGTAGTAGTCAAATGACGACATCGTGCAAATGGCCTATTAAGGGTCGCATTGACATTGACTAGATTATGTACAAACTCCAAACTAACGATAAATTCCCATACAAATCATCAAGAAGTCCTGTTGTGTGCGTGGCTTTCCTGTGGTTTTAGGGTGAATTCCAAACCTGCTTCGTGATAGTGACTTCCTTTGTTAGCTCTTTATGAATTATAAATGAGTTTGAGAAGAAACTCCGTAAACGATACGACACAATAAAATTTTGGGAACAAGGCAAATGTAACATTTCCGTATATTGATATTTAAGACCTATTCCTTAATAAAATATTTTCAGAAGTTGATTTTGGGCATGCAGTGTTATATAATGATGTGCAATTTATCTGAGAACATAAATCGTTTTCTCCGCTTCCCAGAAAACCATTCGGTCGTATCGTGTATGGTTATTTATCAATCACGTGTACATCAAACCAGTGGATGGTGTTTTTTGCGCGTTCTGATTAGCCACTCAAATTTGGAAGAGTATCATTTTGTTATTCACTTCCAGGCATTGTTCTGGATATACAAATTTACGACGTAAGCATGAAAGTGAGGCCTAAGGGCCACATCGCAATTAAAAAGACAGAAGCGCAGCCTATAACTGCGATAAAAATTCTCTGACAAATGTTGCCTCGCTACGTTTTGTAATAATCGTTCCGATAATAGGAAAGACTTGACGTTTCATGCATTTCCGAAGGATCCTTACCGAAGGTTAGTTTTTCCGCCGTCCACTTTTCAACTGACTTTCATTTACTATATCTGCTCCAGGAATACCTTCTTGGGTTAATTTTTAATCTCTAAATCACAAATCGCTCTTGTTTCCGCTGCCATATTTACTTTTTTTGAAGTTTGCGGTAAGTTTGGTGGCCCTTAGGCCTCGCGTTTCATGCTTACGTCGTAAGTGTGTATCGCGCCCGAGTTTTTTCTTTTTTTATTTGGCGCCATTTTCGACTGGCTATCCACTTGCTTCGGTATATACTAAAAAAATATTCACCTCTGTGTCGGTGAATAGTGCTAGATATTTTTTTACTTGCGGGTCGCAAATATCCACTGCTATTCCTCTCCACTTCGGTGAATAAAGGATGGACCATTAGAAAAGTGATTTTTTTTTTTTTTTTGGGGGGGGGGGGGGGGGGGGGGGTGGGAACTTTGGGAGATGCAAGAAATTTTTTTTTGTCCACCTAAGGTGGAAATCTTTTTTTTTTTTTCACTCGATGGCTGGAATATTTTTTTTTTAATACTTTATTTTTTAATTGTCTTTGGGCAGATTTTTTTTTTTTGCGATAATGCGTGGGAATATATTTTTTTTCTTAATAATTTACTGGGAAAATTTTTTTTTTTTTTGCTTTGCCCCACCCTCCCCCATCACTTTTCTAATGGTCCATCCCTAATTGTTAAAGTGTATATGATACGAATTGTCTTTTGTTTTTTTTTGCTGTTTTTGGTTCTTTGATATGTATAAAAACTGTTATGAAATTAAAATGTGTCGAAATATTAAAAAAAAAAAAAACCGGTTTTTAGCCTTCAAAACACGCGTACTTGACTTAACAAGTGTCCTCGCGAGCGCGCGGCCAAAATGGGGGAAACCCAAGGTTGTCGGAAAAAGAAGACAAAACAAAAGAAACTGGGTGCCCTGTGGACTGACTTAGGGTTTGAGGCTACAGCCCCAGACAAAATGTTCGGGACATTTAGTCTCTCGGATACCACCTTCCCTTACAAAAGTTGAAAAAGATGAAATTTCTTGTTTGTTTGTTTGTTTGTTTGTTTTTTAACGGAAAAAGCGCCGGTTTTTTTCAACTTTGAACAAAGGGG
Organism: Cladopsammia gracilis; assembly: GCA_022457155.1. NCBI lineage: Eukaryota > Metazoa > Cnidaria > Anthozoa > Scleractinia > Dendrophylliidae > Cladopsammia > Cladopsammia gracilis. The sequence continues at coordinate 1,346,624 of JAJGOT010000004.1, forward strand.
AGGGAGGTTGAGATATGTTTGATCAAGTGTCCCGAGCAATTATGACTTGCGTTGTAATTGTTTTGCCCTAATGACCCGGTTCTATTTTCGCTGGGTTGAGAATTTGTGAAAATGGGCAATTTCGATATAACATATATAGATAGGCTGAGCCTAACAGCGTCGCTCTCTGAGCAGAAAGCCGATGCTAAACTTAACTGAGGTGAAAGGTCGGAAGCATAAGAATTAAGATTGACGACCCGGCTATTTTTCAATTTTAGCAATTCTCAAAAACAGTATTACGCGACCGTCTCAACAGTACATTTAGACGGTACAAAAGTTCACAAAAACAACTTTTTCTCGGTCTAGAATAACTAGTATGACTTATTTCCGAATAAAATACACCTGTTGCGTATCAACAAAGTTTTGTACGGAGATGCTCCGCTCCGAGGTTCAAACCCTTACCCTTTCATATACCGTTTTTGACAGAAAAGGTACCCGGCCCTTTCATATACCTTTTCATTGAAAATGGTACCCCTTTCATATATCTTTCAATGAAAATTGTACCCCTTTCGTATAGCCTTTACGTGCGTCTGTTCCATTTATTTTGAAAGGCCCTTTTTATTAGACTTTAAATGGCAGTTTTCCCTACCTTTTTTACGCCTCATCGGCGTGTTTTCGGTACCCTTTCCTATTCTTCGTGAAATCCCTACCCTTTCATATACTTCAACTCGTGAAATCACGAGCCTTTCACATACCTACAGCCTCAAAAAGGTACCCTTTTCGGGCGGAGCATCCCCGTATAGCCCATTATAGGGAGTACCCCCCCCCCCCCCCGGGTTGGGACACTTAAGAAAATGCTACACGATGAAAATTTTTTTCCAAGAGAGAAACTATCGTTCCATTTCCTGGTCCCCCCTTCCCTCCAATACAAAGTTGAGACATTGTGGCTTGGTTATATGCATAAAGCTCAACATTGTATTGGGGGTGGGGAGGGGGAGGTAACGACATAGGCAATTTGTGGGAGGAGGTTAAGTGTCCCAAGACTTCTGACCAAGATTGTAGACTGTTGTTCTTGTTTTTGACTTCGTAGAGGCCACAAGTGTAATTACTGGCCTCAAATGTGCACCTATAGTACAATCCTACAGGTCTTACAGAACAAGTAAACGTCAGTCGTATATGATCAAGTGATTAGTCACGTGACCGTGGGAAAATGAATTACATTCCATTTTTGCCGTGGATTAAGTAATTGTGGAGTCAATACTCCTGCTTCCCACAATCACGTGACTAGTGACGTTATTACCTATGTTTGTACATGTGTACTGTAGGTGGAAAGTTTGTTCTGTTGTACTTCGGCCCAAAACCTTTATTACATTTGAGACCAACGTTTATTACATTTTGGTCCAGTTATTACATTTGAGTAGGTCAATTCAAATGCATAGGATCATCCACACGATTCATCTTTTCACAGCAGAGAAAACAATTCGCGTGTTTTTGAACAGTTCCCGAAAGTCTCCAAAGCAACGACCCTCGCTCCTCGCTTTCGGAGTTAGCAGAAAAAAACGACCTTTTTCTGGTGACTTAAACGTCACCGTTGGGCTGATCGATCTTTTTCTGAAACGATCATGGCAATTGTTAATTAAGGGTGCGTTCGATTGGGAAATCCGGATTTCGATTTTGAAATCCGGATTTCGGATTCCCCAAAAAAAACACAAAATCCAAAAACGGATTACCAATTACAGAAATCCTTCTCCGCGATGGATTTCCATGAACAATGGAAATCCGAAATGCGGATTTCCCAATAGAACGCACCCTAAAATGTCCACACATTTTACATTGATTGAAAAGGTCGTCAGAAGGTGGTTTTCTCAGTTTAAGACAACAATTTCTGTTCAATGTCCCATGTAGCCTGATTCTCAGACGGTCCCCCCTCTGGCCATGTCCACTCTTGAAACTCTTGCATAACACTAACGTTCAATCGGCCATACAAATGCACCCATTATATAGTCAGGGTCTTCAACGGCACTCTGGGAAACTTCGTGGACTTGCTAGTATAGAAAAAGTATACACTCCTGACATAGTATGTTAGTTACCAGTGTTCAATAATTTTTCACAAAAAGTTTTCAGGTTTTAAGGTCGCGGGGGATACCTGTCCATGAATAAATTCAGAAGGCAAAATTTTGGCAGGGGTGTCACTTTGAAAAACGTTATATGGTGAACGTTTGAAAGCCGATTTCGCTAAAATTTAACAGAGATATTGGTGAATAATGGAAGTGCATAAGGATTGTTTTTTTTTATTGAAGGGATCGCGCTTTGCGGCAATGCTGTAAGCCACTGAAGTTATTTTTTTTTAAAAAACGTGGTTTTGTGTCCAAGTTTGCTCCTTGAGAAGAACACAAAGCAAGTTGATTTCACCACTCATTGATCCGTCAAAACGTCTATTGTGTCATATCTGACTCCGATTTTTTGATTTCAACTTTAATTAAAAATTATTAGCTTTTAAAGGAGTAAAATTGTCCATGTTAGAATTTGAAGCCTCATATCTTCCCTTTGAAAGCCTAATCAAAAATTTTGAGTCAGATATGACAGTCTACAATACACCTAGTTTACCTCCCTGCAGTGTCAACTCATGAAATTCTCTGCCCGTGCTGAATTCTTGGACACAAAATTGCTTGTTTTTACGCTCCATACATGATCTTACTAAAAATGTTCAATACTCGTTCGCCATAACTCTTCTAAACGAAATGCTCTTGTGCTTCAAAATTTGGCCCACATCTGTAGTTTTAAACTCTGTACAATTTCGTAAACATTTTGGAATCGAAAACGGCTTCTGAATTTTGATATGATGTCAGTGAAAACATTCTATACTTTAATCAAATCAACTGGACTCTATAACAATTAGAAATATAGGATCTTTATTTGGCTGCAGTTATCAGGCACTGGTCTTTTTGAACATGTGCACCGTCATAAACGAAAGGGAAATGTTCCCAAGAAGAAGTCACTGAAGGAACTGACAGCTGAGAAATGTTGTTTAACTTCTCACCAACGAGAAAATTCGGCAGTCGTCACAGCACACTCCACATAGTAAGATACTTCATGTTATCACCCTCGAAATTAACATATAAAAAGGTTAAAGCACATCTTGAAAGTGCTCTTCACTTTGATTCTCATGGACTTTCAGGGAAATCTCCGTTCTCTTCTGGTTGCATGTAAAAAGCCTGGCCTTGGCCTGGGACCGTGTTGAGGGTCTGGGGCTGCGTGAGAAACATACTCGCTTGTTGTGGGATGTCACTTCTCTGCTGTGTCGCCGCTGGCATAGTTGCTTGCTGGCTTGCAGGCGGTGCTTCAAGGTTGCTGCTGCTGCTGGCGGACTGCATCTTCATAAATTCGGCAAACTGGTCATTCGCGGGAACCACAGGTGCGTTGGGCGTTTGATCTTTTTTGTCAGCGGTTGCCTCACCAAAACTGCTAGCTCGCCATTGGTCGAAAACTGCATTTGCTTGGGACGCGGGGACCTGTGGTTGAGTAAGTGTTACGATAAAAAAATGAAAAACAAATTAAAATATTTTTCATTGGAAACCCTTAAAACATTTGGCAATCTACGGCTCGCGAAAAATGCCCAGTGTTTTCACCTGACGTCACGCCAATTTTGGGGACATTTTGTCCCCGCGACGTGTCCCATGAAGTTCAACAAGTTGAACTCCGTGCGACATGTCGCGGGGACAAAATGTCCCCAAAATTGGTGTTGCACAATTATGAAAGTATCAGTTCACACGAGGGTACGTGTCGCTGCAACATGTCCCTGAGACATGTCCCCGCAACATTTTCATGTGTGTGCAAGCGCTATGATTTTGTCCCTGCTACATGTCCCCGCCGCATGTCCCTGCTACATGTCCCTCAGTGTGTACTACACAAATTTTTGTCGCTGCTACATGTCGCTGCGACATGTCCCTGCTACATGACCCCTCGTGTCTGACCACCTTTAGACTTGAAATAACTCCAAGAAGAAGTGAAGCGATAACATTTCGGTAGGCCATGTTGAATATTCGCGCGGTTAAAGACAGGATCCGATACTGTTACGTCAGCGTATTAAAAAATATCCGGATTCGACCGTCCACACGATGCCGCACTCATAGCGTATTCAAAAATTTCCACTCTGGAGAGCGGATTCAAAAAGTTGCGGATTCGTAAGCCGAATTCGCCGGAAGGCGGCTTTGCATGTCTTATTTAAAATATGAGAATCCATTTTGAGTTGGTTGTCAAACCAATATCCTAGATTCTTAACTTCTTACTCAGAGAATGGTTGCAAACCACCTATAAGAAGGTCGATTTTCTAGCCTGTAATCAAACTCTTTCAGCTCCTCTTACTTTCGCTTGGTATAGCGAGCAACTCGCTTAAGAGTAAATAAGAACCCGCTGCTAACATTTGTCCTGAGAGCAGTATACAATGAACTTTATAATATACATTGACGAAAACTAACCTGTGTGTTGTCTGGTATGTTGCTCTTAGCTACAGCATTCATGGCCATATTTGGCTCAGCTGGTTGAAAAGGAGCAGGATTAGCAGGGTACTGGTTCATAGGACTGGGGGCGAACGCTGCCTCACTTACATGTGGGACTGGTACTGCGGGGGCTGCGTTGTATTGAGTTTGACCTGGAAAACACAAATAATAGATAGAGTAGATTGGCGCTTATCTCCTGTTACAACGCGGAGCAGCCAGGCAGAAGAAACTAGTGGTGGATCGAAGGGTGATCCACAAGAGGCCCGGCCCCCTCTTTATTTTTCATAGAAACCCCTTTTAGTTTGAACCACTTTGTAAGTAGTAAATTTGGATCCGCCAATGAAAAAAATACTACTACTGCTCCCACTGTATGGGATGATGCTTGTCCGTCGCGGCGTTATATAGGAGATCATTTTGTTCGCGCTTCCTCGACAATTCGCGGTACCCAAACATACATCTAGTCCAGGCTGGTTGGTCTTAGGCTCAATTTCCGTTTAGGGGAGCGCGAGATAACTCGCGCGCACAAAACGGCTGGAAATAGATTGGTGCGGGCCCTGAATCAGCATTGTAAGACACCTGGGCTCGGTTGTTCGAAAGCCGGTTAACGCTAACCTGGGATTTAAACTTAACCGAGGATTTAATTTCTCCTGTGAGAAATATTTTCAAAAGCTAATTTTAAGCTACATTTGAAGACAAGTCAAAGTCGAAACTGAAGGGCGAAAATACTTTGGGAAAATATCAATTGATTAATTATTTAACTGGAATTAAAATTGACGCTAACCCTGGGTTAACTTAATCGTGCTTTGAACAACCCAGCCCAGCATGTTAAGGTATCTCCCGTTCATGAAATGTTTTATGCACAAAACTGCATAGCGCCCAATCATGGGTTCGATTCCAGCTCGGACCACTGAACCAGTGGTGTGGGTCTCGAAACTTTCTCAGTTCTCGTCATCAGCCCTGTCTGCTCACTATTCACGAGTTGGGAGCGGTTCAGTGAGATCGCAGATTATGGCGGATGTTGCGTATGCGTCCTAACATGCTGATGTCCGATCTCAATTGAGTCTCGAATGTAATTTCGCTATTGCTTTGGTTTTGCATTATTACTAACCAATCAGAAGCAAAAACATAACTAATTGCAACTTAATGCTCGTGCGTGTTCAGTTCCCCGCGCTCGGCGCCGGTTACATGTATTTGCTTTGTTTTCTGATTGGTTAATAGAGCGTATGCACATGACGTCACGGCGGCCATATTGGTGTACCAAAACAATAGAACGGCGGCCATGTTGGTGTACCAAAACAATCCAGTGGGATTTGAACGCTTTTCTTATGTTAACACTTTCTTTTGTTCCAATAAATTTGCATAGCTGCTTGCCACGTGAGTGCATACGCTCTATAAGCTTGTTTGTCTCTGTGGCGAAATTAATAAGTTTGGTTTTGGTTTTGCACTCAACTGAAAACTGCCCTATTCGGATACAGACGATATTCGTATTCTCGGTATTGAACTGGAACTAGCTTGCAATCGAGACTAATGCGGGGGAATATCATTAAAAATATTTGCATGTGAAAAGATTCCCCCGCATGAACCTCGACTGCACGCTAGTTCCAGTTCAATACCGAGAATACGAATATCGTCTATTTGTTATTTCATATTTAAGCAGGAAGCTCATGTAATTTCTTTCTTAGGAAATTGGTTAAAATTGTAACAGTTACTGTTATTTAAACTGGTTAAGAGGAAAGCATTTTTATTACCCATGTTGGGGTCGAGGGAGGCAGCTTGAAGTCCCGGTATCCCTTGCTGTTGTTCTGGCATGTTGAAGTTCATCATAGGTCCGATTGGGGTCTGGTAACCAAGAGGGCCAGGGACTTGCATCTTTTTTTCTAGACAAGGTGACGAGGGAAAAAGTACGAATAATAATTACCTACAAATTGACTGGCATGCATCATTAGGGAAATCGGTTATGACGCAAATTTTTGTATTTTTGAATTCCTCTTCAGTCGGGAGCGTAAAATGATGAAAAACGTGTTGTTGTTTTTAGGGCACTTTTTGGACTGTTTCAAAACAGCAGGTACAATATATCCAAAAATAGGAATTACCTAAATTATGTTGCATCTGAAAAGGAACTAATTTACCCCCACTTTAAAATTAATGCGATTGTTCTCATTCATTCTCAAGAATTACAATATTAAAGTAGAAATCATTATATACATATCTAAGCGAAGTTCAAATTAGGGCTTTAAGGTATGTTCATCGGCCGAAATTATAAAACGTATTAACAATTTGAAAGAAGCTCAAAGAATAGGATTTGGCGAAGGTTTTACATCTGCTGCAATGTCTGAACTCTGCAGGAATGTTACAGTGGTGAGAGCACTTGCCTCCCACCAATGTGGTCCGGGTGCGAATCACGGGATTGGGTTTCTTATTGGTTGTCGTCCCAGGCATGCGTTTCTCAAAATTCCAGAAGACATTTTGGGTCCGAAAGCTATTTTTTTTTTAATTTAGCCGTTTCTAACGAATGGCGTTAAAGTTGTTAGCCCACAAACCAGCTCAACTTGTGTAGTAATTAAACGTAAGATTTTATTGCTTAGCTTTTAAAATCAACAAAAACCGACGAAAAGTTTTTGCGACTTTCGAGAAACGTACGCCAGCTCCGAGGCTTTCCTCCCTCCACAAAAACCAACATTTCCAATTCAAATTCAATCGAAACAGTGGATGTGATTTCCACTGAAATTCTATCTACATATTTGGCACATCTTTTCTACTCCCCTCCGCTTCTATCTCCTCCCTCGCTCTCCCGGCCTTTCCCCTCCCTCCCCTTAAAAGAAACCAGCGTGTTGTTATATATGCGTGGTAACACTTCAGTTTTATTTCTCATAACCGGTTTATCCAGTCACACCTGCTTGGTAGTCAGGTTCGCCCTCGTAGTCGTCGTCGTCGTCATCATCACTGTCAGAATCGTTATCATTATCGTTATCATTCTCACGAAATTCGTCCTGGTTATAATCATTGTCCTCGTCTGTCACGTGTGCATTGTACGGTCTGACATTGACAGCCTGATCAGAGTCTTCTTTTGAACTGGCGTCTGTACGTAATAGTGCCGATTTGTCTTGTTCCGAACTGTCGTCTGGACGTAACAGCGCTGATTTCACGTCCGCGTCAGCCGTGCTATCTGTTGTTAATGTGTTACGTTTGTTAGTGGTTAGTAGGTTAGTAAAGTTATGATTTCTGTCAATCGAACAACTGTCTATCATGGATTTTTACCGGTGAAACTGATTTACCTCCATCCTTGGCTTTGTTCAAACAGCGCTTCATTTGGATTTTATACTCGTACATGAGAATCTTTCCGTTGGAGTATTCATCTATGATACTCTGACAGTCGGATGGTGTGCCCTTTGACAGTATTGCTGTGAAAACAAAAAGCAAAAAGCGACGACCGTTACTGTTAAGGCCTAAGCAAATAGAAAGTACAATATTTTATTACACTCGGAATTTAAATTCCTGAAGCCGGTGGATGTCTACGCCGGATCAAGAAACAGAACAGCCGATCAGTACCATCACGGACCAACCCTCAGTCGAGGGAACAGTTTCTAACCGGAAGAATAAATCCAGCAATCACAAACAACCACATTGATACATCGAATGTTACATATATCCAGTCGACTCCATCGCTTGATAAAGACCAGCAGTATTAAAGCGGTCGAAACGTTGCGATCCACATCCAATTAGTGAACACATCGTGAGACAAACGATTATAAACTATATTTTGTCTCCACTCCACAACAAACATAACACAACGCGTTATGACAAATAAGTTTATTTTGGGAGGGCCTGGCGTAACCAACCCGAACCATTATCCTACTACATACAAATATTCTCATACAGAATAAGTACAATTTACGTAGACTAGAGTTTAGCTAAACCGTCATAAACTATTTTCAGATTTACATGCCCACTAAGCTACGCGACAAAATGAAAAAACCCCATGCAGGGGAACTAGAAACTCTACTATCGCAAGCCATTCTTGTCCTGCATCATCTGCAAGTAGGCACACAGGCCTAGTGCCGGTTAGCCAGTGTCGGCTATGTCCCCGAGTAAGCAAGCATATTTAGTGCCAGTTAGGCTGCCAGTTAGGCTATCAGTAGGCTGCCAGTTAGGCTTCCAGTTAGGCTGCCAGTTAGGCTTCCAGTAGGCTGCCAGTTAGGCTGCCAGTTAGGCTTCCAGTTAGGCTGCTGAACTTAGAACATGATATACCAGGTCAGACCTGAGCTACAGTGCTGGGGAACTTGCAACTCTGACGTTACAGATCATTTTCACTTACATCCCCCAAGCGAATTTGGAAAATTATCCTATTTAGGCTGGGAAACTAACGAGTCTGACACCCTGGGTCACTCTAGACCCAACTTAGCCTGCAAATGTTGTGACTCCAACATTCCTGTTGACTATAGACCCATCCATGCTAAGCACAATGGACTTCGGGAAACATACAAAGCCATCATCAATAGGCGAACTTGTCCCGCAAACTAAGTAATATAGCTTGAATAGAGGCTACTAAGATCCTACTTGAATGACAAGTATACAAAAACCTTATTAGTAAATACAAGTAGAAAACAAATCTATTAGAACACTAAACTAGTGGAGCTGAGCAACCGCTTACAAAACAAATGCGGTTAGACGGAGGCCAGAAAAAACCTGCCAGAAAAAAACCCTGTGGGGAAAAACCTTCAGGAAATCTGGGTAGGAACCAAGGCTCAAGCTCCAGGCGTTAGAAGCCCATCCTACGAGGCTTTACAGCGAGAGAAACGGCCGAATCTACGAATGTTTACTGTTTACTGTTTATTGTTTATTAATAATAATCACAAATTTTACATAGAGCAATATCCACTGCCCGCAGTTAGGAAATGGATACTAAAGAAAATAAAAAATTAAGCGAGACTAACGAAGGTTGGTTATGAAGGCCTAGATGGCCACCGCGTGCTATACTCTACCTTATATACCCCTGTATCACTACCCATAATGCACCGGCCTGGACCCAGGCCCTGTTGTATCTCGTGCTGACAAAATATTTATTTCAGCCTTCTTCGCAAACTCATTCGTCAGAAATAATATTTTATTTCAGTTTTAAAACTGTGCAAATTTAGTCTGTACATTAAACCTTCACATAATTATTCATTCTAGCCTCCCTGTCTGAGAGGGAGATACCTTTATTTATTTTAGTCAAGGTATAAAATCCCTTCAGTATTAATAATAAAAAACCGTAATCAATGGGAGCCTTAACTATCAAAGTATTAAAATTAAACAGATTAAAAAAGGTTGAACACTTCAAGTAAACGACCACCTCTCCTGAGTGATTTTTCAAATCTGATTTGTTCAAATCACCCTGTACATTCAAATCTCTGTTGACAGTGACAGCCACCTAGCTACTAGGCTCGATTTTCAGCCGTTTGAGGGAGTCCGGTTTTCAGATCCTCCTCCCTCGTATTTGGTGTGCGCGAAGGAACGAGGGCGCACAAAACGGCTGGTAATCGGGTATGTACTTGGTGTATCCCTTATTATTTTGTATTTAAACACTTAGTTTTCATTTCAATAGAATAAGAAGATAAAAACAGCAGAATAGGGAATCGAACCCGGGCCGTATGATCTACTCCATGCACACTATCCACTACACCACTGAAGACTAGCTGCCGGAAATTGTAATTTGTAAGGGATATAAGATAATATGCTGCTAGCCCAGACCATATATTAGAACTAACTCTTTCGATACATTGGAAATACTGGAATCAGTGCTTAACCCTAAATACTAAAATCAGTGCTTCAACCCTAGATACTGTAATCCGACCCTAAATTACACTGCAATATATCTAAATACATTACAATAAAGGATACATGAAGTACCATACATTATGATCAGGGATACACCAAGTACCTAGGGGTAATCGAGCCTACCTCGCTACAAAGGCCGAGAAATTCTGTCTGATAATGACCGCTGGAGAAAGGTTCGACTGTATCAACACCTCTCCTAAACAACCGTCTCTCCTTAGCGAGCACCCTTTCGAGGGTTGTCCAATACTCGGACAAATTTATGCACAGCATTGCATTGTATTATATAACCATAACAATAGTTTTAATTAACGATACATTCTAGAACGGCACAATTATACCAAAAAAAGTTTTTTAAAGGTTTTTAAATAAGTTTTAATCAAGTTGGCAGCATCGAAAGAGAACAAGAATAGTTATTCACAATGAAATTAACGAACTCTTTCTTAGCCTCGGCTAACTATATCTGCAATTTAGATTTTGAGTCTGCATAATTTAAAGCATAATTATGTAAAATTATCAAGTTGACCAATCAGCGTTCCTGTCTGGATTCGGGACAGATTTACGTCATCAGTATGGAATTTTCCAGAATAAATCGCAGACTCTCTCTCTCTCCGGGAGCAATGCGAGGCGGCTGTATTCGCTGGCTAGTAGATACTCGCTTATCGTTTTAGCGAGTATCTCGTTGCTTAAATTTCGTTATGTAGTAATTGCATTTATGTATAACCAAACGATAAACGAGTATCTTCTCGCTTAAATTTCGTTATGTATGTGATATACATAACAAAACGATATGCAAGTATCTCGTTGCTTAAATCATTTAAGCATCATTATGTATGTAATTGAATTTACTGTCGATAAATCCGATGGGATAAATCCAGTAGCCACGCAGCTCTTTAGAACCTCTAATTTCATTGGACCTGTATACCACGCAGCTCTATTGTTTTTAGGTCTAGGGTCTATTGTTAGCCCTTGTTGTGTTTTTTGTTCTATTGTTCTCACAGCTAATCAGAGAAGACCTTGTAAGAGCTGCGTACCGCCCCGATAAATCCGCACAAAAATACTGATGACTAAATTAGATGAATATTGGGATCAATATAATCGCCTGATAACTTCCACTCTCATGATAACTGACTCAAAAAGAAGGGTGAACTTCCGCCGTGCTAAAGAACATGAAATCTATAATTAATTAACTTTACTCTCCGGCTCACTAACTGAACTGACAGTTTGAACTCACAGTTTCTGCTTGGAATACCTTGAACTAATTGTTACCATGGTAACCCATCTACGGGCGACTGTTCTGTGCACACACTACAGAGCCGGGAATACGGAAAACAATATTTTGCAAAGATAGCAATACTGTACAAACATTATTTAAGGTCCGCAGTTGTTCCATGCCGACGGTATTTCAGTAGGAGCGATAGCTTAATTTGTCAACTTAAGCGTACGCGAGAGGAAATTAAACTGCTCCAGCGTATTTTCGCCATGCATCATGAATAATGCAACAAAAGCTATAAACGGTTTCGTCTTGACCTTTTGCTTTTTGAAAAAACTTCATTCGAGATATAATTACAAAATATTAGAAACAAAGAAAGGCCTTTGGATCGAGTTACTGATTTACTGACTTCTTTTTTTGGAGCCGGTATATGGTTACTGAGAATGCTAAATATTGTGGCTAATTTGCCGTCGTATTTGGAATGATCCTTTTAAAGATATCCTTCTAATTTTCCGGGCGACGCGCTTTCGCATATTCATTTCAAATGTTCAGTGTTCAGCTATTGGCAGTTATGTTTCCATAGTACGTGGAGCTCGGTTTTTCTTCGATCAGACAAAATAGAAACATTTTGAGTGACAAATTATGTTGTGTGTTATGAGATTATAAATTTTCTTGAAAAGTTTGTTGCCCTATCTACCCGTAATTTAAAAGTACAAATGCGTTCTCGATTTAACTTTAACTCATTTTTTAATTCAGTAGAAATAAACTCAGAGTTCCCTGTTCTCTGAAATCTAGATAACACACTAATTTTCCCTCGATCAGATCGCCATGTATTTAATTTCTTTTGCCGGCCAAACTACCCGGTACCTGCTAGTACATACGCCTACCTCAAGTTATTTTCAACAATATGACTTACATTCTAAAACATCACAAGACAATTTACCTTGAGTGCCATTTCCTTTCTTTTCTACAGAACTGGTCTTGTTGGCGATCTTATCATCGGTCTTGTTCGAGCTTTTGTCAGCGACAGTCTTGTTGGCGGTCTTATCAACGGACTTTTGAGCCTTTTCTTTCTTTTTCGAATCATGTTTTTTGCTGGCGGTCTTGTGTTTCTTGTCATTCTTGTGTTCGGCGTCTTTGTGTTTTTTCGTTTCTATCACCTTGCTTGTTTTGCTTTTGGCGGCCTTTTGCGACTTGCTCTTCGAAGACTTGGCCGCGCAAATCGCAATGAACACAAGAAGGATCAAAATAACACTGAGTCTCATTCTCTATGCTTGAGCTTCCGAAGAAAAAGGAAATGATAGGATAGATTGCTCAGTAGGATTTCTCTCCACAGTTCACAGCCCGCTAAACGCGCGCGCGTTTCGCCAAACTTTCTTTCGTTACGATAATAATCTGGTAACCTTATGAATTATACATGAATTTTGCGAGTCAACATTTTTAACCCAGGCACTTAAGATACCTGCTAAATTTGATACGATCTTTTAAGAAAGAGCAGGTAATATTCTCCTTTTATAGCATTTTGACCACTGGTTTAACAGTCTCAGTTTCTGTTTTGTTTGCGTAACTAAACGAAAGATTTCAGTTGTTCGATTTCTTTTATAGATTATATAGATATGGGAGTCGTAAATCAAAGCAAGGCAATGCAATCAACTCTCCAATAGCTTCCACTTAAATGGTCACACTTTTTAAAAAGATTTCATTTACAGACTGAAAGGTTTGAAACACCTTACAAGTACAGCATGTATAATAAACAGCACTACGGTAAAGTACTGTTCTCAGTATAGCTTTTACCTGAGTGGTCACACTTGAGGATTTCAGTACATGGAGCACCTTGTACAGCATAATAAACAACAACACTGTGAGAAAGTGCTGTTATCGTCAATAGTCAATATACCTCCTTTTATATCAGTCATAATAGACGATAGCACCACGGTAAAGTACTTCATAATACTACGTAGGTTGTGATTTGAATGGTCACGGTCATACAATTTGAAAGATGGCAAAAGGCGTCAGAATTTATGCAGTCGGTACTTGGTCTTCCTTGACAGTGCTGTGCTTGGAAGAGTCGGTTATTTTACTACTGACTTTAAGGAACTGCAAATCTGGATATACTGTTTCCTAGTTCTGAACTCCAATTACTCGTACCATTTATGGAGTTACTCCATAAGATAAACTGCAGGCATCAGATTCTTCTCCTCAGTAATGGCTCGCTGGCCAACAGCCTCACTTTTGCGGTCAAATGCATGCGCTTAACCGGTTAATTCACGCACGAGAGAACACAAATGTGACTGCTTACAGTTTATTTTTCACCGTTTAGGTATCGCGCGCACAACCTTTTAGAAACGTTTAGTGGCGATCTCACCATTAAAATTGTAGATCTGCGTCTGAGCGTAATTGGTTGGTTTGCACTGCAATAGATCTGTAATTAATAGCGACTGAACAGCCCCAAAAGCGCCTGTTGTGCAGGCTTTAAAATTGTGGGTCGTAGTTGCGCTTGTGGCTGGGCTGCCTTCATGATCTGGAACCGTGCTCGATGAAAGGTCACATAAACATTTGCAGTGGTACAGCCTCCGTTTTACTCTTACTTCCTGTTAATACCACGAGACATAGCTAGACATTGATATAATTATATAACGAATCACAGGTTCAGTGGGTCAAGGGGCAGAACTTGACATTCAAAGCCGTTACATTCTGAAACTTTCGGTTTTGTGTTGATCAACTTCCAGATTTTTCATGAAATATTGATATATGGGCATGAAATATCAAAATAAGCAAGAGGAAATTATTATCTGTTGTGCATGGATATGAGGAAATGAAATATCGATAAAAAATCTGATATATGGGTAGGAAATATCGATACAAATAAGGGTATGAAATATCCATAAAAATCTTGGTATAAGGGTACGAAAAATGAAAGTAAATTATAATATGGCGTGGAATCTGTGTTCACCGGTAAGCAAAACTCGGCTTATCCCGGTACTGTCAGTGTAGGAATCTGTACGGAGAACGATAAGGAGAATTTGTATGTTGATATCACAGCTTTAACCCTCTGTCAGGTTATATTAAAAAAGTGATAGGTATTGAATATGTCAATCAACGAATTTCTGACTCTGGGTCAATACCAAGTTATACCAAGTTTTGAAAGGTCTCAGAAGTCGTTTAATGGTTGACACTTGCCCCACTGAGACCATCATTTATAGTTCGGAATTCAGAACGAACGAAGAACTTATAAGTCTGAGAGGAAGGTACTCAAATTGCTAGCTCATCTCGACTAGAAATTATTGTATTCGGTGTCCCGTGTTTATAATTACATATCATTTTCCTTCAAGTGCGTTACAACCATCTCAAGCTTAAAAGAACGAACAACAACCAGCAATGTTAAAACAATGCCAAATTAAACAGGTGACTAAAATGAAAATACGGTTATGATACCCGACGATAAAATAGCAGCTCGAGAATAGATGCTTCATGTATGTTCTGTGTTCGCAGTTATCACTTTTAACGTTGGAAAATACGTATGGAAGTTAGTGTTTCTTTATGTTAGACATGTTAAATTTAGGGGTAGACATTAAATTAAAGACACAGACTTACGGTCTTGGTTGACGAAAAGGTCCCATCTTTTATCGATCTTTTTCGCAGCTGATTTGTGTTTTGTCGGTTTCGCTAACACAAGACCCACATAAACTACAAACAGAACCCAGGCGACTGTAAGGCGATGCATACTTTAAACTGAGTTACGCTTGGCTTGGCCCTAAAGATAAACTTCAATAAAAATCAAATTTAAACCGTGGCAGATGTTTTATCACGGGAACCATAAAATAAGTCGCCAAATTTGGCAGTTTCGTTGCTGGAGGCATACCTCACCCAACGTGTCGGTATTACGTTATAAGGAGTTAAATAAAAACCAATTGGATCTGCAAACAGAAAGTAAATATTGTCAAAAGTTTAACACCTTTATAGAAAAGGTCGCCTTTTGATTGGTTCAGATTTAGGGTTGTTATCAACTTAAGCTGGTGCCGAGTATTGAATGAAAGTCAACAATAAAATGTCTTACAAACGAAAAGTAAATATGATGTTTACCGCATACTACGTAAAAAAATTTTATGCTAAAAGTTGGGATTGAACATATAAATTTTACAAAATAAACAGCAACTCTCAGAGGGGCGCGGGCATTCATGGGAAGGACGTCCCATAGCTCCGCGCACGTCGCACTAGAACAAGCCCGATAGCTTGCTCCCGGGCTAGAACAAGGAGCTACCAGTGGGGACGAAGTATAGTAGAAAATAGTGGCTATGACTGCTCAGATTTAGCAAATTATCCATCGAATAAACTGTGTTCAAATTGATATAGGTTGTCCTGAAGCTTAAGGATAATGCTTTGGATTCGGGATCAGAGGTCAGAGGTCAGAATTTCAGACCTTAATTGTAGAACGTCCATAGTCTCTCCTAAGCGATTTGTACATCATAAATAACTCGTAACGAGCTCAAACAACCCGTCCCCAAAGATGCGCTCACTTGGACACCAGTGAGGTGTTCAAAAGGTGGATAGGAGGCCCGCAGACGAAGGCAAACTACGCAGACAGACCAAAGGGCTGGGCCTGGAGAAGAATGATGGAGAGGGAAAGGGCAAACTTGGGATTCAAAGGCTGGCCATGTGACGGTGGAGTTTGTGCAGAATACGAGAAACTTGGGATTCCCTAGCCGGGGAGAAGGAAGTGACGATGACGATGAATGTGTATCTTTAAAAAACAATGGATCAAAAATAGCTCAGCGAATACTTAGTACTTAGTATACTTAGTACTAAGGAACTGTAACTTTCTCGGTCGAGTTGCTCTAACTGCCAAGGATACGTCTGGTTTTTCATTAGTGCGTTCTAAGTATACGGCGAAAGCGGATGATTCCTTGAGGATTCACCAAATCGGCGTGGGGTTAGATATCAATGCTGGCACATGGAGTTTCAGCGCGGACTCGCAAGCGACTGCAGCTTGTCGTCTTATGATGCAAACGACCATTAGGACCACCAAATGGAACATAACAGCTTCTTTATAGCAGTTTTTAATTGGGTGTCGAAAAACTAAAACCAAAATAATTACTCTGACCAATCACAGAGATGCAGAAATCCAATGAACCAATCAGAGCACGAAACAAATACAGACGATTGGTTTTGGTTTTACTTCTGATTGGTTGAGAGAGTGGTACCAGATTTTTTAGCCAATCACGAAGCGTAGTAAAGCAAAACCAAAGCAATCGCGAAATTAATTTCCACCTCAATTCAAAACCGCTTGACAGACTGATTAATTTTATAAAATGTTCGGTGGCTGCGTGGCTCTTGGATTTAGAACAGGAAAAATTTAAAAATGCTAATGTTTAAGTGCCAAAATTTTACGAAAAAGTTCCAAACGTTTCGGGCTTTGCCCTTCTTCAGTGGATGTTGGATGGTAACATCCATGTTACCATCCAACATCCACTGAAGAAGGGCAAAGCCCGAAACGTTTGGAACTTTTTCGTACATTTTTGGCACTTAAACATTAACATTTTTAAATTTTTGGCACGTAAACATTAACATTTTTAATTTTTCCTGATTAATTTTATAGACTTTATGGTTTATTTAAGAAGCGAAAAAGGCTTGGTCCAGTTCCCATCAAGTCATAGTAACACGACTGGAAGCTTGGAAAAATCAAAGCAAAAATTGAACAATAACAATAAGTGGCAAAAAAGTACAGATATAAAATAAGCATTTTATTTTCTTACAAAGCCTTACTGGTAAATAAAACAGTGACTTCTTATTGGAGCATTTCAGCTTCATATTTTAATCATCCTAGCAAATTAAAATTTAGTTAGAGTCCTCTAGTGCTGTCAACTAGAAATTGTTAAAGATATTTTTCCTTTAAGGAAAAGTGATGTGGACCGCTTTTTCACCACTAGTCTGCATACAAATTGTTCCTTTTTTTTAATCAAGTATTGTTACAGCAAAGAGTACTCCTATGTTTCAGGTAATTTTACGTTGTTTTCTAAACACTCCGATGTTAGCTTTTGTTATAGTCAGCTAGACTGACATAAAATGACGGATGCTTATATGTAACTAATGTAACTATTTTTCAATTTTTTAAATATATAGGATTAGTGCTTTACATATTTATTTTAGTTAAAAATTCTTTTTACCAAATGAAATAAGGAATTTCAAAGCAGCTGTAAGAGAACATAAGACAAGAGATCCCGGTTTCTAATGCCCCCATATACCCTATTGAACTACAGTTGTAATCTATTTTTGTTACCACAAATTATCTGATCAGCCAGTAATAGCAAGGCTTCGCTCTTTTGTCCTCTTTGTTGACATCCACCAACAGTGAAACTACCGCCATTAGTGAACTCCAGAGTTTAATAAGCACTGGAATTGAATCCGAAAACAGGTAGTGCGCTAAGGTCGCTAAGGTAGTACATGTACACATCTGAAGGTCTTAGTTTTTTTTTTGCGCGAAAAACGAGCGAATTGAAGAAGATAGAGAGGAGGTAACTGAGACACTTATTTCCTCTCATACCAAGCCGCTCTAACCCGGACAAATCGCCAAATTAGTGAACTGGAAATTGCCGCTAAATGCTAAGATTACAGGGTTATATTAGATCGATATTCGGCCTCATGGTACATTGCCGTTGTACAAACCGTATTGCATACTCTGAATATTTTTGTAATATGGCTGGCTGTATTGATAATAGTTCTGGTAATATGGATTTCTTTGAATTTGAAACTTCTTGGCCAGCGCATAGTCATTTCCATACAGCTGGTTACCAGTCACCAGGTTAGCCGGCGGCATCGCGGCTCTGTTGTTATACGCTGTATTCAGTGCTTGAACAGCGGACTTCTTTCTCAGCGCATAGTTATTGTAAAGCTGGTTAATAGTCGCCTGGTTACCTGGTGACATGGGCATTCTGTTATTGTACACTGTATTCAGCGTTTGGACAGCGGACTTCTTTCTCAGAGCGTTATCATTTCCGTAAAGCTGGTTTCCAATTCCCAGACTGACTGGTGAAGTTGAGACTCGCTCGTTGTACGCTTTATTTAGGGCCTGGACAGCGGTATTCGCTTGAGCGACGAAGCTCCGCGCGGGACCTTGAAGCTTCTGATAATCTTTGTGGTGAGTAATTTTTTGGATGAGTGTTAGCATGCGCCGTAAGAATGTTGCATTAGTGCTGTGCATAATTTTGTTTTTAAGGACGTCGAGATTGATTGACGGGCGACGAAGATTGACGTTGTGAACAACTGAAGCTGGAGCTGGAGCTGGCGCTGGAGCTGCAGTATTCTCTGGAGTCTTTACAACCATGGGATTTCCTTTGACAACTATAGGAACGTCCTGTAAAACTGGTTTCTGGAACCGGCTTAATGAGTTTGAAACTAGGGTATTAGGTCTCAGTTCACTACCAGGTCTCCGTTCTAGGGGCACCATGCTCGGTTTGTTCGTGGCTTGGTTGACTGGTTGATCGTCAATCCCAGGCTCCTGCACGGGTTTCGGATCGATTGATTCACTGTTCGTGTCATCTGCATCTTTCTCTGGATCGCGCATGTCAGCATGCGCATCATCGATATTTTCATCCGGGTTACTCTTTAAATCAGGATTAACAGGTTTAACAACGGGTTTATTGTAAATCTGTGGTTTAACTTGAGCATCATTGTTCACACTGGTCGGCTTATTCACGCCAGTATTGTCGAAGTTTCTCATCGCATTTTTTAGTAGCAAAGAAATCTTGTTTGGGGCACTTTGTATACGTTCCTTTAAAGCTTGGGCTCTTGAATACGTCGGTTGTTTGTACAACGGTTGTCCAACAGCGACTTTAGAGGGTGCTTGTGAGCGCTCATGAAGTGTATCGGGATAAAATGTTTGTAGCAAATCATGCTGTGGTTTTTGTGCGCTGTAGTGATCATAACCTGACGAGAGCCGCGTATATTGATCATTGTTACTGAATGCACTCAATATTTGTGGCTGTGCGCTTTCTGTCTCGAAATTGCTCTGTTCTTGGGGACTTGAATCGGCTGCAGCATACTGAGGATTGCTCTTGAACGACAGAGCTAAATTCTGGGATTTGCGTTCATAGTTGTTTACGTTTGGGCTGGCTGCTTGGTTTCTTGGAGTTGCCATTTGAATGGCAGGCTGGTGTGCAGGCATTTCGTGTACTGCTGCTGTTCCTGAGAAGAAAAACAGAACAGTGAATGTTTTGTTTTTACACTGAAACCGCTCTTAATAATCTTCTCTTTTTATTCACATTGGCTTTACGCATTTTATCAGTTGTGTTGAACATTCATATTTACACAAGAGGAAAGGTTCTCTTGTGCTTACACTAAACTGCGATAAGCCTTAGTTTCTGGAAGGGGGAAGAGTATTTCTGCTGGTGGTTCTATTCGTACACTAGACTTATAACACCTCATTACCCCCTCGTTACCCTTACCCTCATTACTCCCTCATTACCCTTTCTCGAAAATCTGAAAAAGAATCCCTAAAAGGCACCAGACGTTTGTTTTGGGAGTGCATGTGGCTTCAATTTATTTTTGCTCTTAGTCTATGAGGTACTACTAACAACAAAAAGTAGTAGCAGTAGCAGTAGCAGTAGCAGTAGTAGTGGCAGTGGCAGTGGCAGTGGCAGTGGCAGTGGCAGTGGCAGTGGCAGTGGCAGTGGCAGTGGCAGTGGCAGTGGCAGTGGCAGTGGCAGCGGCAGCGGCAGCGGCAGCAGTAGCAGTAGCAGTAGCAGTAGCAGTAGCAGTAGTAGTAGTAGTGGTAGTAGCAGTAGTAGTAGTAGTAGTAGTAGTAGTAGTAGTAGTAGTAGTAGTAGTAGTAGTAGTAGTAGTAGTAGTAGTAGTAGTAGTAGTAGTAGTAGTAGTAGTAGTAGTAGTAGTGACTTTATTTGGGTGGGGTGGCTCATTCTGATACGAAGCTAGTATTCAGAGGGGCTCTGAATTTGTATACAGTTGTACATCGGACAACATGATACTTACCTGGCACAGGGTACCCATGTGGTACATAGGCCATTTTGTGAGACTGGTAGGTGTTGATCACTTAAAGAATGAAGAAAACAGGAAAGAGGTTGTTACATAGAACTTACGACCTGTATGTTTTTATCCGTTTCGGACTTAATGTCCAAATAACTCTGAGGTCGCCCAGCAATTATACTCCCTCTAAGCGACTGAGAATCAGGCTTCATGGGAACAAGGCTGATTCCTGGCCAGAATAACTGGTATTCGCATGGTTCTTAATTTGTATTTAAACATAATGTTTATTATTTCTTTCCCCCATGCAGTGAATCCATTTTTCCTTCCTCTGGAACGATCAATTTTTATCCAGACTAGCCGCTGTTTTGTAAGTCTCCTAAGCAGCCGTTGTTTGGGTCTTCACACAATGCTCCACCAGTAAGTTAGGGAAAGCGTTGCGTAATGACTCGAATAACGGTTACGTGGGAAAGGAAACGTTCACTAACAAACCTCGTTTGAGTGAAATTCCTGGCAACCTCGTTTCCATTGCTTTTCCCAATTTTGCAAAATTCCTTGCAAACCTTTGGCACGGATAGCGCACTGGTAAGAGCACTCACCTGCCATTAATATGGACTGGGTTCGAGTCGTTGACATGTATTTGTGGACTGACGCCTCGTAGGGCTTGTGAAAAAGCATTGGAACAGGTGTCTGTTCGAAACGTAGTATATCTGATTTTAGTATAAATCTACTAGCGTTCTATCACGAATGCTGTTCTCTTATTGGCTACGCTACTCAATCTTTTCTATTGCATGTAGCAAGTGAGAAGAGTGAGTACCTAATGGCGGCCGCTTCTTCGCGTTTTCGAAGTGTCTATGAAGAGTATTTGTTGTTAAGTTTTAAACGTCTAGTAGATTTATACTAAAACAATAAGATTATTCGCTCTTGATTTCTATCGGGCGTAGCCCGAATCAACTATCAAGCGATAGAAATCTCGAGCTCATAATCAAATTGTTAAATATTAAATAAGTTAACGTACCTTGAGGAATGGTTTTTGGCTTAGGTGCTACCTTTACAACTGGTGCACGTGGAGGCGTTGTGAAATGATAATCCTCGGTGGTTGATTTAGCAATCTCCGCGATGTTATCATTGTTAATGTCATCTTCCGTTGACTTTTCAATGCCTGCTATATTACTCAGCTTTCCTGCAAGAAAAGATGTTTAATTTATTTGTAAAATATATTTAAAAACGTATAAACTTTAAAAAGGGATTGCTCGCGATTGATCGAAAAATGGACCAAACTGATCAAAGCGACATGGGTACGCCGAAGGAGGTGGGAAAAGTAGGGAGGCAGTCGCCCGTTCTCCCCCCTACCCCCCCCCCCCCCCCCTTTCCTTCCCAATTGCCAGTTACTTTTCTCGGTAGGTCTCTCTCCACTCAGGTGTATAAATATATTTGAAACGGCTGCACATCGCTACAACCTAACTCGTGTCAATCGTGTCAATCGCTGACCAAGAGAAACGGAGGCTCTGGGATTTCCTTTGGACTCGCGCGCAAATTAAAATTCTTGTCCCCAGACCCTTAACCGTTTGGTCAGCAACGCCATTGTCGCAGACTGAAACGGTCGAGAGCCCCGGGTACATGTTAACTCCTATACCAACTACTAGTTTAAACGTCTTAGAAAAATTAGTTACAACTAGAATATTTGACAAAAAATATATAAATAAAAATAAAAACAAAAAGTTTGAGAAGACGTTCATGTTTGGATTGATCATCACTGATTAACCTGTTCAGCTGTTACAGGTACCAAAACATTGCCACCTACCCATGTCACTCCCCTTAGACTTTTGCCTACTTAGTTATACAAGTTACCTTTCCTTCCACAGCCCCTCTTTCTCTCCAGATATTCCCTCAATCTGATATATCCTTTCCTAAACTGATGTTCAACAAGTGCGCAATCGGTGATTTCATCGTCCAGTTTGGTGTCTCCGACTCGATCTGTAAATTAGAATGATTTACTGAGAAGGAATTGACTCCTGAGAACAAAACCAAAATACCCTCCAAATATTATATTGCAAAAGGAAAAATCGAAGCAACCGAGAACGCAAGAAAGAACTGCTTATGAGCTATCATTTGAACGCCCACAATTTAGGGTTTCGTCCACAAACTAAAATAAAAATTAGGTTTGAATAAGGGGCCGGTAAAATGATTAAACAAATTGTTTAACGGGTTTTTGACCATCAATTATTATTCAGGTTCATTACACTCAAACGAATTTGTTTTTAACTTCATTGAGTCGAATCTGGGTTGTTCGTGCCTGCCGGAGGCGATATAGCAACTTAACAACAGCTTTCGCGTTTTCATCGCTAAATAGTGCAGTGCTCCGTCTTAAAAGATTGTGGCGAGTCAGACAGTTTAAAGCTTCGCAGTGACGGCTACGCTACGTACTGAGTTCTGTCCTGTGCAAATGTATGGGCATTTTAAACTCAACGATTAAATAAGATGAAACTTACTTACAGAACTCATTGTCATACATAGAAAAATCTGACCGCTTTCCATGGAAAACGTTTCCAAGAACGCCACTTGCAGCGACGAATACAGTCAGGATCACCGCCCACCTCACAGACATGACAGCTAGCTCGCAACCGGAGTTTTTCTTGTGTGTTTATAACCAAGCCTTGATAGAGATTCGAAACTTTTTTACATGAAAAATCCAATTGCAATCAAGAAATATTGTCAAAGAAAAAGTCCGACATTAGCCCTGCGGCGAAAGGTGATTTCATCGGTGTTTTGACACTTTGTCGCTGGAAATTCGGGTTCTGTTCTATTATAATCTGTGACGCCATAGATGATCTTATTTATCTGAGAGCAGACTGAGGAACTGCTCACCTAGATATTTGCCACAGTTGTCAGCCAAACTTGCGTTGCCATTTAGAGAAATCGTTCACCGATATCACGGGAAACTGCGCCGACTAATTTGAAGCTGGTTTCCATATGATCGACAAATAGTTGTAAAAAGCATGGATGATTACTGAATCGCTGGCTAAATAGTCTGCTCTAGGCATTCAGATCGTGGAGGACGAAGGAAAGGCTACACCCGAAGGAAAATAGCGCCAAAAATTTCTCCGCTCGCAAGTTTCCTTCGCATCGCTTTCCACTATCTAAATGCCTTGAACAGGTTGGACTGCATGCTGCTAAACTCCTTGCGATTGGATATGAATTGTTTGTGATTGGTGAGTTTTTGTCCAGCTTAAAATTGTAACCTGAGTGGGTGAAGGCTTGGTGATTTGAGGTTAATCGGTGCCCATCGGACCTTCATAGCCTGTGCATACCCGTATGCTAGAGGCTTGTGGGGCTGTGTATATATTAAAATAAACATAATGCTTTGTTTTTTAAATCCCAACCGGAAGGAGACTTTATTTCGATCGTCAATACTTAAATTGTCCATACACTTAAAATTATTTTCGTTTTGTTCTAGATTTTAAAAGGTTAACAAACAGTGCCTCTATTTCTCCTTTATTCCTCGTTTTTTATTCTCCTTAGCATTTTGCGCTCTTTGACCGAAGTTCGCAAAAAATATCATCTGATCGATATTTACTATGAAACCAATTATCCACCAGTTATGAAATTTTCAAGGGAGGATGTTACGTTATGTAACCTGCAGTGCATATTTTGCCTTCACTACACAACCGAATGACACTCAAAGGTTGAGGCATGGGCGCGTTGGTCAGCCAGGCCCACGATACATTTTATTATCGACAAGGGACTATCATATTACAATATTACTATAATATTACAATAATTTTAAGAAAAACGACAAAACGTTTTAGTTTGAAAAACATGTTTCGACAGCAACTTCTGTCATCTTCAGTTAATAAGTAGTGTACAAAGCGTTGACAATGAATATATAAGTGGGAACAAATGTTAATTATGCTAGTAACAACAATGTAAATAAAAGCGTGACAATGTGAGAATTATAAGGATAGTTTCAAATTTACATGATATAATTGTTGATTCAAAGACGGTTTTTCTCTATGAATATGAAAAGCCTCTTTTATCTTAAGTTGGAAACTCGTAGAAGCGTGATCTAAAATATGAAAGCAATCTTGTGAACACAAGGTACGGCAATGTTCAGAATTCAGTAGATGTTTGAAAATGTGCGAGGTCCTGTCATTGACTAAGTGCTCACGCACGCGTGTGGAAAAATGCCGGGTTGTTTCGCCGACATAACAGGCATTATTATATCTCTTAGTTAGTACGCGCGCTGTGATTGGTCAATTTAGCGGGCCGTATTTTTCAGTACGGCCCGCTAAATTTGAGAGTCTCAGCATCAGCCTAGCGTACGCTTAAAAAAGTTGTTTTCTTCGTTAAAAATTATCCAGAGGAAACGTTTGGAGCTAAATGGGTTAAAATGTCGGGTTACAAAAACTCTCTGCGATGAAATTAAGCTATAACTAGCGAAAAACCGATTAGCGGCGAATCAAAAAGCATTGACAATTGTTTTGGTATTTAGCTTTTAGGCTGTAAGTTATAAAAACTCGAGAAACTCGGCAAATTCGTTTAACTCTAACAATTTAATTCAGCAATGACAAAAGAGTACCTTTTTTCGCAAGGAAACGTTTCTATGAAAAACATAAAGCTGCAAGACAACTTGAAAAGGCTTCCATCGGCGAACTGTAATATCATGTTTGATCAAGTTCTTGTCTGGTTATAAACGTAAGTTCAGAGTTATCGTTTGTGGCAGTGGCTTTAATAAGAACAAAATAACTTGAAGCTACAGAGTTACGCTAAAAGTGTACCTTGATTCCTCAGCGAAATTTTTGACCTTGCAGTGGATTCCATGAAAACAATTTTTGCGTATTCGCAAATACGCTCTTGCTGCAGCTCACGCTGAAAATTTGTCAGGTGCGATTGAAATTCAAACTCATCCATGCACAAAGTTCGGCATGAAGCCACTAAAGCACACCGAGCCAAAAACAACTTGCAGTCTTTGATGACTAGATATTTTCAGTGTCCTTGTAGAAGTTTGAGAGTTTCTTCGTTCACCGCTGTAGACCGAAGTGCTGCCACCACATTTTCCTGTTTCACAAACACGTTTGTTTTGGCGATTTTATCGCGGCGTTTTCATTCTTCTTTTCCTCACTTGTGTTCGCCAGTAACTAATAATCCTTTTCAAAGAAAACTACCTTATGTCAGGTTTCCGTCATCCTACCGAACACATGGAAGATTAAATTAATTCGTTTATAGAGTTTTCATTCAAGAGCCACGCAAGTTCATGCCGAATCGAGGACCGATCACACTATTTTTGAAAGCCAATAAAATTTGGTCTTTGCTTTCTTGTGACGTACGTCAGTCAAATGAAGCCATCCATCTTTTGACTTGAAAGGTTTTTCTTTATCTCCGATTTAGAGATATAATAAATATCTTACTAACCTCGTTTTCTCGGTCCGTACTGTAAATTACGGCCCTTGTTTTTCCCCTTCGATTTATGGCCCGCGCGCTTCGCGCTTGGGCCATAAATCGAAGGGGAAAAACGCGGGCCGTAATTTACAGTACGGCCCTCGAACTCGGTTAGTAAGAGGTATTTACAGCCCGCACATACAAACTTATAAACCACACGCGAACGAAGCCCGTCAGGGACAGGGTCTTTCACGCTAAACATGTTGCCTATCTTAAAGGAAGAAAAAACTAATTTTATATCCAAATCATTACAATAGTGCTTGATAAATTGACGAATCTTTTTCTGAGTAACGACAGAAAAATGGCCTGTATAGGGCAGCTTAAAGTAAAATGTAGGTGAAGTGGGAAGAGAATCCCGGGGACAATGATTACTTCCCACTTCACCTACATTTTACTTTAAGCTGCCCTATACAGGCCATTTTTCTGTCGTTACTCAGAAAAAGATTCGTCAATTTATCAAGCACTATTGTAATGATTTGGATATAAAATTAGTTTTTTCTTCCTTTAAGATAGGCAACATGTTTAGCGTGAAAGACCCTGTCCCTGACGGGCTTCGTTCGCGTGTGGTTTATAAGTTTGTATGTGCGGGCTGTAATGCCTGTTATGTCGGCGAAACAACCCGGCATTTTTCCACACGCGTGCGTGAGCACTTAGTCAATGACAGGACCTCGCACATTTTCAAACATCTACTGAATTCTGAACATTGCCGTACATTGTGTTCACAAGATTGCTTTCATATTTTAGATCACGCTTCTACGAGTTTCCAACTTAAGATAAAAGAGGCTTTTCATATTCATAGAGAAAAACCGTCTTTGAATCAACAATTATATCATGTAAATTTGAAACTATCCTTATAATTCTCACATTGTCACGCTTTTATTTACATTGTTGTTACTAGCATAATTAACATTTGTTCCCACTTATATATTCATTGTCAACGCTTTGTACACTACTTATTAACTGAAGATGACAGAAGTTGCTGTCGAAACATGTTTTTCAAACTAAAACGTTTTGTCGTTTTTCTTAAAATTATAACCTGCCTGCTAACATCTAGACCTTTTGGAAATATTACAATAACTCTAAGCGCACCAGAGCCGGACACGTAAACCACCCAAAAAAACAACTATTGGAAAAACTAGGGACCGTGTACCCCCGACCTATGCAGTGGTGCTACCTTTGGGGTTTTAAGGTGTTTTTAACTAAGAAACAAACGACTAAAAGATGCGGCTAAAACTGCCGATAACAAATCTTAAGGTATTACAATAAACAACTAAGACGAAAGTTAACTTGTTTGAACAGTACTAGAGGCGGCGAGGCTGACCGTAGAATGACACAAATCCAGCAACGAACACTTTTCAAACTCACGAACCGTGAGCCCCTGCGCACTACACTAGTACCCGGTTCTCTGCTCCGTGTCGGCAAAATATTAATTTATGTCAATACCGATTATCACAAATTACATTATGTCGCGATCGAACCTTCTTGAGTGACTAGTTGAGAACACTGTACATGTATAGATGGACTGACCCATGTAGCTGGCCACCTCCTAGCGTACAGTTTAGTGACCGCGATTACTGTTAAAGCTTGTGCTGGTTTAAATTTTGCCACTAAGGAATTGGCCGCATTGTTTGCATAGAACTTTGTTAGGACTCTGTTATGCGTGTGATGTTTGTAATTCTTGCATTATCCATAAGCTACGCTTGTTTTGTAAATTTGTCCATCGTTTGAAAATGGTTTTGAATTAAACCGAAATCAGATTACCTTTCTATCGATCTATCTCCTCGTTGTTGACTCAAATAATTGAGTACTGCAGGACGTTCTTCGGAGTTATTTTCATACTTTATTATTTACATCTGTCGGCTGGAAATGGCTTCGCTCTTCAGTCAGTTCTGGAAATCAAGGAGTTATCAAATGGGACTCAAGAAGAAGCTAAATATAGGCAGATTTGGATGATTTTACAGGCCACTGGCACAAGGCTTGTTAGATAATGTGGCACCGACACAGAGCGAGGGGAATATACTGGTATATACTATAAAGATTCTCGAAAATTAAGTTTTATCTCCAGTCAGGAACTATAGTAAAAGTTTGGCGAGAGAAATCACATGATATCAGCATTGTTAATAGACTGCTAGCAGTCCCTCTCTGGATAGTCGAGCCACTCGGGCTACGCCCTCGTGGCCTTCTATCTATGCTCGAGGCAATAAAATAGGGCCTCCAATGAACCAATTTTTTCCCGCAGAGTTTGTGTTTACAAGTGAGCGTCCTCATTATTCACGAGTATTGTTTTCAAGTTTCATATGCACGTGCAAAACTTTGCAAAAAAATTTATTTGCATCGAACAGAACGCTCGATTGCTTTCCGAAGAATTTTCCGAAACATGCTAATAACTGGCTTGCGTTACGAATAGCAATGACAACAGTACTGATGAACGTCACGTTTCATCAAGTGCCGGATGCAGAAATAACACATTTATGATTGTCTCACTCTGGTCATTTGTTGCAATCGGCGTAGCATCTGTTCCTTATTCAGATATAAAATAGCGCAAAGCAGAATTCTCAGCTAAAATATAAAGTTGTCACGCTGTTCTTGCGTGTGACATATTAAAGAAGCACTGTTTCTGCATTACGTTTATAAATTTCCAAATTGGGATATGTTCTTCTTGTCCTGCAATTTTAAAGAGACCCTCGGTATGGCTGCATTACAGCGTAATAGCGCAACATCGAGTGCGTAATGTTCTTACAATTCTCAAGCCAGCTATTAGCATATTTCGGAAAATTCTTCGGAAAGCAATCGAGCGTTCTGTTCCGATGCAAATAAATTTTTTGCTAAAGTTTTGCACGTGCATATGAAACTCGAAAACAATACTCGTGAATAATGAGGACGCCCACTTGTAAACACAAAATCTGCGGGAAAAAATTGGTTCATTGGAGGCCCTATTTTATTGCCTTACATGTCTTCAATGTCCTTGAAACTTGCAGGCCATATAAATTGATGACCAATCTCGAGATTGTCAAATTTTTAAAAAAATTTATCTCGTGCTTTCCAAATTATCATCACATTTGTAGGCGTAGACCAAATTACATACAAAAATGGCAACAAGAGCAGCTGAACGCACGCTAATCAAATCCTTCTTTCTCGCAATCGGCCAAAACAACCCCCTCACTTTTTCACACACCATTTCAAATGGAATCAAACTACTATGAGATGAAACTGCATCCCCATCGCGCATCATTTTCTTTAGATATTAGCCAATTATATCGATAGTATGTTTTTCACTGATTTATAATCCCCAAAACTTCATCCCTAAAAATTTCAAAAACGCTCTCATACATTTCTTTCAAACTTTGTCCAGTTGAAGCCCATGGTCTAATCAATTAGTCCACTAGCGGGTTTTACAAAAATTTCTCTTGATCTAAAGAAACTCCGCAACTTGTGAATTTCAGAGGATCACTATTCCGTTGCCATGGAAGCACGGATGTAAACAAATCCTATACTCCCATAAAGTTCAATGTATTGTGTGTTTGCATGCAAAGTGGCTTGTCTTTTTATGCACTACAACAAAAGATATGGCCCATTAAAATTGAAAGGGTGTGGACTTGAGAAATGGGTACGAGCCTCCTTAAACATTACTCCGTTAAATATTAAATATTACCCCGTTCTTATCAGTTACCACAACAAATGTGCGCTTTAAAAATACCGCCCGGTTAAAGCCCGTTTAGTTAAAATATTGATCCAGGAAGACTTTCTACCTGTAATTATTATGAATGAAAATAAAAAAATCTCTTTAAAAATGTAAAAAATACCGCGTTTCTTTCATCCATTTCATCCACGGAAGGACTGTCCCACGGAAGCTAAAATATTCCAGGCTTACCACCTTGCGTGAGACTGGCCACTAGCCCCACGCCTCCCCACTGAAAATATTCTCCCTTGGGATTCACAAGCCAGTCGTCGTTTTCGATCATAGAAGCAAGTGTTGTAGGCGTTTTTGACGCGTCTTTACTTGTCATCGCGATTCTTTTACACCCAGCTGGTTGCTAAACGGAAATTATACAATATCATGGCTGCGAAGTAGCGGCCAAATATGAAAGCGGGAAGTTCGTTTTCTATTCGAAGGAGCGCGAGACAGTTCGCAGTTTCCATGTTAGCTTTCGTTTCTCCATGATCAACATGGCCACAACGCAGAAACAACCGCTAAATGCAAATCTCCCAACCGCTTCGGATGGTTCTCATCCCGCTAAATCAGTGTTAAAAGAAGCTGTTGATGCTGTTCTGAATTCGTTTGCT
Source organism: Cladopsammia gracilis (assembly GCA_022457155.1). Lineage (NCBI taxonomy): Eukaryota > Metazoa > Cnidaria > Anthozoa > Scleractinia > Dendrophylliidae > Cladopsammia > Cladopsammia gracilis. Next base: position 1,376,828 of record JAJGOT010000004.1, read on the forward strand.
AAGCATACGCATGGATATGGTCGAGGTAAGCTTATCTCCACAATTCTAAACATGTAACTGATTTCCTTCCAAGATAAGTTTGTAGCTTTTGTTTCGCATGATTCGTGTTACAGTTAATCGAATAATAACCGTTTTGCTCACTACATCAAGTTAGTTATGAACCTTGTAGTTATCCTTAGTGTTATTATTTTTCGTGCAAATGCAAGCTTAGAAGATTCGAAGTTTCTATAAGCTGTAGCTTTTCAAGCGGAATGGTTAAGCTTATGTTACACGCAAGAGAGATTTTATTGGCTAACTTCTTTTCCACCTTTGTTTTATGGCGACCTTGTAATTTTGTTTAATAAACAGGGCATTTTTTTTCCATTAAGTTGTCTTCTTAAAATGTTCGAATTTAAGGTTTATAAAACTCGGCGTCATCGATAATTTAGAGCGGAAATTTGTTGAATATCTTGCTTAGAATTTGCATGATACAACATTGCACTTGTATATTGAACGTTGATTACAATGAAAAGCGCCAATCTTTCGTCGCTAACTGAGATAGTCATTATAACATCAAAGGAACCGCCATCGTCGACGATATTTTAGCTTCTTGAAGAAGCAAAAAGAGTTTGAGTATGATTAGTAAACATTTTGCAATTTCAACAAACAACTGCTTCTTGTCGTATTCAGGCTTTCGAATTCGAAAGCGATACATGTGAGGTCTTAGAATGTTGACTGATGGATTTTTTCATTATGAAACCCAAAGGAAAGTGGTGTTTGTGTTTATTGTTAGTGGCTTGTAAATTTACTGTGCTTATCTATGAAATGTACTTTTGTTACAGTTCATTTGTGAAAGCTTTTTATTAATGTTCGATGATCTTTACATGGTTTGAGCTCGTTTTCAAATCTCCCTGTCAGTTGTTCGTGTGATTAACCATCGATTTGATGCTAGAAAGTTTTTTAGTTTTGTTTTGTTCATTTGAAGTATGTTAACGACTTGTCACCTTGTTAGCGTATAATTAACATATCAATTATATCTTAAGTGTTCTTTTAATTGCGGATGTAGTGAGAAGGATATTGGCAAGATTCTAGAAAGTTTTTCTTTGCAGAATCACCATGGCTTTGTGATTGCTGTTTATTTGGGTTGCCACAGGGCACGATTTTGGAGACGTGCTTAATTAAAATATGTCTGTGTACTTTCCGTCTTGTAAAATATGGAAGAATTTGCCTTTTTTATACTTTATTCTTTAAGATTGACACTATAAATTCTTTAAATGTAAACAAATAGGGCAGTTTAATCTTGACACCCAAATTAACTCAAACTTCTTGCTATAAATTCAAACCAAAAATACAGTGAATTTTCCCTCTTAATCACAAGTTATGTGCAATATTACTTACCTCCCCCCCTCCTGTCTGGGGGGGGGGGATGCATGTCCCTAGCCTGAATTTCAAACCTTGTCATTTGCAATTTCTTGAGGTCAATGTCAGAGTTTTGTGCACTACCACACTGCAAGTTCGATATTTCATGGAATCTTCTTGTTGTTTCATCCATATTTCACCTTGGTATGTCACTGTTTTGATGCCATGTCACTAGTCGGAGTATACCTTATGATATATATATATATATATATATATATATATATATATATATATATATATATATATATATATATATATATATATATATATATGCCTCATATATATATATATATATATATATATATATATATATATATATATATATATATATATATATATATATATATATATATGCCTCATTGCTCGAACTTTCATGAATTTACTCAACAAGTTCAACTTACTGAGATTCGTTATCGTAACCATAACTTTTACTATCAAAACCACGAGGGTTTAAAATTTGAACATGGGGCAATTGAATTCTTATCACAGGATAGCCATTTTGTAGACCATACAGTCAGTAAAATTGAACTTGTGATGATCAATTTCAACTGTCACACAGGTAAAAAGTTATACCAGATTCCCATTTTTAGATATTTTAGGGTACATTTAAAGAAAAGCCACAAAGAATCCCAAATTTGGCAAAGTGAGACAAGTCCCAACCAGGGAATTTGATTGGGAACTCCCTGTTGGGACTTGTCTTGCTTTGCCAAATTTTGTGGGTGTTCTATAAATACCTTAAAAATCCCAAAATAGAAATCTTGTATTTTTTCCTGTGACATTTGCATCCGGTCAAGCATAAAAATCACCTTTGTGTAATCAGATAAATGCTTTTCTTAGACAGTGTGTCTGAAACTTGCTGACAGGATGAACTTGGTTTTTGTCCAAGAAAAACAATATCTGAGCACATGAGAGCCAACAAACTTCTTTCTTCCCCACAGTCCAGTGTGAAGTACTTAACATAATTCAAACTAAACCAAAAGTGATCAAATAATTTAAACCCCAACATTTTTGCTCTTAAAACACTGTCATAGTCGCAGCATTTCTGTATGGTGGTTTAATACTTGCTCCACCCTAGCAGAGCTGCGCCCCTTAGTTTTGATTGGCAAAATTTTGGTTGGAGTTGAATTGCTTTGTTAGAACTAGCTTGCTGAATTAGGAACCTCAGCTGATTCCTTATGTGTTTTTATAATAGAAAATCACTGACTAAATTTAATATTCAAGTTCTTCATTGTAGAACTGCTCTTGTGACTAGCATCAATATTTTATTTATATCAATAAAAAATAAACTGTTACCTTGTGTTAGCATTCTCAAAACAGCTGGCAATCTTATGTTTTCACATGATGAAACTATAGCCTGGTTCACACGTGCGACACAAATGCAAACACAAGGAAAAATATGTGTGAACCGGGGCAACGCAAAATGCAAATGCAAATGCAAGGAATGGAAAAGTTTTCATTTCCTTGCATTTGCACTTGCGTTTGCATTTCACACGACCTCGTGTGAACCGGGCTCAACGCAAATGCAAACGCAAACGCCAACGCAAGGTGAAAAGCACTTGTTCCAAGCCTGCGTTCCTTGTGTTTGTGTTCCACGTGTGAACGTCGCTTGTGCTTGCATTTGCGTCGCACGTGTGAACCAGGCCTATCATGATCTCATTAAATCCCATTCTCAGGGTTCTTTCTTTTCAAGGGAAACAAGGTTGTACGTTCATGTACTGAAGTCACGGCAAATGATCCCACATCAAATGCGTGTTTGCCAACTCAGAAAAGTTGGTGAAAAAGTTTGCAAGGATAAAAACAAGTTCTATTTGTTGCCAATAGTTTGCCAACATTTTTGCTACCAACTGTTGATGTGAGGTTTGCACACCAACTTGAGTTGCCAACACAAGTTTGTCAAATGAAGGTGCTTTTAGATTCATTAAAACTTCTGTACAGTCTGTACATGTACATCTATTATGATGTACTACCCTGTCTGCATTAATTAACCTTAGCTACTTACTATATAATAAATATAATTTTTTCAATTTATTCTAATAAAAAGTTAATTGCAATAAAACAAATAAATCATGTCTTTGCAGTAAATGTCATTGAAGCATTACAAGAATTTTGGCAAATGAAGGAATCGCGTGGTGCTCCCATGAAAGGCGGTTCTACCATCCTCTATGAACCTGAAGCATCTGAGAAGCCACCATATGTCTGCTATGTTAGTCTTCCTGGAGGAAGTTGCTTTGGAAGTTTTCAACCATGTCCAACCAAGGCTGAGGCTAAGAGAAGTGCTGCTAAGATTGCACTTATGAATTCTGTGTTTAACGAACATCCTTCCAGGTAAATTTAATAGTATTTACAAGTTTATAATTTACAAGTAACAAGCAAAGCATACCACAAATGCAAGGAACTTTCTCCTATGGCATGTGCAAGGAGAATTGTAACTTGTATGGCCTATTGGAGGTCTCCAAAGTAAAAGCGATAGGGCCACCTCAGGTACATTTGGTATATTTTGTCCTCATTTAGATCTATCAGGTTATATTTGAGGGTTTAAAAATACAGATGTCAAAATCTTAATGAAAGTACAAGTATAGAATTTTTTCATTGAAATAAACTTTATCTCCATTTTAAGAAAAAGAAAAAAACACTACTAAGAAAGGCATAGAAACATAGAAGTAGTATTCAATTTGGTAAAGTGCTCTTTTGAATTGTTGTTTAGTTTACTTTTTGCGTATGAATATTGGAATATCATTCCAGTAATAGCATCCAGTAATAGTTGGACAAAATTTTCTTATGTTTATTCTGAAGGAACTAGGATTTAGATGTTGTACAAAGATGTACTGTACTTTGAGTGACGAAATTATGTTGCTCAGATACAAAGGATATAGTGAGATTAGACGGCTTGTTATCTACAATATGATCATAACGGGGGGGTATAAAAGATAATATTATTATGGACTATGACCATAAAACAAGAAATATTCTGTTACTTTAAGCCTTTAGAGGGCATTTGTAGATTGGAATTGCTAAAGGGTACAAAAATCTAAAATGACTACTGTTGGATACATGTACCTGAGAGAAAACAAAGGAAAACATCTATGGCTGCCTCATTAAGGTTTCCAAACAACCATCATCCTTATGATATTCTTTGTTTAATGAGTTCAAATGAGAATTGCATGAATGTAAAGAAGTTTAAAAGGCCATATCGAAGAAATCAAGAACCCTCAATAATGTCTGATATTCAAGGCCTTTTTCAAGGGCTTAAATTAAGTTCACTTAGTGCTTTGGGGTATACTATTAACTGAAGCTTGAATAAGTTGCATTCTGCAGTTACAGTACAAGTGCATGGCAAATTCCTAGGATATGTGTGGATTTCATATATAGGGCCGCTGAAAACACTGGTTTTGAAATTTCTTGGATGCATTCCTTTAATGTCTTATTATTTGATTTACATTGTACCCATGCTTGTCAATTATTATGTAATTATAACTTATATGTAACCTTTCATAAAAGCATTAAACTTATTGGCCTGAGTACAGGTAGATTAATATAGGCTATGAGGAAACATGAAAATAATTTTTGTATATACTTAGTATATACTAAAACAACTATTTACCTCTGTGTAGGTGGGTAGTGGTGGATATTTACCTCGCCACTTCGCGGCTCGGTAAATATCCACCACTACCCACCTCCACTTCGGTGAATAGTTGTTAATTATTACTGGAAGGGTCACTGATATAAAATGGAAGAGTGTTGACCAGAACTAAAAGGTTATTCTCTTAATTAATGTTCTAACAGAAAGTATTTGCAAGTTTAGACTTGGGTCTTCTAATCAGCTACATGAACATGTACAGTGTATTCTGAATGTTTTTGTTCTAGTTAGTTTTATTATTAGCCAGTTTATACATCTATGGAAACACCGCATTGTCAGGACAGCAAATATGAAAATAGTAATTTGGAAGTCAGACTTGGATCGCAAACTTACAACACAAGTATTGGGTGGAGGTATCCGGGGGGTGGGGGGGGGGGGGGACTCCCATATAAAAATGATGGGGGTGCTCACTTTTAGGTACCTTTTAGGGTATTGAGCCGAAAAAATATAACAGAGTCCCCCCGGGGGAGGTATATGTATCCATGGCATGGCAACCTTATGAGTTGCCACTGCCAGGCATGTTTTGCATTGAACAATATGATCATCAAAACTTGACAACAGTTCTGCATGTAACTGCTACTACATAGAAACACTGTACACTGTAGTAAATAAATAAGGACTATCTAATAATGATATTGCGAGGGATTAATTTATATTTATTTTAAGGTAAAATAGGTCAGAGAGGAGGTGATAAATACGTGGAATCTTCACACCTATATTTTTTCTTTGCAGGAAAATTACAGATGACTTTGTGGAGTCAGCCGTGAAAGAAGCCGAGTCAACAGAAACTCAAGTTGCTTTAAAGAGAAGGACAATAAATTTGTCGGCAGATAGCTCCAAAGATCCCAATACTGGTGTCGGAGCATTCCGATTTATGCTGGAATCAAACAAAGGAAAAAGCATGTTGGAGTTCCAGGATCTCATGACAATATTCCAGCTACTACACTGGAATGGCAGTTTGAAGGCCATGAGGGATAGAAATTGCTCTCGGCAGGAGGTGTTGGAGCATTATGCTGACAGAACTATTGATGATGAAATGAGAAGTCAAATGGCATTGGATTGGATCTCTCGTGAACAGGAACAACAGGGATTGATAAAGAGGGAGCTGGATAAGGCTTGTAAAGAGTTAGAACAATGCCGACTGAGTGGACGAGAGCTCAGGTTTCCTAAAGAGAAACGAGACATTTTGATGTTGGCTTGGAGTCAGATTGGAAAGGTGTAAAATGGTTCATTGCACTGAGGTGTTGTGATTACATTGGTTGAATTTTATATAAACGATGAATATTTGTTCCTAGACAAATAATAGATGCTATCCTCCAGAAAACGTCCTTGGGCTAATTAATTTGTTGTTTCCTTAATTTAAGTGTAAATGAAAATCATATGTTGAAATGCAATTACCAGTATGTCTTCAGACAAAACAGTCACAAGTTATTGTTGCAAAATATGCAATGCTCGTCAATACAATGCTTCAAGACCATTTTAACTTCTCGTTACATCCTGAGAATCCTGAGAATTCTACCAATATTATTTATTGTCGGTGAATGCTGGGGCTGTCATTAATAGCTCTGGATGGTCTCAGAACCAAATTAATTATTAATATTAGTAGGCAGCTATCTGTTGTGGGCATTTTTCATACATGTAAGCAATTATTTTAGTTCAAATAGATGTGAAACCTCCACCAGTAGCTACATGTACATTCTAAAGAAAATTCTGAAACGTCATTGTAGATATTATTGCATGCATGTCACGTAATGTACAGAACAAAAACAAATCAAAATAACAAGGCCCTTGGGGGGGGGGGGGGGGGGGGTTGGGGAGTTGAAGCGTGTCGCTGTTAAGTTTCATGCATGCACACACCGCAAGTTTGCAATTTCATGGAATCTTCTTGCCCATCATCGTCATTTCACCTTGCTGTTTTTGATGCCATGTCGCTCTTTCGAATTTACAGTATCCTAACAGAGCTTCAATAATGGTAATATAAAAGAGCTGTCATGTTGTAACACCAAAGAGGGTGGTAAAGGGGAGGTCTAGATCACGTTTCACGAAAAATAAAATTGTCATTTCACGTTTCACGGAGAATAAATGGCCATTTCACGAAAAGAAAAAAACATTCTTACTTTTTGCTAATTAAATTACATCCAAAGTACAGCTTTGTTTGTTGTCTTCACCGACCGTCCACTCCTCGTTCTTCCTGATGTAAAAAGAAAGCCGAGTTCTTTGTTTTGCTGATGTTGTGTAAAATTACCTAACCTTGTAGAGTGACCTGGGTTCCAGAATGACGATCAGTCACGGTCATGCATTCGTCACGCAATTTACCACCGGCGTAGTTATAAAACGCTTACTGGATAATTTTTTGGGAAGAAGAAAGAATCACGGTTTACAGTAGCATTTCACGAGAAAAAAACAACAGTCATTATGCAGTGCTCATGAAAAAAAGTCGATTCACGGTTTACGGGTATGTAACCAAATCACGTTTCACGAGAAAAAAATAGCCATTTCACAATTTCAACTATTTGCGTGACATTATATATTCAGACATTATGTTAATTTCCTTTGGTGAACTATTTCTGACATTGACTCTATAATAATTTTTATCACTTCGAACTTGATAATGGCGTCATGACGACCCCGAAACGTTGTTCAGTTTTATCGTTTATTTTTACTTGTTCATTTCACAATTCACGGGGAAAAAAAGGGCCTTTCACGGATCACGGAAAAACCCTTTACCACCCTCACCAAAAGCTTGTAATGTTACATGTATATGTATGTTTGTGGTTAAAGTTTCTTATTAGTAATTGATACAGTGGAACCTTCCTGATGGACACCTCTATAATGTAGACACCCCTGTAGTTACAGACACTTCATATTTTGGTCCTGAAGAGACCAAAATTCATATAATCTCTACCTCTATAATAGGGAACTTGGGTCCTTCCCTTTGGTTTACTCTGTCGCCATTATTGATCTCAAGTCAACTAATTGATAACTAAATAATAAACTACATAAAAAAAATTATGTACATACGATGCAGCGACTTGTCAAGGCAGAGTACTGCAAGAACGTGTTTCCTTTTCTATCGACATCTGATTACCAGCGGCCCAAAGAAAAGCAGTGTATTATGGGTAATCAGGTGCTCACCACAGCAAAAGTACAGTATCAAGGTTTTACATGTACTTAGTATGTTTGTTTGTGTTCTATTATGGTAAGAGAACAAGGGAATTGTCTTAAACATGAAGTTTCACTATACAAGGGGTGGCACCTCTTTCATTTCACTCCTTTTAGGTGTGAAATACAAATTTAGTCGTCTTTCAGTCATGGAATGCAGTTAACTAGAATGTCGAATAAATACATTTTTCGTCAAGAATCTGGTGAAATCGAGATAATATTATTGCCTAAGCAAAATACAAAAAAGAGAACAGAAGTTCACAGACTACCAAATGAATATAACTCTAGCAATGTTTTTCCAAATGTTGTCAGTAATGACACATGTTGTTTGTCAGTTAATGCTTTAGTGGTTGATTGACAGCTGAAGGTGAGAATGGCCAGGCCAGGCCATGCCCATTTGATACGGGAACTTCAAGTTTAAGCATAACTTTTTATCCAAGATGGTTAAAAATTTTACTTTGCGACAGGGCTGCAGGAGAATCAAAAGTACTTGATGTTATGCCAAATTTACGTAATTCTTAGTGTCGTGGAAATTATTGTTGGTTAGCTATCGTGTTGTGGGTAATGTTTTCGGCTTTTGATTTTACATGATTTATTTTGGTAATCACAACATCCGAAGCATAAGTCAGTAAGAGCTGTACAAACTCTGGACGTTTTCCAGAATGCTGCAATTTTTTGTATATTTTCAGTTGTGATGTTCTCTTAAAATTTTACTAATTCTAAAATCATGTACTTTACGTTTAACTTTCTGTAACCAAACTTGAGAAAATTACAAAATTGCGTGTTCCTAGTGTTGTGTTAGGAACAAGTATCAGCGTTGCACATTTAACTCAGATGTCCATTCTTTCACTGTCATGTAAAAACCCTGTGCAATCATTAGAAGTAAAGGTGATTTTGTCAAAGCTTTGTTAACTCTTATTTTCAATGAATCATTACCACTATGTAAGGGCTGGTTACCACAATCAACGTAATCGGAAGCGGAGTGACAGGGAACCCGAGCGCTTTACAGCTATAAATATAAAATACTATTACATCTACTCGAAATAGGCTTACGTTTTGGTGTAAATAAAATCGGAATCGAATCGAAAGATCGGTTCCTTCTGCATGTACCGGAGCATATATTACGTAAAACAAAAGGAACAAAGAAAGACAATAATACAAAGCAAAACAAGACCAAAAATACAGTACTTCACAAACAATAGAAGACAATGAGTGGCTCAGATCATGGGTACCGGTACACGCAGAAAGACCCGAAAGATCAGAATTAGTGACGGTGGTTCAGACTGCCAGTACCTTTCTGGATAGTCAGGTGGGAGAGCTAATCCTGTATGCAAGCTAACTTCAATGCCCGGAGCTTCTGACATGACTCAACTATCCAGAAAGGATCTGCTAGCAGTCTGCATGGGGTTTATATCATTAGAAAGTTAAAAAGTAACTCCAGAAGGCACCAGAACCTCCGTTTGTGAGTGGTGCTCGAATTTAGCGGTAACATTTTGTTATCTCAAGTAGAGACGGACACTTAGATATTAATTCCATTGTTTTATTTTGCTAACTAGTTTTGTGGAATAACTATTTCCTGTTATTTTATCATTCCAAAGCGGTACCATTCCACGAAATTATTCTAACAAACAAGTTAAGAAGAAAGAAACCTCTGAGACCAAGGTATATTCCACTATGATCAGTTTCTTTATTAATTTTTGTGACCTACTGAGCAGAAATGAAATATGCCTTCTTTTAGGACTGAAAGGACTAAAATAAAACATCTAATAAAAACGATTTTGCATCAGACAATTTAACAATTACCGGTATTCAGAGTTAAACAAAATGTAACACGAAATATCCCCGTATTTATTAAATGTATGAATTAACTTGTGCAGAAGTCAGTAGTATAAAAATAGTATTCAGTGAATGAATATAATTATGTTTCCAGTCATTCCAATGCTGATAATTCAAGCACCAAAGAGCGGTTTTCAATTTTAAGTGTCGTAAAACCAAAACCGAAGTAATGACAACAGACGCAGACAAATCAACGAACCAATCAGAACTCGAAGCTAATACATGCAGCCGGCGCCAAGCGCAGGAAAACACGTGCAGGCAAGTTACGATTGGTTTTGGTTTTACTTCTGATTGGTTGAGAAAGTGGCGCGAGGTTTTTTAGCCAATCGCAAAGCGTACCAATGCAAAACCAAACCAATCGATAATCACGAATTACTTTCGACACTCAATAGGGTCAAGCCCAAATCATACCGTCCTGAAGGACGTCGGACACCTTATTGAGACTTATATAACGGAGTAAATGGTTAGATTTCAGTTGAGGTTGGGGGTAGCAGTTTATATAGTTAAATTTAGGACTAAGCAACCCGAGAAGTTAGGTGGTACTGTAGGCTATGAAAGCCTAAGCCTAGCTGAGGTCACAGGTTCAATCCTGAGTGGGGATTTCAGATTTTCTTTTTTACACTTAAACATTTATTGAAAATAAAATTCTAATTGTCGACATTACGTTATATAAGTCTCAATAAAGTGTCCGACGTCCTTCTGTACGGTATGATTTAGGCACAACCACTCAATAGGCCATTTCCGAGTTACGTTATGCCTCGTTGTCAAAGCGAGGCTAGGTGCACAACATTTCATATGGAAATGAGTTTTATTTGCATTTGAATAAAAACTCATTTCCATATATGAAAGGTTCTGCACCTAGCCTCGCTTTGACAACGAGGCATAACGTAACTCGGAAATGGCCTATTGAAAACCACTTTATTCAATCTTTCTAACAACAATTGAAGTCACGCGATGATTCCATTCTCCTTTAAAACATTGAATGTGGAAGAAAGATAATGCAGTGAAATTGAAGTAGACTGAATAAAAAATACAAACAAACAGGTCTATGTTTGAAAAGTACAACAGGTTTCGAAGTAATCAGCGACATTAATCCTGGTCTTGCATTTGTCGGCGAACGAGGTCGGCATACAGTCCATTTTTTGCCATCAGTTCTTGATGTGTTCCCACCTTTTAAGTTCAAAATGACAGTAATATGAGCTCGATTTAGTGACCAAGTTTCACTTCACTATATAGTACAGGATCCGGTTGTTTAAAAGGTGGATAGCGCAATCCATCAGGGCCCAGTTGTTCAAAAGGTGGATAGCTTTATCCATCGGATAAATCACTATCCAGCGGATAACACAGGATTTTGTTAATACTTACTGGATAGTGATTTATCCGGTGGATAGAGCTATCCACATTTTGAACAACCGGGGCCAGATGGATTGCGCTATCCAGCGGATAGCACAAAGGATTTTGTTAAGACTTGTCTTAGCCTGCGAACAAGCCCGAGCCCGAGAGCTTGCTCGCAGGCTAGACTTATCCACTGGATAGTGAATTATCCGGTGGATAGTGCTATCCACCTTTTAAACAACCAGGCCCCGGTTGTTCAAAAGACGGATAGCGCTATCCACCGGATAAATCCTATCCAGTGGATAAGTATTTACAAAATCCTTTGTGTTATCTGTTGGATAGTGAGTTATCCGGTGGATAGCGCAATACATCTTTTGAACAACCGGGACCAGCTGTATACTAATCAATTCATCAACGGTAAAGTGTGCATTGTATTTTAGTTTGCGCGCACACGTCTCGGAGCCAGGAAATAGTGGACGTCTGCGCGCTGGTTAAGTGTCTTGAAGCTTTACACACAAACAACAAAAACAATTCTGTTGTTCCAACATACATGTTTTTTTTTGTAATTTTCAGTTGACCTAATCATGAGTATACTTGACACAATTATGAATGTAGTTAAAAGCGCAGAATTGAACGTTGGATTGCACACCTCTACGTTTTATCATTTGTATGTTTTAATTTGAGAGGTTAACCAAGTGCTGAGAAATAGTAAGAAAGAAAAGTACATTCAAATAAGTGTAAATTCTAATGTAAGACGTATAAAGGCACTGATAGAAGTGGTAGAATGTTGTAGAGATGAACTGTAGAGGTGTAGAGGCACGGAGAATGTGTATGGATGTACTATAAGCATTGTGTAGTAAACGTCAGAACACCGTAGTCAACGTAGTGACGTATTGACATTGTAGACTTTTATTAGCATTCCGGTGATGCTGCAATGATACGGTCCATTCTCAGTTACTATATATGCATGCAACAATGATAAACGTCTATTATGTTACGCCTACGGTGTGTCGTATAACGTGAACTATACACTACGCTGATAAAAATCTACGATGCTACGGACCTACGGTCTATAGAGGTTTTGCACGTCAGCCATGTTGCATGGCAGGAACAATGAAAATGTTTTGCATTAGAAAGAACATTCTTTCCCATAGGGAAAAGAATCTATTGTTCCTGCCATGCAACATGGCTGCCGTGCAAAACCTTTGTTGTAACGCTTACTGTACGTTACGCACTACAGTTTAGACAAAAGGACTTTACACCGCTCCTCTAGATCCCTAACAAACCCTACACTACAGCAAAATAACATTTACCTCTCTGATGTTGCCATGAGAAAGAACCACAATCATATCTGTTGCAAAGACAAACTACTTTTAGCCAATGTTAGCGACAACTTCATTTTATAGTGACTTTTCTCTCCGAAGATTTGGCGACAACTTTTTACTTTAGTAATATATTTCAGTGACTTCTCCGAGATAAAGTATGTGTTTTTTTTTCCGATCTAAACAGAACTGATCTAAGGGGACGTCGACATATTCACAAGTTCCCCGCTTAACGTCCACTGGACGTTTGGGGGGGGGGGGGGGGGTAGGAAGAGTCGAGATTTGGACGTTAGCGCGGGGCATTTGGAGCAAGTACGAAATTGTTAGTTTTTAATGCTAGAAGTGCCACACATGCCAGCGTTCTCATGTTCGCTTTAATCACAAAAAAACATGTCACCAATAATGTTTGTTGTTTCACACATCGGTAGTGTCATAAACTGTATTCACCCGACTATTAAAAAACGTCGCTCCAGGCGACGTCGGGACGGTGAAAATTCTAAGTGGACGTTAAGGAGGAGGGGGAGGGGGGGGGGGGGGGAGTTTGACCTTAACGTCCAGTGGACGTTAAGCGCGGAACTTGTGAATATGTCGACGGCCCCTAAATTATAACGTGTAACAAAACAAACGTGAAAGCTACTGCTCCATGCACAGTTCAATATTTGTAACGTTTTTTAAACCTATTTTCTAACGGTGGCCAATTTACCCTATCAACTCAGTTTGATGAAATCATATTTTCATGTTTCACTCCTCTACCAAAGCATAAATATATGTCGTCCAAAGAGTGTCCTTATGTGACGGCTGTGGCACTGTCCCATATTACTTGTGATTCCGGCTGCTTTATTCTACCACTTGACAATAGAATAGTTTTTATTTGAGTGTCGTAAATCAGCTTTGTAAAACGGAATCCAAAGTAATTACTCTGACCAATCACAGCAGACGCTGACAACAATGAACCAATCAGAACTCGAAGCAAATACATGTAGCCGGCGCCAAGCGCGGGAAAACGCGTGGGAGCAAATAGCGGTTGATTTTTAGTGAATCAAAAATAAATATTAAAATTATCAATTAAATATATGTACGCACAATGTAGTAACTAGCAGACTAGTAATTTTAACTGTGGCCCTTAAAAACCACGGAGAGAAATATGTAACAAAAACTATAAAGAACTTGGTCTTCTACATCATGAATTAGAAGAAAAAGCAAGATTTGACATTGCAGAACATGAACCTGCATAAGTAACGTAAAAACAACTCGCCTCCAATTCTTTCAAAACTCAACAATATCAATTTGTCACCAAACAAAATTAAAGTAATAAATAAACCGTTGAAGATATTGCATGTTAAAAAAGAAAAGAAATGTCTAAACAGCGTATGTGAGGCCAATAAATAAATAAATAAATAAATAAAATAAATAAATAAATGGTGCACAATTTACCTGCATTCTGTATGGTACTGAGCCTATGTGCAATCACAACAACAGTACGACCTAGTGGAGGTAAAAATAACAGTTAAACACATTTGCATAAGTGAGATCGATAACATCATCGCTCAAACTTGTCATTATTGCAGCCCGAGGGGGAGAGGGAGGGGAGGTACTTTGTATATTTTTGGGTGGGGTGTGCTGCTGGGACTCTGAAACCCTTTCCCTATACCAGACCATGTTCAGCTGATTTTGCAACCCTAGACTAGACTAGAAAATCCCTTCCTTATCCCAGACGTGCTATTTTTTTTTTAACTGTATCACTATTAAAATCCATTATAATTCAACACATTGATACACTGCCCAAATATGGTAAAAAAGTTATCGATATGCGCTATGTCTTCATGACGTATATCCAACGATGGAGGTAAATTTCGCATGATTTTGACAAGAGAATGCAAAGAAATGAAGGACCGCGTGATATCGCCTAATTTTAGCCGACTCGGCCTACGGCCTAAGAATTAGGTGATATCACGTGCGCTTTCGCGCTATAATAGTTAAATATACGCTACTTACAACGATATCTTACAACATCGCATCTTAGGGAAGGCTCTTTCTCTTCTGCGTTTCAATTTCTACACGACTTAATTGTTCATACCACTGATCAGTTTCCTGCAAATGATACCCTGTTCTACACCAAACCTCTCTGCTTTCTAAACCCATCCCGGACTAAACTGCATAAAAACTATACCCTTCACAGCAGCAGAAACCCATATATCTAATACATAAGAGACTCCCCCGGTACTGTAGCAAAAAAATAATAATAAAATATGGGAAATTAACCTTTTGTTACTTTATCCAAAGCATCCTGTACAACACGCTCAGACTCTGCATCCAAAGCACTGTGAACAAAAATCAATGAATAACTCAAATTTAGTTAAAGTCATCCAAATAATTCTTAAAATAATCCCCCCCCCCCCCCTCACACACACACCCAAACCCTGACTGTACGCACAAAAAGTGAATAATACATGTTACTATCATACAAAAGGGACAAAAGAATATGAAATTATCAACAAAAATTATTAAAAGATAAAATGATTCTTCAGTTAAAGCTAATTGGCTGGAAAGGAAATTCTCAGAGAATTTATATAAACATTTATTTAATAATATACAGAATGACCTTAAGTCATGCTGTAAACCTCCGAAAATAAGCCCCCCCCATCCCACCCCCCCCCCCCCCCGAAAATAAGCTCACCCGGAAATAAGCCCCCCTAATTTATAACCAAACATTCCTTCCAATAATAAGTCCCCTGCCCACGAATACAAGCCCATGGGGGTGTTTTAAGGATTGACCCGAGAATGATCAAGTTAACATAGAAGGGATCAATGATTACACGTGCACTATGCCAGAAGCTGAGCCAGAATTACACTTAGACACTTACACGGATGAAAGCGACGACGACTCAGATGAAGCAACTGAAGATGATCACTCAGATGAAACCGATTAAAGACTTTGTCAGTTTTTAACCATGTTGAAAGATTTAATAAAATTTGTTATTGATTGCATCTTCAGAAAATTCAATGACCACAAATGGCTCCCAAGATTTTAAGACACAAAATGCCACCCGAAAATAGCCCCATTGATTTTTTTAATGAATATTTCCAACCAAAAAAAAGCCCACCCAAATATAAGCCCACCCAAAAATAATGATCAATGATCTGATCATTCATATTGAAGCTTTTAGCACTATACATGACTGTTCAGTCGAACCACCACTAACAGACACCTCCTGTAGGTGGACACTTCTATAAGCGGACACCTTATTTATGATGAAAAACAAACAGTAATATACATATTTGTAATATACATATTTGTAATATACATAATTATTTGTAATATACATATTTGTTAAACGCCCCGCTTGGAAATCAGCTATTGTATATAGTTGTAGTGGCTAGCGTTGTAAAATAAAGTGTATGTATGTATGTACCTCTCTTAAGCAGACACTTTTTCTGATCCCGACGATGTCGTTTTTTGAGAGGTTTTTTTTAGGTACGTTCCTATAATGATACTGTTTGTTTTTCATCACTTATACCCATTCTAGGTTTTTTTGTAATGTATATTTTGGGCACTGTTTACAGTGAAAGGGTACATATTGTAATTAAGCCTGCAGATCAAGCAGCAGGATTCCACTGTAAAAATGCAGAGTAACACCATATGCAAGCACATAACAGGTTAAACACCACACAAAAGTTTTCACATTAATTTTAATACCTAGTTGCTTCATCTAATATGAGAATGGCTGGGTTTTTCAGCAATGCTCTGGCAATTGCAATCCTATGGGAAAAAAATCAATTCAATAAAAACATTGTGACTTGTATTATCAAATACAAAAGTTATTATTAACATTACAATAAAATAGAAACATAAAGTACAGTTGAGCTGCTACTAACAGCTACTTAATTTGCAAGTGCAAAGAATGGTACATTTATTTATGAACTACATAATGCACTGCTCATCAATAGTAAAATATGTTACATTCAAATGTACAAAATGTTTAATGCATATTGTTCAATGCACATTATTGCAACTATAATTGTTGTTGTGACCTTTGTTTTTGTCCTCCAGAGACTGTTACCCCTCTCTCTCCTAGAACAGTGCTGTAACCCTGCAACAAATGATGCGAACAAGAATTATCATCGTCATCGTCATCGTCATCGTCATCATCATCGTCATCGTCATTGTCGTCAAATGACAGTTGTTGTAAACATGCAGACAGAACTTGGTCTGCCATTCATGATTCCAGATCTTGGCTGACCATGCCAACTACACACATGGTTGAATGTCTCACAGCTTGCATTAATTTCTACATTGTGCACTTTTAGCTACTGCTTGCTTAACATGCCTATTCTGATCAGATGTTATTAAAAATGCCATTCATAAATTAAATCCACACACTAGCTAGTAACTTGAAGTGGAAACATACCTCAGGGAAGTTTCTGATGAATCCATCAGCATTTGCCTGTTGAGCTGCAGCCAAAACCTACAGAATAAGTTTAATAAACATGTATTGGGTCTGCACTGCTGTATTTTATTAACTTCGCATTATAGTAAGTAAAATCTTTATTTAATGAGGGTAGCTCAAAATAGCATGGCTAATAAATGTGAGACCCTCCAGAGGTTTCATTAGAAGCCGGCAACCGGCGAATTCTGCCGGCTACTACCTAAAATATCGCCGCCTACTTTTCGATTGATTTCACTGAAGTTGATGCCCAGAATGCTGGAAATGTCATTTCCGAGTTCCTAGAGTTTCTAGAGAAAATGCCACTGCCATCTATTTTATAAATATTGCCACTTACTCTTAATTTTATTGAAACCCCTGACCCTCAAAAACTAAGACTCACAAAACGAAAGCAAATAAATTAGGAACAAAAAAGGCAGGCACACCCATATTGCCATTTATTGTGCTGTAAAAGGTGGTTCTAACTTTTGAGCTTGTGGATAATCCTAAAGTTTAGCAGATGAAAGCAACTCAGCAGCACTATGCTGTAGTTCTATGCTGTACATATTATTATGCTTTATATGTACAATGTACGTGGATCTAACTTGCAAGCTTGGGAGAAAAATGATACTACAGTGTTGCCATTGATCAATATTAAATTAAAGCTACAGAGCAGCAGTTTTCTGTGGTTCTGTTTATTATGCTGTACAAGGAAGTTTGAATTTTGAGTCAGTGGATGGAATACTAAATTGTGACCAATAAAAAAAAGGTAATTGTGTGATCAAGAAGTATTTTTTCCATGACATAAGTTAAATTTTTGAGTTTTAAATTCAGGTTCTTTTGCACCTCTTCATCAGTAGCATCCGGTCGGCCATATCTTATGTTCTCTAATACAGTTGTAGCAAACAGCACAGGCTCCTAATGAGAAATAGAAAATACACATCTACATGTAATTAATAACTCAGGGTACATGTTACTGATACATGTGTAGAATAGTCTATTGAAAATGACAAGTCTTGGCAAATGTTAGTTGATTCTGAAATCTTGGCAGTTGAAAAAGGTGTCTTGGAATCCATGGCTTGCCAAACATTGGACCATCTCATGGTCTTTAATTTTGAAAACTTGGATCTTGGACTTAAGCTAATAGCCTGGACCTCATAACATGACAAACAGCACTGATTTGTCTTATTAGCCAAAAACTAACAAGCCATAGTGTGAGAAATGATTAAGTCACACTGTAAAAATGTGAATGCTACTTTATATTTGGACCATCACTGACAATAATTATTGTTGTTTTGTGTTCATATAACTGTGAAACGAACAAGCATTTTAATTTATCTGATAATTCATTGTATATTGGGCAAGGAAACAAACCATCCATTCAGACACAAAACAGTAACTATCATGTTATGAATAAAGGGGTTTAATAGTTTGTAAAGAAACTGTAATCAGTGCTGCATCAGTGGGGGACTGAAACACTAAAATTTGGCTTTAAATATCAACTGAGGAATGATAAGATAAGTTGTACTGTAAAGATATTCAAAACTTCAGCTTTTAAATCTCTTTACAGTGGCCAATTTACCGCAAGTCAGATAAAACCAAATTTACAGTTGGGAGCAGGGGTGTTGTAGTGGTGAGAGCACTCGCCTCCCACCAATGTGGCCCAGGTTCGATTCCCGCCCCCCGGTGTCATAATTATTTTTATGTGGGTTGAGTTTGTTGTTGGTTCTCTCCTTGCTCTGAGATGTTTTTCTCTGAGTGCTCCAGTTTTCCCCTCTCCTCAAAAACCAACACTTCCAAATTCCAATTAATTAGATCTGGAAAGTGCATGTCCCCCAATTAGTACTCATGTGATAAATACACTGTACCTTTGACACTTAAATAAAGTGATTTATTTATTTACTTATTTATTTATTTATTTATTTATCCTAGCTTGTCTTCAATGACATATTAAGGATAAGTCTTTCAGAGTCCATAGTAATAATTATATTAGTCTGGATAGATAACACATCTCTTTACCTGTATTTATACACAGACAAAGCATTGATAACTTTAGACAGATGATTTGTATACATAGATGGATTATCCAACCCTAGTTTATAAATAGAACCAATTTAAAAGGAAAATAATATTTTTATCAGCCAAAATGTAAAGTCAAAATTCATGTACCTGGTGAATAAACCCAATTACACTCCCTCTCAGCCATGTTGGATCCAAATCAGTGATGTCATGACCATCAAGGAATATCCTTCCATTATGCACATCATAAAAACGCTCCAATAACGCCGCTACTGTTGACTTGCCAGCACCACTAGTTCCACACAGTGCAACCATCTTACCAGCCGGCATTGTCAAGGAGAAGTCTTTAAGCACTGGTTGTGTGGGTCGTGTTGGGTAAGAAAAAGTAACATTCTTGAAATCAACTTTTCCATGAATGTTCTGAAGTGGCATTTGTGTGCCTCCTGTCACTGGAATAGTGGGTGTTATAACGAGGTATTCAAACACCCTGGCTCCTGCACTCATGCCGCGTACTATTTGGCCAAATAGGAGAGACGTGCTGGCCAATGATCTGAATTCAAATAAAAAATTGAAATGTGTTGAATTTTATCAACACAACCAAAGTCAAATATCTGAGATTTTTTCTGGGTGATTGGAACAGAAAGTTTTGGTTCTAATGTTTACCCAAATTTTGAAGCTTTCAAGATAATTAAAAAACAAGAACAACAACTCTTCGAGTAGTGAAGTCATATGCTTTAAGAGTCTTGTAAGTGCCCCTAAGGTACAAGAATTAATTCAATATATTGTTATGATTTGTTTTACATGTACAGTCGCTTTTCCGGTCACACTAGGTGATCCGTCACGAATGTTACCACACTGTACGTCATTTGAAACCGTTAATCAGTCTTTCACAATCACTCGTGCATGAAAGTTCAACTTTAACTTTTATATTACTTCCATTTATCTGTTGCTCGAAAAGAAAGAAAACGAAATCGTTATCAAATGGAACTCTCGCCAAACTGGGCAATAATGTAAACTTTGTTCCTTTTACTTGATATGTTTTGTTTTGTCATTTTCCTTTTTCTTATGTTGTAAATAAATCAAATCATCCATGAGCTTGAAGTTGCTATATCAACTGATATGACATCACTAACACTTCGCCTCAGGCTATAAACCACTTGAAAAAGTGAACTTTTTTACTTTTTTTGAGCTCATTTTATAAGTCGTGCGCTTGGCTCATAGCCAAGGGCACGACTAATAATAAATTATTTTTATTTGATTTTCTCCCAGAATTTCTGAAGTTTTCAGATGAACATCATTGGGTTGCACCGGACCCACATTATGATGTATCCAGACATGATGTATCCAGACATACTGGTTCAAGCACAAATTAAATAACACAGTATCTGTAATACTTGCACCACATGTAAAGTGTACATTATATATGTTGTGGTCCAAATGTTTCTTTGGTTTGAAAATTTTCAAACCAGATTTTTGTTTTCCTTTGTATCAGATTGTGGTAATGAATCTTAGACAAAAGAAAATGAAAATTAAACTGGGTGTAGAATGGTCTTTAATACTGTTGAAAAAGGTTCATTTGAATGGTCACACCACAGGATTTCATAGACAGACTGAAAAGTTAGAACTACACTACATGTCTCCATAATTGACTCTGGGAGTGAAGGGTTAAATAAAACTGGGAGAAATTATTTACAATTTAGTCTAGTTTCAGCAGTTTTTCACTATACCTACTTTTGAATGGTTTGTGTTGCCACAAGGAAGCTCATCAAATCCCCTGGCTCCATTTCTCTGGAGGCAAGTAGTGATCCTCCATAGTATAAAACAATAAGCGCAAGGCCGTTAATTGCAAGGTTAGCCATTCCTTGAAATACTCCCACACCAATACCCAAAAGTTCATTCAATTGTTTGGATTTGGACACTTCTTCGTGGTACAATCTGCCATAAACAAATGTTATACAGTAGTTTTAGTAATAATGTAACTGGCATGAAAATTTGTAGATTTAAAATTAAGTAACTGCTGTACAAATGAGAAAACTTAAACAACTCTAAAGGAGAAGACACATATGTCATGAATCAGTTCTTGTTTCTAATGGATAACCTTTCTCACCTGTGCAAAAGACCACCGGAAAACCAAACAACCATCAGTGAAGAAAGAACCTGTGTTTGAATTTAAAATAATCTACAGCAATGTTACCTTATTATGTCAAAAGCTTATCACAGGTTCTTTGTTGTAGCCTATCACAACAAGTCATATACACTGTTTACATACATGTAAACTGCATGCACAGTGAGGACATGAGCCGACCAAGGACGCGACATGTTTGATCACCACATGGGTTGTTTTGTTGTTGTTGTTGTTTCATAAATGGTCGCCAATTTATTATTCTTTTGTATTAATTCTAATCAGCCTACCTAGCCTCATTTTAGAGCAAAAATTCTTTTGAATTTTTGCCATGCTAACAACACTTAAGGTAGACTAATTAGCATGAATAGAAAATAATAATAAATCAGCTGCCATTTATGAATGAGGTCTACAGATGCATGTATTACTAACAATACATATCGAGATCTATGTATCCTTACTTTGTCTCCTTGTCCTCCATAGCAAAAGCTCGAACTGTTCGCACATTTCCAAGTGCCTCATCAGCTAGAGCAGTTGCCTTGGCAACCTGTGCTTGAGCTGCCCTGGAGAGCCTCCTTAACAGTGAGCCAAACAAAGTGCCACCGATAATTACAACTGGTAGAACAATCATCATAACAGTCGTCAGTTTAGGTGAAATCACATAAAGTGATACCACACATCCAATAGTTTGTGTTGTGCTGCGAAGGCCTTGGGAAATAACCTGCTTAAATGCACTCTTAAAATCCTGGATATCAGATGTCAACCTGTGGGCAGAGTGCAAACAAAGTCAATTTTTGAGCTAACCCTGTGAGGCAAGTTGGAACCAAAAGCCTACAAGTTCCAGTCTGTTTTTAGCCTGGCTTATTTTATCTGCCAGCTAAAATGTCAGAGGCTGCAGACTTGCCCAACAGACAAGTGACAGATAAAATCCACTAGCCCAACAGAACTTGAAAATCTAGTACATATTATTTGGTTGACAGGGGAGTTTGAACTTTCTGCTCACTTGTGCATTTTCCATTGCACACTTTTGAGAAATGTTAAAAAATGTCCTCACATTCCCCCCTTCCTATCACTTTGAGAACCCCAATGGCTGCCCTCTTTTTCCTGCCTCCTATAGACTTCATGTCATTTTTTCTCCATGTTTCCAACCCCTGTCTACAACTTGAAACTATATAAGAAATGAAGAGCTTAACGCGAAAGGGGCATATATCACTGTTTTTAATTGACAGTCAAAGGCTTATTTCCTAAAAATGTCACCACTGTTTATGTACTGGACATTTGCTGTGGCTTAATATCCAAGAAATTTAGCTTTTGGGAGATAAAATAAAAATGAAGCAATGTTCAATGTATACACAAAATCCACAGTACATGGAAACAATGGGCAAGTTTGGAGCTTTTGTTTTCATGTTGACCAAAACTGCAATATATGCCTATTTCACAACTAACCTGTTCACAAGTTCTCCAGTTTTGTGACTATCAAAGAAAGCAATATCTTGTCGTATCAGTGATGCAAACAAAGCATTGCGCATTCTCTCTGCTAACCTCTCACCAAGGCAAGAAAGAAATGAGATGTAAGCAAATGTAAGGGCTGCCTGAGCTCCATAAATTGAGATAAGTTTCATAGCAGGTTCTCTTAACACTTGGAAAAAGTCAGTACTGTGCTGACCGCCAGTTAAACTTGAGACAGCGTTAACTAAGTTTCCAAGCATCAGCGGCAGTTCAATGTTTACCATGGCAACGGCGAAAGCACTTAAACTCGCTAACAGTAGAAGCCACAAATCAGGCCAAAGGAATTTCCAGAATTCTTTAAAGTCAAATTTTGGTGCTGGTGGTTTCGTTCCATTCTCTTGTTTTTTCTTAATGTGATGCGATGCTGATTTATGGCTCAACTTCAAGCCACAATTAGCAGAGGAGATCTTTGATCTGATAACCAGCCCACTGACAGCTAAAAGCCCTGCATACTTTAAAAAGGACCAGTGGCCAGCTAAAGAATTTGGTTTCTTTTCCAAGATCTTCCAGATGTGCAGAGCTCTCCATCTTGTACCAAAGTCATTCACCTTCTTTGCAAAGAGTTTAATACTGTGTTCTTCCCTGGGAATTACTGGTCTATAACTCCTACAAATAAATTAATACAAATCAATCTTCAAAGTGTGTTTAAACATATACAGATGGACATAATTTTCTATACAATAAATGTCAGAGACTGAAAAAATGTTTTGGCACTTCTGGCCATCTCTATACACTGGCCAGTATGTGCCATCTGTGGGAGGGCAGGAAGGCCAATGATTAGGTACTATGTAAGTCTATGTATGATGTCCTGGGTACCATGTGAATGTGGAGTCCCTGTAGTCCCAATGATAATGCAGTGACTAGCTAGAAACAAAGTAACAACTATTAAAGAATGCTTCTGCAGTTCTACTGAAAATTGCCAGGGTGTAATATAAGCTTATCAAACCAAAGCTAATACAACGAGCTCCAGAGCCCTGGGGGGATTCTCTGTATATTTTTGGATGAGAGTGTTTACGACTGGCTAAAAGCCTGTCTGAAACCATTACCCTATACCAGACCATGTTCAGCTGATTTTGCAACCTTATACTAGACACCGAAAATCCCTACCCTATGCCAGAACTGTATCACTATTAAAGTCCAACATACAATAATTAAAATGCTATCTTGCAATGTGTAGTTCCAGAAAAAATCCATACCCACCCCATGGAAGGTCATTGGAAATTCCTAAGGGGAGGGGGGTCTTAAAAGCCAAAATTTTAGAAGCAATGTATGAAGCCAAACTGGAATTTCCTGGGGGGACGGGGGGTGCTAAACAAAAAACCTTCCGTGGGGGGAGTATGGATATTTTCTGGAACTGCACAATGTCATATATTTTTATTTCTGTTCATGGAAGGCTCTTTCTCTTTGGAGTTTCAATTCCTATTCTAGACTCAATGCTTCATACCACTGATCAGTTTCCCGGCAAATGATACCCTATTCCAGACTAAAACTCTCTGATTTCTACAGTATACCCTATCCCAGACTAAACTGCTTGAAAACCATACCATTCACAGCGGCACATAACCATATAGCTTATATATAAGAGTACCCCCTCTAACCCTGGGATCAAGAGCCACCTCAAGTGCTAGTTCTCGCCACCTATCTTGCAATGTCATATTTTATTTCTGTTCATGGAAGGCTCTTTCTCTCCAGGGTTTCAATTCCTATTCTAGACTTAATTCTTCATACCATTGATCAGTTTCCCGGCAAATAATACCCTATTCCAGACTAAAACTCTCTGATTTCTATACCCTATCCCAGACTAAACTGCTTGAAAACCATACCCTTCACAGCGGCACATACCCATGTAGCTTATATATAAGAGTACCCCCTCCAACCCTGGGATCAAGAGCCACCTCGCACCTCCCCCCCCCCCCCCAACAGCCAACCTCAGCAATCATGGGAGCCATATTCGCTGCAAATAAAGATATACCTGCCAAGTCTCACGCCCAAAGCGTGAACCTTACATCTAAGACGTGAACCTCACGCCTGCGAGTCCAAAACTCCGATCTCATGCCAACTCGAGCCTATGGAGCAATTTCTCATGCCTGACTTACATATTTGAGCTATCAGCCTTAACTGATCGCATGTTCATGTTCTGAACATGAGATCCATAGAAACTTCAGAATTCTTTGGAACATCTTCGGACATCTTCGGAATAGATCGGGTTATCTTCGGATTTGGTCGGGTCACCTTCGGAAATCCTGGCACTATCACAAAGAAATTCTCATGCCTATCACTCGGAAAAAGTTGGCAGGTATATAAAGACATATCGCGGTATTGTATTAGAACTAAAGAAGCTCCTGGAACAACTTTTGCCTACAACTATAGCATGCAACCTGCTCACGCCATACATACGACATGAATCGCGACGTCTAAATCAGCCTACAACTCGCTCACAACTGTTCCATACAACACAGAAAAAAGTTGTAGGATTTTGAAACATGATTTAAAATCCTATGACAATCGTAGCCACATACAATGTTATATGATGCGAATTGTATACAATTTTTCGCCTGACACAAGCATGCGACAAAGTTGTACTGTGTAAATCAGCCTTTATAAGCCCAAAACTAGGGTAAGCTTATAAGGCTTAGGCCCGGTTCAGACGTCGAACTTCACATGTGCCGAATCTAATGCAAATGAGCAGAACAATAGATTTTGCTCATTTGCATTAGATTCGTCACATGTGAAGTTCGACGTTTGAACGGGGCCTTAGCTAACTGTATTTAGCACCATTTAGTCATTAAAGTGGTTTGTTTTCATAAAAACCTTGTAACTGCAGTAATCCTTGGAAATCCAGAAAAAGCATATCTTTGCAGAGAGGAACTGCAAAGCTTCGAAATCAAGAAAGGATACATTTTACCGGTTTCTGTCTAGAGATTTTAGCCAGGTTCATCCGCCATCTTTGCACGACTCCGGGATCTGTCCCAGGCTACCCGAGATACTAGTTTATAACGCCTTGTGGTTTTTGTTTATTGAGAGCACAGGGAAACCAGGCGTACACTCGGCAACATATTTTAGCTGAATTTGTATGAAAAGTTAGTGTTCATTGAAGATGGAGGCCAGAAAATGCTAACAAAGAACGATTTAAGTTCACCTACCACATTCACTGTTGTATTTGTTAGTCAGTCCGTTGCTGTATAAAATGCATTGTATTGCCGGTATGAAAACATACCGCAGTTAAAGTGGGTCACGGCCTCAAAATCACTGCCGCGGTATTGCAGACCGAGGTAACGGTCTCCTTCGTGATCATCAAAACATGCGGATTCGGGGTTCATAAAAACGCAGGATAAGAGCTTGGAACCAGGCCAAACGCGTACTAAATCATCAGTCATGATAAGTTTCGCGAAATTGTGAATCTGCCCAGTATTTCTGCATGATTTTGGAAATAAAAACAATTTTGGCCCGATAGCGTCGTGACTATCGATCAGTCTGCCCGATTGACTGGTGGCTAGTTGCATTTTCCTCGTATAAGCTAAGTGTGCTGTATGGATTTGGGGTACCATGAAACTCAGTAGTTGTACAACTAAGAGACCGATAAACGGCGGAGATTTAAGGTTACAGTGTACCTTCAGATCGAAAATTTATTGAAAATTTTTTTTTGGCGTTAAAATAAAGTTTACAGAATGAACTTTCATCCAAAAAAAAAAAGTATCGAAAAATAGTGAAAATTGACGGAGAAATGACGGTATAACTTTTGTGGGCGGAGTTTGATTATTAAGTGATATGTTTTTTTAAGCGCCGTTTTCTCAAAGTTAATTTTTCGCTTGTTGGGGACACTTTAAAGAGCTACAACTCAAAGGGAATTTGTTCGATTTTCCTTAAATTTGGACAGAAGCTAGGCTAACATATAATCAACAAAAACGTGTCGGCGAATTTCCTAATTCCGAAAACTTTTTCGTCAAGAGGCATTTCCGTGCGATCATTCCAATTTTTTTTCTCCCCTTTTCGAAAATATTCTGTAATTTTTGACTGCAATTGAATATGGAAAATCGCCGACACGTTTTTTTAGCGCTTCGTGTCCAGAAACCCGAGAACAAATCAAATTAGCAAAATATAATAATCGCTTTGAGTTATAGCGTTTTAAAGCTGATTCGGACGTTCGAATTTAGACGTCGTAAAAAATTCGACAATTCATTTTATTACCAAATGGTTTCCATATTTAGATAGCCAGCTCCATAAGCTTTAATTTGATATCAGGGTTTAGGTATATTAAGTGTAATCTTAAGACGCTAGAGCTGTTATACTGGAGACACTACACTGTAACCTTAAGCTGTTGTTGTTTTAAACTGAACTTTTGCGGAAGGAATGGATAATTAGCCTCGTAAACTAAGTACAAATAGTTCAGTGGTATTGAAGATCCCTAAGATTAGCTAATTTTGTTCCTGGTTACTTCCTGTTCCTCAAGTATTGGATCGGGATCGACAGAGAAAAGAGAAAATCATACAGAGGCTTGAACTACCAACTGCGATGCATCCCCCTCAGCAGCCGTTAACCAAAAACTATTGCAGTTTCGGCGGCTATCAATGGGACTACAGTTCCCTGGCGCCTCTAGCGGCAGATGCCACTGGGTGATGCCTGGTCAGGCGTCATAGCAGCAAGTCTATGGTATACACCTAATTGAAGAAACGTTGACCCGTGAATAGCATAAACCATGAACGATGAGACCTAATGGGATTTTGGGTAGGCAGCATTGGTAAGCATACTAATATTCCATTTCTTGATGAGGGGGGGCGTAAGGGTTTGCGGTGATGCGGTTTTGCGTTAATTTTGGTGCGGTTTTACGGAAAAAAAAATTTGACACGCGGTATTGCGGTTTATAAAACTCAGCGGTTTGCGGTTTTCATAAATTTGGTAAATTTTGGATGCGGTATTGCGGTTTATTTACGTTTTTCTGGTTTTACGTTTTGCGGTTTTCGGACCCCCCTTACGCCCCCCTCCTTGATAATCCAGATGTTTTCTTGTTTGAGACATTTTAGTGATTTTCCTAGCGCGCGGTCAGAAGAGTGTAATAACGTGTCAAATTTGCACTCGTTTCGATGCGCATTTGCGCTCTAGAATGCTATGTCGAATAATCTGTTTTTCATGACATTTGGAAGGGACGATATATACGTTTTTAGCCGTGACGGCGAGTAAAACTTCACTGATACAAAGTCAAGTCTACAGCCAAATATACTGTCAAATTTTAACAAATATAAAAAGGCTTCTTGAAGGGACATTCTGATCAACTACAACAACAACAACATCAACGACAACAATTGATTTGCAGTCCCCATATATGTATGCATGCCGAATGCAAACATGACAGTAAAATGCTCAATATATGCCAGTTTAAGTTCAAGTTATATAAAGATTTGTGGTTTTATTGGTTATCTGGGGAAGTGTCTGAGAAGAGGAAAACGGATTATTTGTAAAATGTATTAAAATAAGAATAACAGGCATTATGAGTTAGGAGAAGTTTAAAATTAGCAGTTTGAGTTCCTTAATTATTAATAGGTGGTCACCAAAATAGACTGCTATTAACCCGGAATGTTCTCGTGTAATAGTAGATATCACATGCTGTGTTAGTAAATGTGTTTACTGGTTTTGCAAACCAAACTTCTTAAATACATTTCATTGTTTTTGTTTTTTGTAAACGCCATAGGCAATCTGTTCGGATAAAAGGACATGATTCTATACCGGGTCTTTATAGAAAACAGTAATTTCTCTGGGATCACTTGAACACTGAGATTGCTTTGTTATTAAAGTGAAGGTAAGACTTGGACTGAAATATCTACTCAGTATCACCATAACAAAAACTGCATATTTCTTCTTCTGATCACCATTCATTACAATATAAATTGCAAAATTATATCGAGGCAAGATTTAAAGAAATTTTTTTCGGACATTTACATTTTGCATTTCTGTTAAAGATATATTTTAAATGAAAGCGTTCAATTCCATAATCTGTGAAGACTAAGACCCCGAGAAAGCTCTATCTAGTTCAATAAACTTTTCATAAAAAAGGCAATATTTAAGTTTGGGTAGGTGTTTGTATTCTTTAAACCGGTCGACCTTTTATGCAACTTAATGAATATGCTGTTTAACAATTAGATTCAGTATTCGCTCGTGATTTCTATCGCGTGATAGTTCGCCCTCATCAACTATCACGCGATAGAAATCAAGAGCGAATAATCCAATTATTTTAGTGTAAGCCACTAGACCTTCAAAACTTAACAACAAATACTCTTCACAGACACGTCGAAAACGCGAAGAAGCGGTCGCCATTAGTCACTTTCTACAACAGAGATAGCCAATAAGAGAATAGCATTCGTGATAGAATGTTAGTAGATTTATACCAGTATTATTTAGAAAACATTATTCTTTGAAGTATAACAATATTATTACAATAGCATGCACATGCCTAAAGGCACCAAAACTCTGAAATTCCCAAAATGTTTCTTTATTCTTGTGTTTCAACCAAAGGCCTTTTTGTTGTTGTTTTGTTTTTGTTGGGCCTGGCAGAACTTAGATGGATGAAATGTCATGAAATCAATGAAAAGTATGCTATTAGTGTGCCGTTGTGGATTTGGGATAGTTAGGAGGGAGGGAGGTGAAAATACAATAAAGTTTAGGCCGTCTTTTTGTCGCATAATAATAATTGTCATAATTAGAAGGCAAACAGTGCAGCAATGCCAAGATTCCGGGGTAAAAGATATACTCTAGATTGAAACTATTATTCCGTAATTAAAAGCCCAGTCCATATGATTTTACTTCTTTTGATTATTGGCCGAAAACTAGAAAAATCGCGGTGTGTTATAAGCGAATAGAGATAGACCATGGGATCGATCGCGAGTTGAATCTATCCAGCTCTTGTTTGATTTTATGAGGCTCTAGCCTCCTATCACATGCTCTCAAACAGATTGAACTCTTAAATTTGGTTTTTAACTTTTCGTCGGATTCGCTCAGGCTGACGATGGGCTAGCGCTCAAAACGTCGATAGCTTTGGAACCTCTTCACAGTGGCCAATTTACCTTATCAACCAAATTTTAGCGTTTCTGTCCCAGCGACGCAGTTCCACAGTTTCTTCAGAAACGCAACCCCTTTATTCACAGATTAAACTATCTTCAACTCTAGACTCCTCGAACTAATTTAATTTCGTAGCCATATAACTTGGGTCGGTTAACTTCTTATGTTTAATTTCATGCTCAGAGTTACTCTTTTCGGTTCAAGACTCTGTGTAACAATCTTTCGGCCCATACTCTCTATTTTACACTCACCTCTATACAAACTCGGGTCCTGGCCCTATTTTAACTGAAATTCAATTGAAGCTGGCGGGACATTTTCTAAATCAAACGGAAATAATTTTCGCATGCTTTATTCTGTTAAAATGACTTTATATGGATAAATGGATTGTGTTATTAACAAACAGTTTTGTGTTCTCCTTGCAGATTCGAGTTTAATTTTTATCATGGGAATTCAACAATTCGGGCCTGCTTTTTCCCTACTTAGGGACATAATTGTTTTTTTTCTTCCCTTTTCTCCATATTTTCTCTGACAAATGGGAGTAAATGAGATGGGACCAGTTAAAATAGTAACTGAGAGAAAATAGTGAATCGACCAACGAAAAATAAAGATAAGCAATTCTTTTCTGGAGATTTTCCTTAATTTGGAGGCCAGATAAGCGTAAAAAATCCCGTGTTTAACTGCCAATATTTTCTTTTTAATTAATTTGCATTTTGGTCGAGCGTAGTTTTCGTTTAAAAAAAAATAAATAAGCCGGTAATGCAGAGTTTAAATCTACAAATAAAAAAACCTGATACACACACCAGATTGTATTCTAAAATAATCGCATTCTTCGTTTTCAGTCGCTAATATTGTTTTGTTTGTGCATTGTTTTTAGCTCATCCTGATGCTTATTGTGTTCCTTGTGAATAATTTAAGGGAGAAAGCAGTTTACGACCAGATAATAAACTCGAAAATTCTCTAATTTGCATCTACGTTAAATGGTATCGGTTAATAGCGGGAGGCCATGAGCTATTCTCACTCTGAAACGATATCAACAAAATTGAAATAACAATACCAGAAATATAAATTTGCCTTTGGGTGATTTATACGCGTCAAAAGCAATAAAATGCGTCTTTATTATTGGCTGCAAAAGGAACACAACCATTCTTGTTTAAGTTGTTGCGCTATCGATGCGCTATTGAGAACATTACAACACCTGCAGTAGCTGTCAAAATGACTTCTTAACATGACAGGCATGAGCCGTTCTTGTGAAACATTTAATGGGTTCTCTTGACGTATTCCGGCGCAAGATTGCGTTTACGATAAGGACTCGGAAACGTGATTGATGTGAAGATCCAATATTGCAATTGTATGTTATATACGGTATACCACACCATTATGTCATGATCAAATGTTTGTTTATGTATATCGATGTTATAGAATTCTCAGTTGAGAGTAGGTAAGCATTAGCTTACTCACATAGAAGTAATTTGTACCCTTACAGGTTGACTAAGTAGCACATCTTACGGAGACAACATAGTTCTTGCGCAATGTCAAGTCAAGAAGTGAAAGAATCGACTTTGCCAAAAACAATAGCACCTGCCAGAATATCAACGCTAACGAAGAGGACGGAACGTGAAGGCAGAAACACAAAGACATTTTTCAGATCAAAAGGAACACAAAAAGAAAAGCTCAAATTAAAATATAAAACAAAAAGTGAGGAGTATGGCGCTATGCAAAGAATTGATTCTGGGATTTGTGGTTTAACAGCGAAAAGATCTTTGAATGGAAAACTAAAGGTAAGCACGTCGCAAGCTGCGGTTTGTGATATCAGCGATGAATTTCAAATGCTGCAACTACATTGCGACGTCGATTCGGAAAACAATGAAGACTCTCTCAGCATGATTTCGATGCATTCTCGGCCTTCGTCGCGGAATACAGTGGACTTGCATGAAGAGTTTTATAAACGAAACTTCAAAGACGACGATGAACTTGAAAGTTTGGAAAACTTCAGTGGAAGTAAGAGCAGGCAAATAAGAATAACCACAGAAGAAAAAAGCCAGAGCGGAACTTCTACGGACTCAGCTTCAGATAACAATGGGTCGCCAAGACTACAAGTTTCTCAACTTGATACTAAGGAAGATTTGGATAAACTCGAGACAGGCAACCGGAACTCTTCAAATCACCTGCAAGAGCCAGTGGAATTTGAAAAAGAAACAGAATCTGAAGAAACAACAAAATCGAAAGTCAAAACTGCTTGGGAACTAAGCGATAAATTTCATTTGACTGCAGATTTTCCAGCAGACGTTTGGGACGACAACAAAACAGGCAAAAAATCGCTTAGCATGAGAAGACTGTCATCGGAACTGTTAAACGCGAGTTTCCCACCACTATCAGCAGTCCCTGAATCAAGAAGAGGTTCCTTTCCTACTTCTTTTGCAAATTGGTTTTCATCATCAAAAATGCCTTCAGAACTTCCTACACTATCGGGAAGACAATGTAAAGTTCAACTTCCCTTGAGTTTTCCTGGTGTTCCACCACCCACAAGTGAAAGCGAATCGGAATCCTCTGATGCTGATCTTGACATCACATATCTGGAACAAGGACAAGTTGGGAAGAAAAATGACCAAAAACTACTAAAGAACTATTTAGAAGTTTCGCCCGGGAAACAGGTACCAAAACTGACGATATCCTCTGCAAGGGCATCACCTACCTCAAACGAATCTCGTTCGCCGATGGCATCCTCGGAACATCTAGCTATGAAGGCTGCATCTGCTGAATACCTTGCTGCTCGAGTGGTCACGCAACTAAACTGCGCATTCAAAGAAACTGTTGGTGAAAGCGACGAAGAGGTCACGACCCGGGCAAATTGTGTCACGCCAAATTTAATGTCTCGCAGACACAGCGCACTGTTCTTTCGTTCCAACACGAACACCTTTTTCGACGAAAAAGCCAAGTCGCTGATCTTGCCTTCAGTTCACAACGAGTACAGCAAGAGTTTGCCCAATTTGAATAGTCAGAACAAAACTAAACGGATGTTTGTGACATTCGATAAACAGTCTCCCCATGCGAAAGTCGTTAATCTAAAGGAAAAGACTGATTTGGCTCGCAAATGCCGTCTTATAAACCGCAGATTGACCAACGAAGAGTCGGTGGTTAAGGCGATGCTCGAAGAGAAAGTCCACAAGAAATCAATGGTCAAGAAATGGGTTATTTCATCTGCACAAGGCATTTGAGCTGAAGTAGAGTTCAGCTAAGGCACTGATCAGACCGATGTACAAACACTTAAAGTTTATAAAGCCACTTTTGCCATTCTTTTCAGACTTGACCCTGTTTTCGAGTCATTGACAGAGTGTTTAGATTGTTTAAGTTGTTTTGGAGTGCAAGTTTTAAATACGCCACTAAAATAAATACAGTTTTGTCAGCTTGGATATTACCGTTTTTCAGACTACAACGTTATCAAACGTTTTCAGTCACTTACCCAACTATATAGCCTAGATCTTTAAAGGGGCTCTGTCACCATTTTACCTGTTATTTAAAAAATTAAAGCCAAAAGACATATTCATATCAGTGAAAACCCCAAAAATACTGGTCTAGTTTTGCATGTTTAAAATTATTCTACTAATGCTAAAACTGTTATGATATATTTTCTCTTCGAAAATTCACTAGATATGATCCTCTTAGTGTTCTATAAGCATCAAATGTTTGACAAAGGTACTTAGTTTAATTTGGGGCAGTTTAATCCAAACACATCAAAATCACTATGACATAGCTCCTTTAATTTGGGTTGTTTTACTTCAAGGTGGTGGTGACTCGCGCCATACGCTGCCATTTCGAGAGCGGATACATAGCCATAGAGCTTTTGCACGGGAAGCGAGTTTGTTATCTTGTCCCGTCTTCGCTGGAATTAAAAGGTGATCATTTGAAATTATTTCAATGAATATGTACTGATACATGTGAGGAAGTCGAGAACTAAAGAAATTGCGAGGTCTTGGAAAATATTTGGAATTTCCGATCGTGCGCGCCAAGGATAACTTCCTATAGCCTCACATTTGTCATTCACCCGCTATAAACAAGAACCTATTTAGCCTAAAAAATGAAAAACAGGTTCTTATTGTCAAAAATCATCATTTAGTGATGCAGAGCTGGGTAAGAATTCTGTTTGGAAAAATAGGAGCTTGCCATTGCTGTGCAGATAAATCAATTAATGTTCAAGGGTGTTGTTGAGGGGGGAGGGGTGGGTGGGGTTGACTGAAAAATAGGCTGATTACCATTTTATCCTGTTATTTTATTTGTTGTTACACAGAAATAAGAACCTATTTAAGAACCTAGATAGCCTAAAATTTCACGATTGCTTTCTTACACCAGACACCAAGGGAGAAGGTTGCTACTTTACACAAAACAGTTTTCTTTTAACATTAATTCAGTAAAATCAATTCAAAAACGGCCCAAGTTATCGTGTTCCGTTGATCCAAAATACGGACCACTTTGAGAACCAACCGGCATTAATGCTTCTTCTACCTGACCAGTTCGGCCAAGAGCGTCCTTGAAGGGTAAGTAAAAGTAACAGTCAAGAGATATTTCGACTAACACTCTGCATTTGCACCTTGAATCAAAGGAAAGCCGCCGGATATATCGTTTAATCCGTGGGAATATTCTTCCTAGATTCAGCTTTCCAAGTTTTTAGTTTGTCCACAAGATGCTTATCTCGCGGCCATGCCAAGGCCCAATCAAGTGTAAGCTCCTTTGTTGCATTTTGATGGCCGAGAATCACATATCTCTTGCCTATCTGAAGGTACGTGCATGCACCATCATTAAAACAAGTGAAGTTAGTTTTTGACCAGATCTGAGCCAGGCTTCCACGAAACAAGAGTCCATGTTTGATAATGACACGCGATACATTAAACTGTAGAGTATAACCATTTGGAGCTAGCGCTTGGTTCATGATCATGGACAGGATTTTGCCTTTGATCGCTATCGGAAAACAGAATACAACGAGTTAGTTGTACTGATGAAATTCCCTTACCCTACACATGGTGCAGTTAACCCTTGCAGAGGGGCCGCATAGAACACAGCAAGCGCGTAGCACGGAAGGCCAGATAATTAAACAGTCTTCCCAGTTGCCTATTGACGTGCCCACACCGATTGTCAGAAGATTCGTAGATAACAGGAGTATCAGGCCTTCGTTACGGAAGAGAGAAAATGGCCTGATAATCTGTTTAATTCTCCAAGAGATATTCAGCCTCTTAAGTTACATTGTACCCTCATAAACAGGGACATGATACTCACTGACTGAGGATTGCATGAATAACAACAGTGTTTTTTTGTTAGAGTTTGACGACATCTTTGACATCAAATTCAAGAACGATGGTTGATTATTATTTTCAAAAACATCCCTATAATTTTTACCTTAATAGCCCATGTCTCGATAACCCCTACTGGCGCCTCGTTTTCGCCGACTTTTTCTGTTCTTTGTAACCCTTTGACTTGAGTCGTGTAATGTGCCCTTACTTTTGAGTCTGTGAATGAAATCTTACGGCGTCCCCATTCCGGTGATTGGTATAAAACTTCAGGAGTACTTTCCTGTGGCTCCTATTTTATTATGCTGTACAGGGTGGTTATATAACTTTTAAGTCTGTGAATAATATTCTAGAGTGTGACTATTCAAATGAAAGCTACCAAGCAGTAATTTTCTGTGTTACTGTTTATTATGTAGTGTACAAGTGGTCCTGCTGAACTTTCGTGTCTGTGGATGAAATCCTTAGACTATCCTTCAGTTTGACCATTCATATAAAAGTTACTGAGCAGTACTTTCCTGTGTTACTGTTTATTATGCTATACAATGTGGTTCTAACTTTTGAGTTTGTGGATGAAATCCTACCAAGTGTCCATCCAAATATTACTTAGCTTTTCAATAGTACTTTCCTACGACACTGCGAGTCTTTTTCAATATCATGTTCACAAACGGAAACTTAGTATTTTTCGTGAATTTTTGTTTTTAGCAGCTATCAATTGTTTCCTTTGACCTTATGAAAAATTTCTACTGAAGCTTTCTATCTTAATAAAATCCAAGAATAAAACTGTCTATTTAACGTGCATTCCGAAAAGAGAGAAGATGAGGTCTTACCAAAGTCAAAATTCGCGTTTAAGAAATCTTGTTTCTTGATCACTCTTTGTGCTGCAGATAAGGGGAACATAAATTCCTTTAGAAAAAAATATCTAAAAAGACCTATTAATGGAAATCTAACTACGTTGATGAACGTCAAGAGCTATACCCCATTAAAAAGCTACCTGTAACCGTGACATATATAACCAATATAACGATATGAAACACGCCAAGTTATTTCAACATATACAGTAAAAACCCGCTTACAAGAACATGTGGATTAAGAACACCCAGGCTGAAATTTGATAAAAAAGGAGCATATATATATAAGAACACATTCAGCCTCAAAATTGAAAATTGTTCTTATACATAAAAACTCTTCCCAAACAGTGTCTGTAGCTTTACTGTGGTATTGCACTAAGATCTCTGTATAAATGCTAGTAATTTCACTTGCTGTGTATAGCAAATGTACAACAACCTCCACGTGACCAAGCCTCCATAGTTCTAATCCCCGAGGAAGACAAGCGGATGCCAGTCGAAAGCTCGGTTGTGAAATTTTTTTTTCTAATGTTGTGTGTCTCAAGTTTAATTTTCTCTCAAAGTTATGTATTTCATCATAGTAAATCCCTTACATTTTTTTAGAAGTAAAATATTAAGAACACTTAAGAACACTTTCAGGCTGATTTCACCTAAAATACCCGATATATAAGAACCCAATCAGCCTGAACCCTGAAAATGGGTGTTCTTGTATGCGGGTTTTTACTGTATATGAAGTCGTTCAAATTGAATTCTCAGTTACCGGTAAATATCGTCTCTTGTACTGCTGAATCTACAAACCTGTTCTTATCAAACAAATAACCGCACACTGCTTTATAGCTTGTGCCTAAAGTGCCCACTTTGAAGTGAAAAACTAAAACCATAGGATTTTTTTATGGTAAAATTTCAGGTTGACCGCTTTAAAAAGAAAAACTTATAACTTAAAGAAACCCATTATTTTTGCTGTCACATGATGGGACGGTCCACCGTGTTCTTGAAGGCTTGCTTGATTATTATTCTGTACAAAGTGATTTTAACTTAAATCTTTGGACAAAATCATAGCCAGTTATGGCCATTCAAATAAAATCTTATTGCATTGTGTGGCATAAAGTGGCTCTGACATTTAAGCCTATCGATAAAATCGATTGTAATCATCGGAATGAAAGTCTTCGAGCAGTACTTTGTGGCGGCGATTCAGTTAAAAAAAATGAAAACTTGGCACTATTGGTAGAAGGATTTCATTCCTCAGATCAGCGGAGATTTTTGGGGCTACTCCTCTTCCATTTGTACAGCTCCAACTTAGGCCCAGTTCAAACGTCGAACTTCACATGTGCCGAACCTAATGCAAATTAGCAAGAACAATAGATTTTGCTCATTTGCATTAGGTTCGGCACATGTGAAGTTCGACGTTTGAACTGGGCCTTAGTTATTAATCATCAAATCTACTCACTATTGCTTGCTGCAGTTGCATTTGACTCTGGATAAAAACAAAGAACACCATGTGATTATATAAAGCAAATAAACTAACATAACCAATAAACAAATGAATCGATTACAACAATGGTGCATCACTCCATAATCCTAAAAAATTTGTGGCGGGGTCTACGGAGCGCTTCTTGATTTCCCCTTTTAATCATGCAGCCGTGACAAAAATGTGAACAGATTTCAGATTAGAAGAGCAACTACTGATTTACTATATTTTCTCGTGATGGAATCCTACTAAGATGGCATATCAATGACTTAATCAAAATACGTTTTCTTTTAAGTACTTAATATCAAATCATGGATGATTTACAAAAGCCAGACGGGATTTTAAAATTGTTTTCGTATTTGAAGTACTTGATGATGTCCTTTACTTTTTCGACGACTTAATTCGTGAGGAGAAAAAGATCAGAAAAATAAAGTTTAAAACATCGAAAGAAATGCTAAAATTCAAGTATTTATACATTTTTCTGTGCCCAGAAAGATAAAACTAAGCTAGGGACATTTCTAACTTCGGAGAAACTTGTTCACTCGAGTAAAATTAGCTATATATAGTGACACTGTTTAAGAAGCTTTTGATGCTTAACTTACTTGCTGTGCGAATAAAAGCGTTCGGAGTCACACATACTCCCTTGTCATAAGCTTCGAGTTTGTCGCATTCAAACTCTGGAAAGGCCAACAAGGGGGATTCTTCTCCAGTGATGGAATCCACGGCTGCCTGGCAGTCACTCTTCACTTTTTCACAAACTGAACGACAAGGCTTTATCGGCTTTTTGATCCTGTTGTTCTCGACACAAATTGGAAGATACAGTGAACACACGAAGAAAAGCAAATCTTCAGAGCAGACACCTGCATTGAACCGTTGCGCCAGATCCCATAACGTGCGATTCACGATCGATTGAGTCTCTTGTTCAAAATTGTTCGGTAATCGAGTGCGGTTATATGGAAGAGATTTACAGAGGCCAATTCGGATTTCCTCGCACCGCAGTGGAGCCAGTGAAGAAACTGGATTTCCATTGCTGTAAAATGGAGCAAGGCAAATAAGCAAAGACACCAGACGAACTTCCATTTTTACGTGATGGTTTTCAATGCGGTATTTTGTTGGTCTTCTGGCTTGGTTTTCCAAGAGAGCTGTGGCCTCGATCGGAGCCTCGAGGTCAATGAAGATTACTTTACGTATCAGACAATTAATGTTACTTAATATTCAAATGTAATTGCCAAAGTAAACATCTGCGTTTCTTATGAGATCCAAAGAAGTATACAACTATTTAAGGAGAACTTCTGTTATCCTCTTATGTGAAGAAATATGGTATAAACGGAAATATAAAGCGCTACCGAGGAATGATCTTTTCATTAACAAACATGTAATACACCTTTCCCCTCCCCCCTATAGACACACAAGGTGGCTTACGGCATGTTAGACAATACGTAGGAGTGGTCGAATTCGTTTGCCAAGTTCACTATAGCTAGAAGGAACTTTCTCGAGAAATTGAGTTAAGATAAGATAGACTGTTTTATTAATGAAGATAGTATTTCAAGCAAAATACTGGAAATAGAAAGCACACTCGCAATCATATATTATACTTAAATTATGTAAACAACAGATTTGATCCAGCAAGATCTGCGCGCACGTACATACATGCCACGTAGACACCGTTTCCAGATTTTGGTTATATTATGCTTGCGTTGAACTTGTCACGACAACAGTCTTCAGAGACATAAATCTCAGCTAAATTATAAATCATAAATCACAAATCTCAGCTAATCAGGCACCAAGGTTTCGGCTTGACAAAAAAACTTATCAGCTCAGTGTTTAACTTTGATGATAACTAAGTTGCCAGACGATAAAACAATTAATCATCATTATAAGTCATAGTTTCTCAAGTCATTTTTGTTTTCAAAAACGATTGGCATTGACCTTTAATGCCGCATACCACGGGAAATTATGTAACCAAGTTAAAAGTAATGAAAAAGATGTAATGTTCATCCTGGCACGGGCGTGGGACAAAAAAAATTCTGATTCCTCGACAGAAATTGAACCGACAGGTATGTATATGTATATTCTAACCACTGAGCTACGAGAGACTCATGGCGAGCTAGGCCATATAATAGGGTAACATATCATGAGTCCTGCATACTGCTAGACATCAGTATGGTTAAAAGTTAAAAATGCAGTTAAAAGTAGTCGGATCCAAATACCGAGTGAAATACTGAACTGAAAAACTGGCATTATAAAAATGCCTGTGTGTTAAAAGAAATACTGGAAAATTGGAACTGAGCGTGCACTTCAATGAGTTAAAAAGTTAAGATGTGGTTAGCGGAGTGAGTAGAACACGATACCGTAAAATGCCGGTTATAAGCCCCCTCCCCGACTTATAAGCCCCCCCCCCCCCCCGGTTCACCACAGTTCCTGAGTAGCAATTCTTTACAAAAATTTACACTAAATAAACTAAAACAACACTTTTTTATCGTTATGTTTTGCTTGCCAGCCAAATGACTCTTACGAAGTTCAGTGTATAAGCCCAGGGCTTATATAAGCGGCATTTTACGGTATGCAATAAGATTGCATGTTCGAATGGCCGCTCCCAGACTAATGTTGTTACATTCACAGAGGTATTCATGTGTGAGCCTCAATTGCAGCGACACATGCATGGACTTTAAAAGAGAGACGGGTTAACGGCATTGGAGATAATTGGTAACAAATTTGTAGGGGATTCGAGATGGTATATCAGGGAAACAATAAGGGGTGCGGAACCTCCGAAGTGGAAGTGGAAAGTGGAAGTGGAAGTGATCCCCGACCCCGGGAGGGGGGGGGGGGGGATTCAAATAGTAGCTCTTCAGCAAAACTTTCTTATCCCAGTACTGATTGTTTTTTCAATATTTTACAAAATGAAATTTAGTATTTTTTTGTGAAGTTTGTCAGTTTAGCAGCTCTTGATTGATTCAAGCTGGCTTACCCCTTGCCAAACAACCCATCTCAGTCAATACTTAAGAGTGATCGAATTCGTTTGCCAAGTTCCGAAAAGGAACTTTCTCGAGAATCGAGTTAAGATAAGATAGAAAAGAATTGACGCATTCCGCGGGAGATAATATTTCAGGCAAAAAAAGTTGAATTATAAAAAGCATCACAATCGCTCCGATACATTCTGCTCAAATTATTTTAACAACAGATTTGATCTAGCAGGAACTGCGTGCACGAGCATGCATGCGTCGATACCGTCGTACAGTCTTCAGAGACATAAAAAAACCTAAAACAGTCTTCAGAGACATAAATCTCAGGAAAACAAATGATTAAATCTGGCACCACGGTTCGTTGTTTGACTTTGATAGAACGGTCTTTAATTGCGCCAGTCGAAAGTAATTTCGCGATTGCTTCAGGACGGTACGCGTCTCTTACAAGGTATTCTCTGATTGGCTGAGAAAATTGAACAAACAACTCAACAATGGACCCTAGCCCTGAAAACAATAGAGCTGCGTGATACTCAGGTCCAATGAAATTAGAGGTTCTAAAGAGCTGCGTGGCGATTGCTTTGGTTCTGTATTGCTATGTTTTAACATTGGCTAAAATATCTGGAACTACTTTTTGAACAAATCAGAAGTATAATCATTTTGAAAAAGCGTGGTAGCCTGGGCGAGAGTTGCGCATTGGACTGTGGGATCGAAAAGGCGGCAAAGCTTGCAGTATGTCGCAGTCAAGAGACTATGTATGATCTAGATCATCGCAGTGCAGTGTTTCTCAGCAAATTCAATGGAACTATTCTGGAAAGAAGCAGCTCAATTTTTAGTAGAATTCTTCTAAGAATCGGCTTTTAAGGACGTTCGCGCTAATTGTTTGTGCGCATCCTTATTGCGCCCGCAATTCCTTTCGCAACGCCATATTACGTGATCCTTCAAGAGCGCGCGCGCAAGAGAAGAAATCTAAACACATAAAGGCCAAAGAGTTTGTAGCCATTGCGTTAACTTTGCAATTGCTTAGATTGAACTCGCTTGGATGGTCGGTGACCCAAATTTTTCTTTTGATAGATAATTTTCTTTTCCAATTCTCGACAGATTGTGTGCCGAATCTAATGCAAATGAGTAAGAACAATACATTTTGCTCATTTGCATTAGATTCGGCACATGTGAAGTTCGACGTTTGAACCGGGCCTTAGAGTGAATTTGTGGTTTTAGAGATAACTTTGTAAAGCGCCTCGAGCAAATAATGGACGTGTGCGCTATATAAATGAACCATTATTATTATTATTATTATTATTATTATTATTATTATTATCGTAAAAAAGGGTTGTTGTTGTTCATCGTGGTGAACACACTAGTAAAGAAGTATTTTTCGTTTGTCTCACGATGTAGTCACTTCCGATGTGGATCGCGACGTTTCGACTGCATACTGCTAGTCTTCTTCAGGCGATGGGGTCGACTGGTTACGCGTCACCTTATGAAGCACGATGCTCTGCTGTGATTGGTTGGTTTTCAACAGCTGTGACTGGCGCATTTTGATCCTCGTTGTTTCGGCGAATTGTTCCCTCGGCGGTCCGTAGTCGTACGGCTCTCCTGTTGTTGTGTTTCTTGATCGTGGGCATCCACGCTTCTGGAATTTCTATTCCACTGTCCCTGTTGATGTTGTTAGGGTTAAGTCTTATGTGGATCGCCTCTTTGACCCTGCGTGTGTACCAATGAGGATCACGATCAATAAACTTTACTTCATTCCAAAGCGGGTGGTGTCCGGTGTTGTTGGCGTGCTCTGAAACGGCGGAGGTCTGGGTACGGGCGAATCGGATGTCTCGGTCATGCTCTTTTATTCTGTCTTGCATAGGTCTTCCAGTCTCGCCGATATAAACTTTACCGCATTCACAGGGAATTCTGTAAACCACGCCATCTTGTTTAGTCGGGTCAACAGCGTCTTTAGGCCGTACTAGGTGTGATCTAAGTGTAGTCTCCGACTTGAAAACAGCGCGTACGCCTTGTTGTTGTAGGCAGCGGCGAAGTTGTTCGGACAGACCTTTGAGCAAGGTCATCTGTTCTTGTTTCTAATGGTTATCCTTTTTCTTTCTTGCAGAAACTTACCAAGACCAGAAAACCCAACACCAGTGCTGAGCCCACGACCGAGTTCAAATCTACTGCGGTTTTACCTTATGTCAAAGGTCTGTCCAATTGCGCTGTCGATTGGAAAAGTCGAGTACAAAACTAACAAAACTACCAAGACTCCATCACCAAAATGTAGAGTTTCACTTTTAAATGACGAGTGTCAAAACGAAACAAAACGCAAATTATCAATCACTCCAGCTTTTATTAAAATGCAAAACCTTTGACTGCTAGTCGCTTTTATTGAGAAGAGTTTTGTTCCTTTTTTGTGTCGGTTCACCTTCGTCAGCTTCGGATCTTCTTAAGGAAACTGAGTTAATCAAAGCCGAGCGTGTTAAACCAAGTCAAATGCCGACAAAATGGAGGCTTTGGTTTGCAGTAGCCACTGAATAAGGTACTTAGAGCCTGACTCGACCTTCAGTCGTTATTAGGGAGCTTAAGCAACCACGACGGCGACGGCAGCGATAACGGCACAAAACCGATAGGTTTATTGAGCGAAAACAATGCCTCTGCAAAGAACGACGACGACTGACCGGGACGAGTCAGACTTAGAGCGGTACTTCCCCCTGTGGTGCTGTTTATTATTTTACACAAGGTGTTTCTAACTTTTGATTCGATCTGTGGGAAATAAAACACAAACAGCGGTGATAAACATGGTAAACCAACGCATTTTTATAATAAACTTGACGTTCCGTATGCTAAGCGACATACATTTTCAAAAGTAACCGTTAACTCCTCAGTTGGGGGCAGTGATTTAATACCAGAGAAGGCATCAAAAGACAAAATTATTAGTTTTTATTTAATACATGTACGTGCAAGTATTTACAATGATTCATCTATCATTTAGCAACTATATTTTAACATTTCACACTATGAAGTGAGTTTAGTGCTACAAGCCTAGGGTCCTACAGTTGCACGCAATGTGATACATTTTTTAGAAGTATAATATATAATCGATGGATCGCGTATGATATGGCCAGTCCGTCTTATGATTACATGTTATTTTATTTTGGAGAGATATAATAATAATGAAGTGTATTACCGTTTGTCTCAAGATGTAATGTGACTTCGCCGTGAGACGAACGATCAGTACAGTTAACCTGTTTTGGTACACATGAAAATTCCTACCTACCTACTGTCAGTATTTACTTCAGACCGGAAAAATGTGATAAAAAGCCACAATCATTATGCATATTCCGCCTCCTATTATTCTATTAATCGTACGTAATTACTCCCAAAGGTATCATACATTAGGACTTATAAAATGACATATTTCAAGTCGGTGACTCCATCTTATTAAGATACCGACAACAACGACTAAACAGCACAACTGTGCAAGTTGGCATAGCGGATGCCCGCTAACCATGCCAAATGTTCTGGGTCAGAACAGCACAGCCGACTATTAATTCTAGGTTTTACTGTCCTTTTTAACGTTAGACAATATCAT
The DNA here is from genome assembly GCA_022457155.1 of Cladopsammia gracilis. Classification (NCBI taxonomy): domain Eukaryota; kingdom Metazoa; phylum Cnidaria; class Anthozoa; order Scleractinia; family Dendrophylliidae; genus Cladopsammia; species Cladopsammia gracilis. Next base: position 1,420,771 of record JAJGOT010000004.1, read on the forward strand.
TATTTTTTCATCCAGTTTATTATTAAAGGATGAGGTCATTAAATTTGAAGCCACACGAGTACGCTTAGCTTACCAATTTGCAACTAAGTTTCCGTGGGTTATGCCTTTAATCCCTTCATAGAAGAACCTACATGTACACTGCATTATAAGAAATACAAATTTCATCGGAACTTTCAGCTTCCTTTTAACATTAAAACAACTATGGACACGTTTCTATGACTGAAAACTATCGAAAAACCTTTAATTTTCAGTGTTTTTTTTTTTCAAAAACAAAACTTTTAATACAGAATTTAGCCGCAAAATTGCTAAATTGCGTGAAGAATTGCCGTTTTAATCGCGTGGAAATATGAAAAGACACCAATTTACCAATTTTTGCTAGCTAGCATACATTGCTTTGTAAAAAGGTAAAAATTTTAAATGTTTTATTTCCGCGGATTTAAGACAAATTTTCATGAACTAAATTGAATTCGATAGTGAATTGATCTAATGTATATCCATCGATACTGAATATTGCAATTTTCTGTCGCTTGAATTAATTTAAAATCCTATCTACAATCCTGGCCAGTTGGTTTGGGACATTTGGCACTTTTTTGACAAAAACACGACTTTTACATAATCTCCCCTCTGCTCTGAGCAATGTACGTGTCTTCGACATTGACGAACTTTCTAAGTTACCAATTAGTGATTAATTACCAGCGTTTTTCAAATTATCCACTAAAAATGTCTGAAAAGGCTGAAGTGTCCCTAAACCAATCGGCCAAGAATGTAGTTAGCGTTCAAGGATATTGTTGTTTTTAATGTCTAATCTTAGTTTACAAAATACAAGTCCTTATTCAATCCAGGGAGAGAGGACTCTATAACTCTATAGCTGGCGATCTAAACTTTTCACTTGCCGTGCAGATGTAGAAAATATTATTCCAATACTGTTCAGTTCTTTTCTATCATCGTCTTAGTCTTCGTTTTTCTCGAAGGCGGTCATCGAAAAAATATGTCTTTGAACAGAAGAGGACGACGTTCTGTGACATTTCCAAGCCTATGATTTAACTAGGTTTCTTTTTATGTTACACAGTGAGCACCATAAATCACTGGCTCGGATCAGGTGATGAATATCCAACTGTTGAAAATAACAAAAGATAACTGATTAGTTCAATAAACATTCCCAACTGATATATTGTCTTTCTTGCTTCTATGATATCAAGAATCGAAAACTAGCTGGTACGTCTTACAGGGCTTTTAAGATGTATTGGTTTTATTACACTATAAATTCAAAAGATCTGTTTCAGTCCAAACGTGCTCAATTACTGGGCCCCGAAACCTTGGAGGCCCAGATTCAACCCTTTATGGCGGGACCATTTTGAAATCCGACTTAGCACGTGGTGAACTATTTTGGCCTATAGAGTGTTTTCACTCATGGACCGGCGGCCATATTGGAGTGCTAAAAGTGGAAGTGTTTGAATAAGAAGAGAAGTGTTTGAATAAGAAGAGAGCTAAAGTCACAGGACAGCAGTCATTTTCTTAATATTATTACCTTTTCTTAGTCGTTTTCGGTTCTTTCTGTTACGCTTCTTTCCCAGAAGCTTGGCCGCAAGACGCCGCTCCCACTTTCTAAATCTAGAAACCCAAGTTCTTTCCCAGGTCTCCACCACGCCAGTCCCAGGAAGTAAGTAGAACTTTTTCTCTCGCACGTCCTCATGACCCGCAACCAAATAATCTGCGTTTAGCTTGGTAACCTGTGGACAGTCACACGTGGTATTGCTGTGCAGCTGAATGACGTCTCCTTTCTTTAAATCGATGAGCCCTTTCTGCAGTACGCGCTGCACTCTTCCTTGGATGATGCGTTCACTTCCGATCTTGTCAGTTGATTGGATGCGCATTTTAAGTGCTGTAGACATAAGCACAGCCATATGTGAAAACCTTTTCACAGTTTTGCTAAACGGTTCTATCGATAATCAATACGGCTTTAGTCTTTAATCGACTAAATGCGATATAAGAAACAAATAAACTAACAAATCCAAAGTTGATTTCTTTAAAGGAGACCTCTTAACGCTTGTAAACGGTAGCTTACCGAATCTGTAACGAGTCTTTTGATATAGGTGGAAGTTCAGGCGCGGTTTAATGCATCGGCATGGTGATGGTGAGGACCCTGCTATTGAATAAAACAGAAAGCAAAATGAATTTACTAGTCGTTCTAAACCAAATGAATATATAATAGGTCGAGGAGGTTCTGTGTTCGCGCGAGGAAAGCCGGGAAAGTTTTTTGGGCTCCTCAGAATATTCTAGATAGAGGTACCCGATACTCGTACTGAAACCAAAACAACCTTTTCTCGCTTTATCCCTAAATTATACGATAGAAAGTTTAATTACCAATTCATCGTATCACTAATTAGAATTTTGATATTGATAGAACGAACAGTAAATTTTCGGCAGGATGAGTTCCCTAGGCAAATTTCTGGGCTGCTTTCTGAATCTGCCAAGCTACAAACTTCACTGAGGGGTTAGCTTTTAAAAACTTTGCTTGCTCGATTGATACAATCGTTTTAACGTACCCGTCGTAAGATTCGGCAAATGTAAAACATTCATTGTGTAAAAAACTGGGCGATATTGCAAAAGGGGATACTCTTTGATATCTGTTAGTTTTGGCTTGAGTACATCGCATCACGTGACGTGTTTTGAAAGATGTATTTGACAAATCACGTCTCGAGCTCATCTGCTGTACTTTACCACACCCCCACTCCGCCCCTTCCCTTCGGATCACTTAGTATGCAAAAAGCGAGCTACAAATCGAGAAAAAATTGGAATGCTAGGCTTTTATTGGCTGAAGAACATCAGCGATCGACAACACCGGACAAACATTTTTATTTTCAAATAGCGCAATCCCACAGATCGATAACGAGGACTTTCATTGTTAGTTGCATGAGAAACTGAAACAGGGCCGTCTTCAAAAGAATGACTGATCGTGCATTCAGACTCAACCTTGTTTCACCTCATGATATGTGGTATTACTTTAGAGTATTTGTAAGATACCGACTAACTGCAAGTGCGACCATTCCAATAAAACATTAGCAAGACATTTTGGGTGCTTTTTATAATATATGCTATACAAGGCTGCTAAATCTGGGGATAAAATCCTAAAGGCCAGATCATTCAATAGTGTAGTACTTTCCTGCTGGAAATTTAATATATTTTACCGCAAATCCGTACTTTTATACTCTTAGGAAGCATTATTGATCACCTTTCAACACGCGATCAGAGTTTAGAAAACTAAATGCTTGTGAATGACTGCTTGTTTTGGTGCTGTAGAGAATCAACCATAGCTTTGCACTAGAATTCCACTACTTATAGCCAATACATCAAATCAAAAGAACTAGTAATAGTGAAGTTTTAAAATGCAGTAAATAGTAACAAATTGCGTGCCTAATTAGATAGCTAAATTTTTAATCTATCGCGTGACAAACTCAACGCAAAGCCTCGAAGTGCATGTTAATATGTTATTGTTATTGTTTATTCAAGTATTAAATGGTCCTTAATATGTTTTTAAAGGAAGACGAAATGTTATTGCACACAATCAATTGCAATATTTTTCCCACGTTTTTAAAACACTATTTTGGTGTCAGGAACTCTTGCTTGACTTTCATCTTGTTGTTAGAACTGACAATATTCCTGCTCTGAATTAAAGTAACATTATTTTGGAAACTGTAACATTGCTTTTAAAAGCCTAACCTCAAGAGGCTAGACCAATTAAACTGTTACAAGAATTTTGGGAATGTTTTGCCCAGGATTAGTATTAGCTTTATGACAATATTCTAAATTTTAAATTAAGTGTTTTCCATTAGTTTTTCTACCTAAGTAAATAACATTTCAATATCACAAGAAACGAAACCGAAATTAACGGCACAAAATAAAATGTCAACTTGATTCGTTGCTTCGTTTTCTCAATGACCACATACATCAATCCTGACTGAACAATACAATTCAATCCTCCACCCCACCCCCGAAAAAAAATCGGCTAAAGTTTAGAACAAAGCCGAGATTAATTCAAAACAATAACATTTTTTGCCGTGTCATCCGTTGAATCCATGCACTCATAATCCCATTTAGAGGTAGATTAAGCGTGAACGCGTTAAAAGGTAAATTAAAATTCTTGTCAACAAACTCCTATCAGTTAAAAAACTGAAAGGACCTGAAAGAATTCAATTGATTTAACTCTGGGCAAAGACGTAGACCAAAAAGAAAACAGTTGGGATTATTTGATTACAATGAAGGAAACCTCCTCTTTTCTGCAGGCCGCCTATCACAGTCAGTTTTTTTTTACAAATATCCTTTGCCCTCCCAAACTAAAACTATTATTGAAATAATTGTGTAATACGGACAATATTGTTGTAACTCTTACTTTACCAATTGAAATGAAAGTTATTGAGTAACAGTTGGCATCTTCGTGTGTTGTAATTTGTTTTTTATTATTTTGCAAATCAGTTCAATTCAGATCTTTCTAAACGTTTGACCCAGTGACTACTTTTGAATGGTGGATGGTGGATGTATCAATGGCCTCTAACGCTACGTATTTAAAAGAAGAAGAAGAAGAAATTCTTTAAAAAAAGCCTATGATGACACACGGCTATTCAACAATTCATACTGACAAGGCCATAAGTTTAAGGAAATGGTGGAATGAAAAACAGAAAAGGCGGAAAAGATTATATATTTCATGCAAAACTGACCATGCAAACCGGGGGGGGGGGGTACTCAACAAAGTTTTGTAAGGGGGGGGGCGGGGGGGGTACGGGGATGCTCCGCCCCGAGGTCCAAACCCTTACCCTTTCATATACCGTTTTTGACAGAAAAGGTACTCCTTTCATATACCTTTCATTGAAAATGGCACCCCTTTCACATACCCTTCATTGAAAATGGTACCCCTTTCATATAGCCTTTATGTGCATCTGTTTGATATATTTTGGAAGGCCCTTTTTATAATACTTAAATGGCAGTTTTCCCTATCTTTTTTATGCTTCAACAGCGTGTTTTCGCTAACCTTTCCTATTCTTCGTGAAATCCCTACCCTTTCATATACTTCAACTCTTAAAATCCCGACCCTTTCATATACCTCCAGCCTAAAAAAGGTACCCCTTTCGGGCGGAGCATCCCCGTATAGCCCATTATAGGGAGTACCCCCTCCGGGCATGCAAACCAGTCTCCGCAACACGTGACACTATAACTGACGGCTAGTATACAAAACAGGAGCACCCCGAGCGAATCGATTGGATCGTTGGAATGTTATTGTTCGGAAGGCCTTCTGGTCGCCTTAAAAATTCGTAAAAAATTACACTAAAAACTAAGAGTTTTCTTTAGCAAAATGACGCCTCAAACTTTCTTAACATCGGAAAATTTAACGCCTTTTGTTTTCGGTCGTTTTGGGTACAAAATAGGGTCAGCTCGGAATTTCGGAATAGAGAAAGCCCGGGGGGGGGGGGGGGGGAGGTTCTCCCATATAAAAATGACGGGAGTGCTCGTCGGAAATTTTCGAAAAACACCCTAAAAGGTACCAGAATCTTCTTTGATGGGCGTGGCTCAAAATAATTTTTACCCCTGCTAAGAGGTACCAATTCTAAAACAACACATGTCATATTCTGTCATATATTTTTGGCTCATACCCTAAAAAATACCGCGATAATTCTAACGGTGGTCATTTTAGATTTTAGTACCCTAAGCGGTACCAATCTCCAAATTTTGACCCCTAAAAGGTACAACTAGTAAATTCAGGGAATAAAACTCCTTTCCCTAACATTTTATGACGCTGAAATATTCGGCTTAAAGAACTACATACAAAACTGTATATTAGGCTTTGCATAGTTTCCTTTAAAGGGACTAAAATGATATGATAAACTGGACAACGCCGTTCCAAGTGTTTTCCTATTTTTTTTATTTCAAAAAAAAAGTTAAACGGTATTTATTGTCGAATATACTGTCCAACCCCAGTCGTCTTCTTATTTTCGCTATTTTTTGCTATTTTTGCTATTTGTGTGCAGTGTGTGTGTTTATGCGTTTATAATAGATGTCTACATGTGAATTGATACTACACACTGAGACTAGTATCTAACTAGAAAACTGTATGGTTTACTTAGACGCTGGGCATTTCCTCAAACGGTATTCATATTTAGTTTATATTCGTCCTATTGTTTTAGTAATTTTAGTTTAGCTATATATATATTATCTTGTAACAAAAATGTCATGGAAATGTGAAAATAAAGTATTGTTGTTGTTATTGTTGCCGGGTGCCCGTGATAAAAGTTACAAGTTCAAGAAAATGGTTAAATTTGGAAAATAGTACATATATTTGATGCACAATACCATGTAAACAAGTCTTCAACTGAAACACATAGCGGCTATAACAAAGTGCGAGTATATACTTAATTAGATAAACTCTCAATACCCTGCCTCCGCCATCTCCTATCATACAACGGAAGCCAGTACGTTCACCATGTTTTATTCTTAGGTATCACAATATATATACAACCCTGAATAACTCAAACGCCTGCGTTTCCGCTGCTGGTTCGAGTCGGGGATTCTGTGTACTTTCAGCAAACTAACTGAAAATTTTTCCGCGTAACTTCTCATTACGATTTCTAAACAGATCCAAGATGTTGCGTAATGAGAACAACGACCTCGCTGCATATTGGATTCGTTATGACGCATCAGAAATGCCACGCTTATAATAATATCCACGAGACAATAGAACAGCTTTAAAAGGTCGTTAATCTTCTCTAGACTTAAGTAAACGGAAATGATTTTCAAGGACTGACAAAATCGGCCCCAGCCCCGGCCTTAGTGCGGTTAAATAAATTTGCGCGTCAACTCAGCCATCAACTTAATGATGCTGAAAAGCCGGCAGTATACAATGAAAAATCAAGAAAATTGATCGTCAACTTCATTAAATAAACTTAGTGCCGTGCAAATTCTAAGAGTAAGCGTTTAACTGAGAACTTTTTAAAAACTCGTGACTGTCAAAGTAGCCAATCAAGCATTGCCGGGTCGATATGGTTCGAAGCAGTTTCATGTCTGTGTGTATTAAAGATCCCTAAATTGTGACCATCGAGAGCTCTTAAGCAGTATTTACTGCTTTAATACTAATAGGTTACCACTCAAATGAAAGCCACTGAGCAGTATTTCCTATGATGTTATTTATCGTGCTTTTAAAGGTGGTTACACTGAACTTTTTGAGTCTGTGGATGAAGTCCTTGTCAAGTACTAGTGAACCTCTTAGTCAAATGAGCACTTTGGGTCCTTGTGGACCATATGTTTCAACATGTTTTGGTATTAAACCACGACAATGACGAAAACCATAGCCACAAAACGCACTGCTCTTTTCCGATGAAATTAAGGAAAGGATGGGCTTAGCAATTTTAATTTCCTGCGAAGTTTGATCTCTTTACATAAGATTATACGCGCGTGCATGTGATGCAATTAATTAGGGGTGTTTTTGGTTATCCACTGAATCAAACAATAAACACAAAACGACTTTAGCAGCGATTTTTTTCTCCGCTTTTGGTACGTGCAGAAAATATCATAATATCGAAAGTAAAGTGGCTTTAATACTTTCAAATAAGCTTTAGAAAGTTCGATCATTCATGTGTATGACCTCTGTCACGACTGATTTGGGAAATTAGTATAACCAAATGAGAGGTGATATTAAAGTTACAATTAGCAGTTCAAGTGTCTAACACGCAAATGAAGACAAATACATGTAAAAATTGTTGATGAGTAGACAGCGAAGTACACATATTCTAAGTTTTTTCTGACACAATACACCTCCTTTTCTTTGCTGCATTAGAGTCCTTTCATAAAGCGTGCTTTATTTAAAAAAGGTTTGATCCTTCCAAGACTTAAGCTCTGAAAAAATGCAAAGCGTTTAGAGCTCATTAAATTATAAATCCAAAATAAACTTGCTGCTCTTAAAGCCTTATCTACGTGATCAGTCGTATATTTAGAAAAAGAATGTCTTATCCCTCTAGATAGTTAGCTATTACACTATGAAAACGAGGAATGGAAAATATATAATCGCTCAGCTTACCGCCAGAGTTGATGAAAGAGCTCGGTGTCACGCATACATCACTGTTGTAGGAGGGGAGGTCTTTGCAGACCACATCTTCGGGCCACTTTCCTTTAAATTTGCGAATAGTAGCCATGCAGTCGGCCATAACTTTCTCACAAACTGACCTACACGGTCGGATCGGCCTGGATTTGAACGAGGGAGCGCATATTGGCAGGTGATACGAGCACAGGAAAAATCCTGCCTCCTGCGAACAGTTTATGGCAACAATGGCGCGAAAAAGATCGATCTTCTGACGGGCTTGTTTCTGCGAGAGCTGCTCGAGTGCGTTTGGGAACATTGTCATGTTATAGGGCAGGTATCGCTTGCAGAGTGGTATCTTAATCGGCTCGCAGGTCGGCCTGGTGGTTGTCTTCAGGACGCCAAGGGTCGTAGCGATAAAACAAAACAGGTTTAAAATCGTCAAGTGATGCATCTTCGGTGCTTAGTGAATTACAGACCAATGTTACTTTGGTTGTCCTCGGCACTGACCTCTATATGTCAGTCTACAGTACGTGCTCTTTAAATAAAGCGCTTGAGTAATATTGTCCAAGAGCCTAGCTGCTTCACCTTATATAGAGGAAGCGCAAATGACTGTTTATTTAATATTATCGAGTCCTAAATATAGGAAATAACGCCGCCTAGGTGCGCAAAAATGTCTTCAACTGAATACACAGAGTAATTAATAGAGCGTATTGTGTACGCCTCCTGTTTGGATTGCCGGCTTTTTAGACATTCTGACGTTTATTAACTTGTAGATTCTGCACCTCAGTTAGCTGGCGTTGCTTTGAAGAACTCGACCGTTTCGTGAGGTGTTAATCAGCAGTGACGGCGTAACTCCTTTGAATCAAATTCTGTGGCTCGCTCCGTTTGAAGTGCAAAGTTATAAGAAGCTAAGCGCAGCTATGATAATGCGTGTACTATTTGACCTTGCAAGTGCTGCTCGTGCGCGAGCGAGGCAACAAATCACTTGCAATTGACAAATTGAGTCTTCTACAAAGCCGCGACCTTGAATTACAAGTAACAAAGTAAACGGCGTAAAGCTATTCAGTAATTACTTCCAATTTGGGCGCAGTCACTTCGAGATAATTCGTGGAATCCCAAGTACCACTGGAAAGGTGATGTCTTCTGGATGGTTTGGGAGCGGTGTAGAGAATTCGGAAATGTTCAAAGAGCGATTTGAGGACTGAATCTTAATAATCTGAAGCTTTGGAGGATATCAGTTCATCATATCATCAAACCCTTATCCGCTTGATATTTTACTCAATTCGGCGGGCACATCAAAGGAACTTGGCTTGTAACAGTCGTCAATTTTCAAATGGCGGGAAATAGAAAGCGGCGAGAGGACACCGTTTTCGACGTTTCCTGACATTCACCAAATGAAGTGGCAGAGATAAACTTTTTTATTTATACTCTGCCTTAAGAGAGTGCGATTTCCGGTATGCTCCCTAAAATGCAAAGAATTCACGACGGAATAAAAATAGCCTTTGACTATTCAAAGTTTTCTTTGTAAATGTTAAAGCTGTTTTTGTAATGGGTTAAGACCGACTGGGAACTAGCTAATCCCGCGGAAAACGACATTTTTGCACGCTATTAATCCAGTGCCATTAATTCCCTGAGCTGTTTAGATTTAGATTTGCAATTTGTCTTTTCATTTGTCGTTTGTCAGTTCCTTGGGAGTTTGCAGTGCTTCATAACGCAAACTAACGAGAAATAGATAGTTTTGCTTAATGACTTTTAAGGGGCTGTCATAGGAACGGGCCCACTGAGAGAGCAAAACTGCCATAAAACAATCAGTTTTCTGAATGGCACTTGAATAGTTGTCATGGTTAATTAAAGGCTTCGTTCTAAACCATTTAACAAGTAATTGACTAATATTTTTTCTGGTCTCCCATTGCATCTTTTCAATTCCAGGATTTGGCTAAGAATGACAAATGTGTACCATTTATGAGAGCGTTAAGTTCGAAGACCTCCATATTAACAGCTAATTAGTTTGATAAAATCACGAAAACTAATATCAATCCAGCCCACGATATAATTGCTGTTTCTCTTAAATGCATGCAGTCAGGCATTTAGTGTATTAAATGTATTCTTTATTTAGCTAGATTAACCATTTCAAGTGTTTCCATCCTGATAAACGAAACCAAAAATGCACACGTCTCAAGTAAAAAAAAAACGCATTTAGTGTTAGAGTGTTTTCCAACGAAGGGTTTAATTTAAAGATTTCCAAACTTCTATATTACCTTAGAACTTGATTTTGACAAGAAACTATCTAATTTGATTGGCCAATTGAAGTCGTTATATGACTGAATAAAAGTTAACGCAACCTGACAGCGTATGTATTATAATAGTTTGCAGTTCCATAGCGATAGTTACTGCCTGTAGTATGGTCTCTTACAAAGTACACTCTGGTGCAATAAAAATAGGTCGATTCTGAGCAGTGAAGAGAAGAACTGGGGGGAGAAGAAGGGAGGATTTTGGGCGCGCGCCAGTGCCAAGTCTTAGGCTATGGAGAGAGGGAGTGATTTCGACATTTGTATTATCATCATTTTACGACAGATCTGTCAGTTAGCTTTTAGGAGTACGTGTCTGCGGAGGTCAATTCGCCAGGTGCCTTTACAAACCGATTCGCACTGATAAGCAATAATGTCATATACTTAAATTCAGCACGTTCAAAGTTTTGTTTGTTTAAATTGAAATAAAAACATGGCATTTTGTACATAAATAATTCAATTTCTTTAAGTCGTGAAGATGCGCATGTAAACAATTTTCAGACATACGGTCACTGGAACAGGAAGAAGGGTTTAGAGACCTTACAATATCAATGGGGAATAAGTCTTAGTGGAATGAAAAAATTCTCGAGTTATGGCGCCGCCGCATTTGACTCCCAACAAATACAACTCAAGTCTCAGAAAATCAATGAATAATTTTGCATTAAACTCGGCTAAGCGGCAATGCATTACGGATTGAAATAGTTATTCCTCACCAATGTAAGCTGTTACAAAGATAGGTATAATATCATATGGCAATCCCGAATGGTAATGGCTTTTTAGCCATTTTGGTTTGAAAACGGCTATGCTTTGCGACTGGGTATGATTGTACATTTTTGGCGTTAGGACTTTTAAAAATAGGAAGGGAAAAATCATATCTTGTTTTAGTCTGAAAATGTTGCACTGAAGAAGCGAAACTAACAACGTAAGCGAAAATTTTTAGAAGTTCTCTTCCCCGGGAGGTTTTTATCTTTATAATTAGGGGGATTTAAGAGTTACGTAATGCAGTGTTTTGGGACTTGAATGAAATTTGAAATCGACTGAACGTGCAATGGATAAATTTAGTCCAACACATCCAATTAAAAGTGTGAGACCCAGCTCAGACCTTTTTAGAATAAACTTCTTATTATGCACTTTCCGGGACATCAAGACCCCAATCTCGAAATACCGATGATTTTCCGATAGCTTAAAGCACTTTGTAAAGATTGTACCGCATAAGTACCATTCTTAAGCCTTAATCTTGTCAGATCACGTTCAAATTGTCGCGTGTGAATAAAGTTGAAGGTGTTTGGCCGAAATGTGGGCTCGAGAGTTTAAGATGAATAGCACGCGATTTTCAAACAGTTTTTGGGGCTATCGTGATCAGTTCTAATTATGACTGCTTATTGAAATTCGATCGAGCTTGGGGGTAGATTGCTGAAAAAAGTCTTTAATGGATCTTCTTTTTATAATTGTAGGAATGTCATTAAATCCTAATAGATATTGAAACTGCTTAATCGAAAAAAAAAAAACACAATGGAAAAACTGAACCATACTTAATACAATTTAATGCAGAACTGATCACGACCCTGGCTTAGGACTAATGCGTCAAAGAAGCTAATGAACCGATGGACCATTTGGCTATACCTTCCTTTTGCAATTTCAATTCTTATTGTGTCTATTAAAGCCCAGAATCTCCTATAGGATCCGTCTACTCGTAAACAGTAAACAGTCTGAGTTTTATTTCTTTTTTCGTCCTTATCTTGTGAGGTAAAGCCTACCGTCAGTTAATGCTTGTTTACCTCGTAAATGCGAGAAAGCGGGAAATTTTTAAAATGTATGGAAAAATTTTTAATGTGGAGCACTTGGCAATCGTATGCTAGTCCTTTCGTTTCCAACGTGGTGGCCTGATACAAGAAATTAAACGTTTTATGAAATAAATATGCCCAATTTTCTGTTCAGAACTATTAAGATTACATTTTTATAGTCAGGCTATAGTTTCTAAAAATTAAAAAGAAAAGCAGAATTTTTTTTTGTGACATTCGAGAAAGGTGTTTCGCGGCCGTCCCACATTTGCTGAATCTTTAAAGACTGAAGAACTTGTTGTGTTATTAGTTCAGTTTAAAGTGAGTTTTATAACTTTGATGATGTTTAGTGATGGCGTTTAGTTTGTTCCGTAATTAAAGATAACACATTGACCAAGCTTATTTGGTCCAGATAAAGACCTCACTATGGGTCAATAACGGCTACACTGTGATTGATAAAGACCAACTGAGAATCAAGTGGCATCATTCACTTGATTACATACCCAAAATATTTATTTATTTGGTACATATAAAGAAGAATGGCTCTCGTTCTTTTCCTTGTTCACAAGTGGAAAAGAAAAGAAAAACAACTCGATCAATATTTCTAAATTCAGTAGACCTCGCTTGGGTCAATAACAGCTGTATCATAATTGATATCCTACCATTGCTATTGGTTTGCACAATAGTTTCATACGTACAGCCAATATGATTGAAGTACCAGTCGAAAAATTAATAATTGTAAAGACCAACTGAGAATCAAGTACAACCATTCACTTGATTACCCAAATAATTAATTATTTGGTCGACTATAAAGAAAAAAGGACCTCGTTATTTTCATTCGGTTCACAAGTGGAAAAGAAAAGAAAAAACAACTTGATCAATATTTCCAAATTCAGTGGACCTCGCTTGGGTCATGATCAATGACAGCTGTGTCATAATTGATAATCTACCATTGATGTTAGTCTAAAAAAGAGACTGATAGCCAATATTTCAGAACCAATCGGAATTAAAATTAATAACTGTAAAGACCAACTGAGAATCAAGCACCATCATTCACTTGATTTCCCAAATAATTGATTATTTGATCCATATAAAGAAGTAAGAATGGTCCTCGTTCTATTCTCTGTTCACAAGTGGAACAAGGAGCCGATTACCGGCTCCTGGTGGAACAGAAAATAAATATTTCTAAATTCAGTAGACCTCGCTTGGGTCAATGACAGCTGTATCATAACTGATAATCTACCATTGCTGTAAGTCTGCAAAAAAAGACTGATAGGCAATATTTAAGAACCAATCGAAAAACTAATAACTGTAAAGACCAACTGAGAATCAAGTAGCGTCATTCACTTGATAACCCAAATAATTAATTATTGGACCCATACAAAGAAGAATGGTTCTCGTTCTTATTTTGCCGTTTGTTCACAAGTAATGGAACAGAAAAGAAAAACAAGTTGATCAATATTTCTAAATTCAGTAGACCTCACTTAATGGGTCAATAACAGCTGTACCATAATTGATATCCTACCATTGTTATTAGTCTGCAAAAGGTTTATAAAACAGCCAATATTTTTAAATAACTGTAAAGACCAACTGAGAATCAAGTAGCATCATTCAGATCTTAATTAATTACCCATGTTACTTAAAAGTTTTACCAACGCGTGGACCCAATTTGGCGCAGAGAAAAAGATATCCTTGTCCCAGATTACTACATTACTATATTACTTGTCCCGAGAGGTTTTCATGATGTTGTCTTTTGATCGAGTGTAGTCTAGCCTGCGTGCATCAGCAGCAGCCTGCATCCGGGCTAACACTATTCCCTAGACTTACTGGGTTCGCTTTCCGAAATTCCCTCCGATTCCCTCCTTACTCCTCGTTTCTTTGACAATCAAAGAAAGTAATTATAAAGTACTTTTGTGTCGAAACATAAAAACGTTCGATTTATTCCGGCTACTGATGACACAAAACACCCAAAGATTTATAGAAAGCGAAACACAAAAACCGTGCAAATTACGCTCGAGGCTCCGATAGGTGAGTTGGGTTATACTTTTAAGAGTGCACGTGAGAGTTGACTAGGGTGCTTAAGAGTTGACCAGGGAGCTTGAGAGTTGACGAGAGCGCTTGAGAGTTGAGGGTAATGTAGCCTAGTGGCAGTCATTTTAGAGAGCACGAAAAGAGACAGATACCACGCAGCTCTTTACAACCTCTAATTTCATTGGACCTGTATATCATGCAGCTCTATTGTTTTTAGGTCTACGGTCTATTGTTAGCCATTGTTGTGTTGTTTGTTCTATTGTTTTCTCAGCAAATCAGAGAAGACCTTGTAAGAGCTGCATACTGCCCCAAAAGAGAGAAGAACAAGAGGTCGCGGTCTGATTTTATATACTTACAAAATAACATAAAATTTCGTTTTCAAAATAGTGAAACCCGTCTTCTTCCAAGGTTTCTACTAAGAGTTCTACCCGTCTTCTACTAGCTGAAGATGGTTTCAGTTTTTTTGCCTCGAAAATGACTGCCACTCAAGCCAAAGGCGATGACAAAATTTTATTCAATGCAACTGATACATTTACATTAGGGCCATTTATACGACAGAAAATAAGACGCGTCTTATCTAAGACGCGACTTAAATAAGACGCGAACCGATCGTATAAACAGTACAAAATAAGCATTCGTGTCTTATTTTAGACGCGACTTAAATAAGACGCGTCTTATCTTAGAACAGGGTTTTCAGCTGTTCTTATTTTGTCCGCGTCCTAAATAAGACGTGAACTTCCTCGTATAAATGCTTTCGCGTCCTAAATAAGACGTGAACAACAAGTGCGCCGTATCAAAAATAAGACGCGAACCATTTATACGTGATCTTCGCGTCTTATGTTGGACGCAAATACACTTCGCATCTTATTTAAGTCGCGTCTTAGATATAAAGACGCGTCTTAATAGGGCCATTTATACGGGAGAAAATAAGACGCGTCTTATTTTCTGTCGTATAAATGGCCCTATTTTCTCCCGTATAAATAGCCCTAATGTTACAAACTGATATTAGAAAAATTGACGGGGGAAAATATTAAATTCAAACATTGTGAATTTGTATAGCTGCATGTTCCTTTTTAGCAATAACGTTCTTGGCTCGATTGTTTGAAAATGAATCAGCGCGCACTATTAATCCGAGTTTCCCGACTGTCTCTCTTGTGTTAAGAACATTTAGATTTGGAATCATATTTACAGGAATGCACGTTAATTATGATTTGCTGCATTAAATAAAGTTTAAAACTGATGTCTATTCTACTTTGTTATATTTATTTAATTTTAGCTTAAATGTCTACGTTTAATTTTGTTTTAAGTTAGGTTTATTTTGTTTATTTTCAGTGCTATATTTTCAATGTGGATTTCTGTAACATGTTTTGTCATTCTTATTCTGTTTTGACTGTTGGACGTACAGTATCTTGTATCGTGCATTCAACATTCAAGTTTTGCTGATTGACTGATTGTAAGACAACAAAAGGCGGGACTGCAGACGGAATATAAGCGTGCGAAAATATCTTTTTTCGACGAATTTGATTGATCAATCTCATTCATTGAGACGTTTTAAGGTCGCTCGATCGGATTTTCCATTGGCGTTGTTTTCGCAGTTAAAACACGAAATACAACGATATCACACATAAATAAACCAGAAAATGGAGTGTTGCAGTTTTACAAGATGTAGATTGAAAGTTCAGACGAAGTAACTGAAGTTTTAGGCCCGGTTCAAACGTCGAACTTCACATGTGCCGAACCTAAAGCAAATGAGCAAGAACAATAGATTTTTCTCATTTGCATTAGGTTCGGCACATGTGAAGTTCGACGTTTGAACCGGGCCTTAGGGCCTGTTTATATGGTCTCGGGTACCCGAGACAACCCTCCCCCCGAGTTACCCTGGGCGAGCTAACTTTTCACTTATTTCTTTGAAAAATTCAACCAACCGTTTACATGAGAATCGTAACTCGTCTCGGGGGGGGCGAGACAACTCGGTTGGGCGAGTTGTCTCGCCTCGGCAGGTAGGGTAACCCTGGCAGGCGGGACAACTTTTTCTCATATAAACACTCTGGCTCGCCTACCCGGGACAACTCACGATGTCCTGCGTGTCACGAAAAGCCAAGATTTTAGGTTTAAGAACACAAATTCGTGTTAAAGAAGTAAAATGTTAATCAGCAAAGCCCACAGTGATCGAACGAATGCCTGAAAGAAAATCAAACGAACAGGTATACGATAGCTGTATTCAGATTTGAATATTTACGCAGCGTTGTGAATATTTAAGTAGGGTCAACTTTTAACTCGGTCAGCAGGGACAACATTTTACATAAAAACGCTCGGCAAAGTTGTCTCGGGGGGAGGGTTGTCTCGGGTACCCGAGACCATATAAACAGGCCCTTATAGTCGAAATTGGAATTACTCAGTATAGTGACAAGCTCATTTGCTTTAAGTTTAACATGTCGTGGTTTTTCTTGAAATCCGTACGTTCATTTTCAAAACGATCCACGGTACTTGTACTATATTAAGGTGTAATGATTTTAAATAATTTCTACGAGAAGATTCGAGAAAGATTCGGTTGAAGTTTTTGGCTGTTCAAATGAAACGCCTCCAAAACAATTTTACCGGGTCGTGTTGCGTTCGGCTTGTTACGTTGATCGGGCTTTTGGGAAATATATTACAATGAGCGATTGAAAGTTGATGAAACCAAACGATAGTTGATGAGAGCATACGAGAATTGATGTAAGTGCATGGGAGTTGATGAAAGAGCACGAGAGTTGATGAGAGCCTAAGCAACAATTAGCTTTATTTGCATGACTATAAATCCTTACAGTATTGCAAAGCATTACAACATAACAAAAAAAAAAAATACAATAGTATAACAAAGAAAGGGAAAGTACAATTAAGATACATCAGTCTGGATTGATAATTTGATTATTGCGGAAATCTAAGCATGAAAGAATGAATTTCAATAATTGAATATTTACAAAATAATTACGAGAGTTCATTAATTCATTGGTTACTTCTGAAGGAGATAACTGTTTTATATTTGGTAGGTGATACCCTATTTTCCTATAAAATCCGTCCCTAAGAATTGAGTATTTAGGACAATGAAAAAGGAAGTGAATTTCATCTTCAATTTCATTACCTCCACAAGTAGGGCACAATCTATCATCTCTTGTGATTTGTTCATATCTACCAATTTCAATCATTAATTTATGATTACTTATACGAAATTTTACTAATTGTTTTCTGTCATTTGATTTCCTTGTAAGGTCTAAGTAATGAGAAGGCATATATTCGTTCTTAAAGATATTATAGAATTCGAGTTTCTTAGAGTGTTGAATGGTATGTCGCCAATATAGGATATATTTTTGTTGCATTAAGTTTACATAATGTTTGATTTTAGTGTCAGTTAAGAAAAAAGGGTCAAAATCAGGCAAATTATAGAATTCGGATATCCTTATAAGATTAGAGTAGAAGCTATTTTTACCAGAAGAGTAAAGATCTGCTGACATTAAAAAGATCTGTTTAACAATAGAGTTATTGTCTTTACTTTGAAGGTATAAGGTATAATTAATTATTTTCTGATTAATGGCTATAATAAGAGGAAACCTTCCAAGTTCAGCTCTACATGCCACATTTGATGTCTTATTGCTTACTTCTAGATAACGCTTGCAGAATTGTAAATGGACTTTTTCAATCTGCGAACTGTCCCAAAACTTCAGTAAAATCCGGTTTTGCGTACACACCCCAGACTTCGCTGTTATATGTCAAAATTGGGGAGATCATCGTGTCAAAGATTTTACTTGCCAGGAATGGGGACAATTTACTGAAATTTGTATGTTTTCTTAGACTGAAAAGAGCGTGAAGGGCCTTCTCTTTTAACTGGTCAAGTGCCATTGAAAAGTTACCCTTTGAAGAGATTACAGACCCTAGATAAGTGTAGTTTTGGACGATTTCAATCATTTTATTGCCTATGTGTAAACTAGACTCAGTACATTTCTTAGCACGTTTCTGAAAGATCATAACTTTGGTCTTTTTTGGATTGATACTTAACATCCACGAGTTGCAATAGGAAGATAACTTATCAAGACAAGTTTGCAGTCCTGTTTTGGATCTTGAAAGTATGACTAAATCTATAAAAAAGAATTTAATTTTGTGCCATTTGGTAGAACAAAAGGATCCGATAAAATATTTTCGAACGAATGTGGTATGTTGTTAACATAGAGGTTAAATAGCAACGGGCTTAAAATACAACCTTGGCGTACACCTCTTGCGTATTGAAAGGGTCGTGTTTGGCTTTTTCCAATTTTTACGGAACATGTAGAGTTTGAGTACAAATTTTTTATTAAATTGTAAAAGCGACCTCCCACATTAATTTGTAATAGCTTGTACAAGAGTCCGTCATGCCAGACCGAGTCAAAAGCTTTTTTGAAATCTACAAAACAAGCATATATTTTTTCATTATGTTGATGCACATATTTATCTACTAAGGTTCTCAGTGTGAGGACATGATCTGCTGTACGATTTTTGGGCAAAAATCCAATCTGAGAATTGTGGAGTATATTATGAGAGTAAACATGCTCAAGGAGTCTTTGGTTAAGGATAGAACAGAACAATTTTCCCAAACAGCTTGAAACACAAATTCCTCGATAATTTGATGGATCACTTTTTCCTCCTGATTTATATATTGGTGTAATAAGGCCGCCACACCAAGTTTGAGGCATTGTTCCTAGATTGAGAATTGTATTAAAAA
Organism: Cladopsammia gracilis; assembly: GCA_022457155.1. Lineage (NCBI taxonomy): Eukaryota > Metazoa > Cnidaria > Anthozoa > Scleractinia > Dendrophylliidae > Cladopsammia > Cladopsammia gracilis. The sequence goes on from JAJGOT010000004.1 coordinate 1,439,668, forward strand.
GTTTTTGATATACCGGCATCATGTCGTAAAGGCTAGCTTTAATCATTTCATTTTTTATTTTGTCTGAAAAAGATGATTTATCATTTTTTAATTTTTTCGCAGCTACAAGTATTTCATTTTCGGTGATTAAGTAATCCAAAGAACACAACTGATTTTTCCGACTCTCGAGTTGTTGTAGTTCATTGATTATTGTGTGTTGTGCAGAATTTAAAGGTTCATTTGAATGAAGTGAGTGAAAATGTTGAAGCCAGCTTTCCTCTGAGACCAATGGAAGATCATCTTTGTCTTTTCGAGTATCATCCATTGATTTTAAACACTGCCAAAATTTTTTTTTGATCCGGGTTTTCAGTGGTTTCCTCTAGTTCGATAATCTTTGAATTGTAGTATTCAGTTCTTTTTTTTGCATAATAATTTTTTGTATTCCGTTAAAACAATATGATACCTCTCTCGCAAATCAATATTTAAAGGATCTCTGTGTTTTTGGTTTGAGAGCTTCCTTAACTCGTGTTTTTTAAAGCGACATTCCTTATCAAACCATTTTTTGTTTGATGATGACTTGATCTGTCTACGTTTTTTTCCTAATAATCTTTAAACTTCGTTTCGCTGCTGTGATTAGTATGTTTTCTACTTTTTCAAGCGCTGTATTAACATCTTGGATCGGAGTTTCGTCACTGCTATGTATTCTTGTATGAGCATTTGAAGATCTGCTGAGCGTAAGCTATCTTTGAATTTTTGAGCGGAATCCATTTCCCACAGAAACTGCCTCGGTAGGGGTGATAACGGATTACTTTCACACGGGGATTCAAGCTCAGATATGTTAGTGTTAATATTTATCCAAGTGATTATTGGACTGTGATCCGAAAAAGGGGATGGCTGCTTAACTACAAAATTTGCAATATCAGAAAAGGTATCTTGGTTACATATTGCATAATCGATTACACTTATTCCATTTCTTCCATGAAAGGTGGCTCTACCTAAAGAATCACCGCTAATTCTTCCGTTTAAAATTTTGAGGTCGGCACTTTTGCAAATATCAAGAAGTGAGTGTCTTTTACCATGATTATTTAGTTCGTTATCATAACTATTTCGGCGAGTAGGATAATACGAAGATTCAGATTGATCATTTGCTATGATGTTGTTCCCGTCATGACAAACACTATCCGAATATTTACCTGTTCTCGAATTAAAGTCACCCATGAGCAGGATTGATCCTTGGGTGCCGAAATTTAAGATATCGTTTTCAAGTTCTTCAAATAGTTCAGGGTTGAAATATTTTGAATTACATGGTGGAATATAAAGTCCACATGTGTACAGATCTTTCGCTGTTTTGGCATAATGTTTGTCGATTTTGAACCAAAGGAAATTTGAAGATGTTTTAACAATTGAAATCCAATCATGAAATGTATTTTTATATAGCAAAATAATTCCTCCGGAGTTTCGACCACCGGTTTTCGATATAGTAGCGTCTTGAATTATAGACCTATACCCTGCTACCTCAACATCCGTGCATTTCCAAGTCTCAGTAAGAACTATGAAATCAAAACCATTAACCGCGCTTAAAAAATCGGAATTCTGCAATTTGTTCCCTAAAGATTTAGAAAGTAAACCGTTAATATTCCATGCAAAAAAAGACAATTTGCCTAAATTAGTCAAGCAACTTGACAATCCCATAGTGGCATCATTAGCTTTTCAATCGTATCCTGGTATAAAATTTAAAACTAAATAAATGACTTAATAAATTTTAAAAAGGATATCTTTTCAGTTCTTTGGGGATTTCTACCCCCGTGTCTTTCCTAGTGTCAGATTTGTTGAGTGTTTGATCATTTTGTTGGGATAAGTGTGACTGATCTGCCCTCATTGATGTTGGCATTTGCTGCTGTTGGTACTCTACAAATGGTGTTTGATAAAATTGTTGTTGACGTGGCTGATCTGCTCTTCTTAATGGATGTGTCTGATTATATTGTTGAACCAAAGATGAAGTTGGTTGTTGGAATTGTTGTTGTGGCTGACTATAAGGGTTTTGATGGCCTCCTGTTGGTGTATTTTGCAGTGCATTACTATAGCTTGTGTATCTTTCGATTGGAGCTGATCGTTGTCGACGCGGCTGACGCGCCGGTGACCTAGTGGGTTGGTTGGGAGATTTTGAAGTGTATCGTATCTGTCTTGCTCTACCACGAATCGCATCTATCAGGTTGGCGGCAAATAAACCAATGTGTCGTCTTTTGATATGTTTGTTGTCATGCAGGACGTCCAATTCATTGAGGAAGAGATTATCATGTCTGATCAGATGTACATTAGGCAATCTGGAGCATTCGGTAATTAACTGTTCGTTGATTCTGGTTATTGATGGAATTGGTATGTCTGTACGTGGAAGAAGTGTAGAATAGATTATTTTACAGGTTGGGAATTGTGTAGCGGCTTCAGTAATCAACGTTGAGAGATCAGATATGAATTCATCTATTGGTGTGTTCAAAGACAGGTCGTTTGTTCCAGTGTGAATAAGAAGTAGTTGAGGGGAATCACAAATGTCGTTTTGCAGTGTGGCTCTTGCATCCTCGATTTTTGGACACCGAATATATTTCAATTCGTGATTCGATGGGAATATCTTTTTCGTGTTCAGGAATTTTCCGTTCGAATCGCATAAGAAAACAGCATGATTGATAGCATTGACAGTGTTGTCGGCATTGTTTGCATTTGTTTTAATTGAGGGCTGGTTATCGATTAGCAAGGGATCTTTTTCCTGCGACTCTTGTTCCTGGAGAACAGAGAAACGGTTTTGAGTTGGCACGTTCACAATAAGCAGATCTTGATCTGTAGATTTTATTTCTGTTTTTTCTGTTACTTTTTCCGTACTTTTCTGGCATTCCTGATTAGGTTTGACAGGTTCAGTGTCTTGTGGTCTAGAGACTTCCGTTGTTGTCTGCCATAGAACCCCTACTTGTTCTTTGAGAAATGCCACTTCTTTCTCGAGTTGACTTTGTTTCCCATGTAAGTCCACATTCGCTTCTGAAGTTTTGGCATTTTTCTTGTGTAAAGATTGGTTCTCCTCTTGGAGTTTCTTGATAAGCACCGATTGTTGATGTAGGTCGTTTTTTAGTGATTCAACTTGCGATGAAAGGACGGCAGAGATGTCATCTATTGTTTTCCTTTGATGACAATATACGAGAGTGGACGAGAGCGCTTGAGTGTTTATGAAAGCGCACGAAAGTTGATGAGAATGCATGAGTGTTGAGGGCGTATTAGAGTTGATAACAGCGTTCTATAGAGATCATTAGAGCGCGATGAGAGTTGGCGAAACTGCACGAGAGTCAAATGAATGTAAGCGTACAGGAGTTACGTGAGCATACGAGAGTTGAATTGGGAGCGAAAGGTTGCTGATGATTATTCACGTAGGTTGATGAGAGCGCATGAGTGTTGATGAAACTATACCAGATTTGATAAAAAGCGCACGAGAGTTCGTTGATGAGAGTGTATGCATGTTGATGAAACTATACCAGATTTGATGAAGGGTGCTGGAGAGTTGATGAAGAACGCACGAGAGTTGATTAAAGCGTTCAAGAGTTGATGAGAGCGCATTGGAGTGTGTTGATGAAACTAAACTTTAGTTTCATCAACACTCCAATGCGCAAAATAACGCGGGGTAAAAAAAGTCAAAATTCAACAAGAATGGCAATTTTGATTACTTGACGGCCTGTCAGGAGATCAACTGAATTTGATGAACTGTACTCTATTTCCACCCTTGCAATCCACTTGATCTCCAAAGTACTGCCTCTTTTTTGCTCGTAAGCAAAATATTTTTTAAGGCGGGACACTGTCTCTTCAAGGGGAGAATAAGGCCCCGTCCACACGTATCCGGATATTTTTGAATCCGCAACTGTTTTGTTGCGGATTAGAAAATATTCGCGTCCACACGTAGCGTATTCGAATCGTATTTGCTCGTCCACACGTATCCGGATTCGCTCTAGCAGCAAGGGCTTCTCTTTAAATGTTGTCAAAAAAGCATACGAAAAGGCCAAGTTCAAATCAAAATTCAACTGTAAACACGTTATTAGACTAGAAGTAAATCCATGTAGAAGTGAAGCGATAACATTTCGGTCGGCCATGTTGAATATTCACTCGGTTAAAGACTGGATCTGATACTGTTACGTCAGCGTATTAAAAAATATCCGGATTCGACCGTCCACACGATGCCGTACTCGTAGCGTATTCAAAAATTTCCACTCTGGAGAGCGAATTAAAAAAGTTGCAGATTCGTGAACCGAATTCGCCGGATACGTGTGGACGGAAGACCAATCCGCAACAAAAAAGTTGCGGATTCAAAAATATCCGGATACGTGTGGACGGGGCCTGAGACTTTTTCGTTTCCATAGTAAATTATTCTAAACATTCATTTGTATATATTTTATAAAACTTTGCTGTATTAGGGTGCGTTCGATTGGGAAATCCGGATTTGGATTTTGAAATCCAGATTTCAGATTTCCCAAAAAACAACGCAAAATCCAAATTTCCATGAACAATGGAAATCCGAAATCCGGATTTCCCAATCGAACGCACGCTTATATCGGTTGCAGCCGCACTAAAATTGTCTGGTTTTACAAAATTCCTGATGCGGCCGCGTATTTTTGGCGTTCACCGAATTTAAACCGTGTTAGCGGTTCCCATGGAAATTAATTAAAGAACTATAGATTTTTTTAACCGAGTTAGGTTTTTTTCAAACCACCTCGCTAGGTAGTTCAGGGTGCAGGTTAACTTTCCCGATCTGTCAATCATCTTCGCTTACGCGGTAATTTTTGGCTCCCTGTTGAACTTGCAATTTCAAATAGAGGAAGGAAAACCGTCGTGTGTTTATGTTCTCCAAAAACCTATAATTTGATCATTTGACGATGTTGTTTTGCAGGGAATGCGTGCAGAAGCATTGCTTTAGCTCATTAATCCTGTTGTTTCGTGCCGCTCTCGCTGCCTTCGCCGTCGTGGTTGCTGCCCGGCGGATGCTTTGGCGGGCTTATTTCGTTCCTCGTTCCCATCAGATGAATAGAAACTTAACAATGTCACAAATAAGAATAAAGAATATAGCAAATGATAACATGATCCTGATGAGCTCTCACGTTCAAAGTTTAACCTCTGAAGTGCGGCCACTCTGAAATTTCATTACAAACACCTTTTCATGCCACCGAGTTATTTTATTCCGGGCTTCTGAAAAGATAACCCAGTTAACTCACCAAGTGCGGCCGCAGCAGATGTTGTTTTGCAGAGGATACCAAAATGTAAAATGCACGTGCAGAGGCATTGTTTTCGCTAATTAATCCTATTGTTTTGTGCCGCTCTCGTTGCCTTCGCCGTCGTGGTTGCTGCCCCCCGGCGGATGCTTTGGCGGGCTTATTTCGTTCCTCGTTCCCATCTTACCTTACCTTACCTTCCTTCTTCGCGCTCGGTTGCGCATAAGGCCACACAGCACTTTTTCCACTTATCTCTGTCCTTGGCCAGGGTTCATACTTCCTCCCAAGACTTCCAGCCTTCCGTTGCTCTCTCTTTCTCCACAGTTCGGCGCCAGGTTGTTTTGGGGCGACCGACCTTCCTTTTGCCCATAGGTGTCCAGGAAAGCGCCGTGGCACAGTGATGTTCTCTGGGCATTCTAAGAACATGCCCCAAAAACCTCCATCTCCTTTTCCTAACTTCCATGCTCATCCTCATACACCCTGTTCTTTCATTAAGCTCGTCGATAGATATTATATATGGCCAGAATATGCCCAAGCTTCTTTTAAGGCACTGGTACTGGAAGGAATCAAGTTTTCTGTTGTCTTGGACATTGGTCTTCCATGTCTCACTTCCATATAGCAGGACTGGTTTGACTAGGGTGTTAAATAGCCTGACTTTGGTTCTCCTGTTGTACTGTTTCGAGCTCCATATTCTCCTAAGCTTTCTAAACGCTGCTTTGGCCTTACTCAACCTACTATCCATATCTTTATCACAACCTCCCTCTGTGCTTACAACTGCTCCTAAATAGGTAAAATCCTTGGTTTCTTTGATGATGTCGCCATTCTGGAACTTGATTGGCTCTGTGTTCTTACAGTTTAGTCTCATGACTTGGGTTTTGGTCTTGCTGATATTTAAACCTATTCTCTGGGCAGATTCAGTGAGCTTCTCAGTCTTCTTTTGCATCTGATGTTGGGTGGTGGATATTAGTGCAATGTCGTCGGCGAAGTCGAGGTCTTCTAGTTGGCTCATGAACTTCCATCTTATTCCGGTGTTGGCTGTCTCGCACATTATCCAGTCAATGGCTAGGAGAAACAGGAACCCAGACATCACACAACCTTGTTTTACGCCTGTCTCTACTTTAAACCACTCAGATGTGTGACCTCCATCGAGAACTGCACACTCGCTATCTTGATATAAAAGTTTGACTATCCCTATGATCTTTCTTGGTATGCCATATGCCTTCATGATGTCCCAGAGGCTACGTCGGTGTAGCGAGTCGAATGCTTTCTCAAAATCAATAAAGTTGATAATTAGGGAGGCCTGCCACTCATACGACTGTTCGATAATGTTGCGCCTCGTTCCCATCAGATGAATAGAAACTTAACAATGTCACAAAAAAGAATAAAGAATATAGCAAATTATAACATGATCTCTCACGTTCAAAGTTCAACCTCCTGAAGTAAGGCCGCTCAGAAAAATAAACTCGGCTATTTCGTTACAAACACCTTTTCAAAGAGTTATTTTGTTATGGAGTTTTAACCGGGATTCTAAAAAAATAACCCAGTTAACTCAACAAGTGCGGTAGCAACCATTATAGCTTATGGCTTTTCGGTAGAACAAAAGTGCAATGTATTGTAATTTTTGATCAAAGTTACCGTGGTTTAAACTTTAGTATAAATCGGCTAGCGTTCTATCACGAATGCTCTTCTCTTATTGGCTACGCTTACTCGCTATCTATCCTGCATGTTGTACTTGGAAGTAAATGTGTGCGGTTGTTATTTATATCATTATTCAATAAAAACGCGAGCCTGCTTGTTAAGTTTTGAACGTCTAGTAGATTTATACTAAAACTACCAGTAATCAGAGATTATGGAGATGCGTTCGTAGGAATTTTCGGAGGAAATAAGCCCCTAAAAATAGCAGAAGGGGCGGCCAAACGACAGTCCGGTCTGGATACCAAAAAGTCTCAAATTTTTCTGCGTGCAAGGCACAGGGACACCAACACAAAATTTCACCCTCATCAACTATCACGCGATAGAAATCAAGAGCGAATAATCTAATTGTTAAATAATAAATGCATGGAAGTGTTACAGGTGCAATAACTTGAAGAACTTGACTGTATTGAATTCATGACTTCAAGCACAAACACTCCCGGCGCTTCAATATTTTGCCAGTTTATTTTTAATTCTCAAAGCTGAAAATAAATTTTGTATGGTTTCAATCTACTGCAAACTATTTTTAATTCATTGTACGCGAGTAATTACTTAAATTGGTTTGGGAATCCATGCACTTTTTTGACGAAACGTTGGCTTTGACCATCGAAGGTGTAACAAAGTTGTGCGACACAGGCATCAAATGTGATCATTTTTATAGCACTTTTGACATTGCTTTTGATACACCTTTGACGCGAGTCAAAAGTACTGAGACACATTTGATGCAAGTCACAGGCGAATCAAAGATACCTTTGTACAAGTCAAAGCGATATTTGACAGCACCTTTACTTTACCTTTGAAAAGCGTCAATTGCAAAAGTGTGCTACCTTTGACTTAAATCAAAGACGGTCTTTGCCACCTTTGACACCGTGTCAAAGATTTGGCAAAAACGGCCTTTGCCACCTTTGACATATGTGAAAGGCGTGTGGTAAAGGCGATTTTTCGTGCAGTATATCTGACCAGAAACATCGCTACTAACTTGAAATGGCGTCAGTGGTTTTGGTGCGACTGTAATTAATGATCGTAATTTATAATGAAGTTTTCCAAAGTTAATATCACAACCATCTAAGATCTTTTTATTAATGTTTATTTATCTTTTTATTAATGTTTATTTATCTTTTTATTAATATTTATTTTTCTAAACCGTAAGAAAAAAAACCGTAAGAAAAAAAACTAAACAGTGGAAAAAAAAAGACGTGATGTCTAAACAATATTCTAAATGTTCCAACACGTTCTTGGCTTCGGCTCATGAAATTTCACTGCAATTTTTTTTTGCCTCCTTTCAGCTACTGCTTTCGTTATAACCAATGGATTTGGGAGAAGATGATTTTGAGTTCATCTCATAGCCGCCAATCTCGAAAGAGAACATGAAGTTAATACTGAAAAGCCACAAAGTTCCAAACCGTTGCAGTGGATAAATATGGACACGCCGGTAAAAACAGCTAGTATTCGGTTTTGGTAAGCTCGACAGAAAACAGTCTTTTAAAACTACGGTTAATATAGTTACAGGCAAAATCATTTAAGAGGGCATTACGGTTGAATTTTAATGAAATAGAAAGGGTTTTGAAGAAGGAATAGAAAGCGAAAAATGATTTATAAAACACGAGACCACGCCAGGTTGATAGCGGACTATTTTGGTGTCCATCTATAAATTATTAACTTCAAACTCTATGATTTTAAAACTTCATTAAATCTTCAATATTTCTTATTTTTTTCTTTTCTCTCAACAACCACCAAAACATTCATACCGCATCACATCAACATTAACCTTTTAACTGATTGAGGCATTTTGTGGATTGCTTGAAACGAGATAATTGACAGTGCAAAAATGGCATTTCAAGTAACCGTAATGTCCCCTAAAGGAAGTGGTGGTGCAGCGTCAGTAGGGAAGCAAGTGTGGCTACTGTCAGTAATTAATTAACAAAGATGATTCTGCCAAAACTTGTTTGTAAACGGTCACAAGATGGATACATAATATTGCTTTCATCTGGATTCATTTTCAGGTCACCGTTTTATAATTGATATTTCGGCTTTTTAAACATCTCCTTTAAAATATTCCTATTTATTTTGAAGTAACCATGGAGAGACCAGCTATGTACAAGGTTTAATTTGACATCATTTCCCAAAAACCATATTTAGGAAAATAGTAAAAAAAAGGCACTGATGTGAAAAGGTACCAGTGGCGGATCCCGACTCCATCGCAATGGGGGGGTGGGGGGGGGGGGGTAGAATAAGGGATGGGGGGGTGGGAGTGAAAATGTTAGAGACTGAAATTTTTGTTTGCCCTTCAGGCTTCAATTTTGGGTGAGATGGGGGGCTCCCCTGGATCCAATACTAGTTACAATCTAAACGTATGTTTTCGATACGTACAGTCGATTTCGTGACTGAGTTCGACCATTCTTCAAAATCAGATATTTATAAAGATATCTGAATTAAACCACAACCTTTTATCAGGCAACCGTTAGTTTTTCTAATTTGCTTTGTTCTCAGTGTTAATAACAATTATCATTATAACTATAATAATACATATTTATATTGATCGATTGCATGTTTGATACTGAACTTGAGCGATCACGCTATTTAATAGTTGTCTACAAATTTCAGATGAAACAACCATTTATGGATCATTATTGAATGTCTGAACCATTTGCGGATTTTAAAGCGCAGATTATTGCGAGGCCCTGAGTGTTGGTCCAGCAGACTAGCGCTTTGCCGGCAACTTTAGCGATAGCATCTTAATTTCCGATCTATACAAGAATACTGGCTTTCGGAACAAACCACGCCAACGACTCACCCTCGGGCTGATACAAAAGATAACGTGCAGCCCACAAGTGTACCGCACCCTTATAAACATAATAAAGAAAAACAATTAAGGGCGGCAGTAAAAAGAGGTTTGAGACCTGTCGTGCTAAAGTTATAACACTTTTAACGGCAACTTTAAAAAGTGCAAGATTGGTTCAGTGAATATGCCATTCGTTTTCTCCGGAATAAGCAGTTTTAAAAAGACTGATCTGTTCCCTCAGTTTTAACATTAGGCCAGGTATAAATTAATGCTGAACCCCTAAAAGTTTTTGTTTAACGTTAATCTTATCAACATGATTATACCTCCTGAAACGAACAATGTGTTCAGTGAAAGATTAGGTCCCAGTGTAACTTCCAACTTTATTGACTTTCTACTGTCCTCGGTGACATGACACAATCCCGCCAAACCTATATCAGTCAGCTTAGAACAACCTTTAGAAGTCAGGACGGAGCACTATAAACCGGCAACTCGAAGGGATAAACTTCATTGCTTAGCGTGTTGATGTTCAAATAAGCCGTGGAGTTATTTAGATTATGAATGCTCATTAACAAGTTAGTTATTTCCCTTGTGGTTTATCGCATGCTGGTGTTAAACCGCCGTTTATTAAATAAAATCCGAATTACTTCTGTAATCAAAGAAGCATATAGTGATTAACATATCCTTAGTTCAAACACTTTTAAAACATCCGAGTCGGAAAGGCCGCTTTGAAAGTTAATTGGTTCATTTAAAGTGGGATTAAGCAAGGGTTCTCAAAAGTCCCTCTGATGATGATCCCGTTTGATTTTTGGCATCGAAAACACTTTTTACAAACCATAAAAAGCTAGAATTAAAGAACAAAAACTTTATTCTTCTGTGGATAGATGGAACATCTTGATTTAATAAGAGTTTTCTGAACAATGCCATATTAAGTCCAAGTCCATTATCCTCAAGATCGTTCTTTATTTTCATAATAAAGGGTTTATTGGAGCGTTTTAAGCAGGAATTAATTATTTGCGTCACTTTGTGCTTGTTCAAGTGTCGATCACTTTTAAGGAAAACAAGACGATAGTGATAAGACGTCTGTGCCGGTATGACTGCACTGATCCCTGAATAGATGACATCAATCTAAATCTTCTGCGATGGAACAACCTCCTTCGAGGCCTCCTAGACGCAAGAGCGTGGCTGATTTATTTAAACAAGCGATTGAAGGAAACGACCTTGCACAGCTGAAATTTGCTTTGAAGTTTCACCGAACGAAGGTGAATGAACAGGATGACGAAGGGAAGACGGTACTGCATCAAAGTTGTCTTTCTGGACAACTAGAAACTGTACGGCTGCTAGTCGAGAACGGGGCTGAGATAGAGTTGCGAGATAATCGCGGCTGGACGTGCTTGCATTACGCTGCATTCGGCGGGCATGTTGACGTTGTCAACTTTTTGATCAGTTCATACGTTGACGTCACTGCTATGTCCCTGGAAGGCAAACTCGCCATCGACGTTGCAAAAGGCGAAGGCATAGTCTTTCTTTTAGCGTCTGCAATTCTGAGAGCTGGAAAAGAGCATTTGCTTCTTCGTTACACGGATGGCTCGACGTCAAGTTTACAGTCAATTGACGAAGATGATGAAGAATGGCATCCAATCCAAGGCGCAATGTCAGAGGAAGTTTTACGCGCAAGTCAGCAGTTTTTGACGCAGCGTGTTGGCACCTACTTAGACGAGAAGTTTAACTTAACCGCAAGCTTTAGCAAGAGCACAGACACCGAAAAATCGTTTGACTCTCTCGTTCATCCAAACGAAACAAGAAAAACGCCATGTCCGCTTAGCAATAATCCACACGAAGAACTTGCACCCTTCAAGAAAGTTCGTCTAAACAGTTTCAATTCATCATTCTCCCGTGATACCTTAAAACGTTTTGCAGTCAGCGAAACAAATTTGTTGGACGAGGACAGAAATGGGCTTCAGAAAGAAAAGGGAACTGAAATCAACAGAGTGACTAAGTTTTCTCATCTCAACAATGCCAACTCCGCGGAAACATGGTTTTGTTCAAAGTGAGATGGACACTGAATGGATGGGAGGACACAGATTCGATATCAAAGTTGAGAACTTAAATTTCTGATCTCGCCAATTTCATCTCGGAAACACGGACTTATTTCCAGAAGAGATTGTGTTAGAAAACGCAGCAGGTACACAGACAAATGGCGGCAATTTACGTCTTATCACGGGCAATAAGCACGGAAGAGTCCATCGCAGCATGATTTTCCAGTACAAGTCTGACATTGTGTATTTATCCGGTCCAAGAATCTAATACAGCAGGAAAATTAATAGTCAAAGCAAGCCGCTTTATCATAATTTCTTATCACAAAGTTTTTAGTTATTAGTCCTTTGTAAATAGCATCACATCCGTACTCCATTCATAGCTTGATCTTAACGCCACTTTTGTTTTAATTTGTTAATCAATAACATGTTCAGTGGTTAAATTTCCATACGTGAAAGACAAAATAACAATTAAAACTGACAAAAGCGTCAGCTTTTGGTTTTTCGATCTAATACCACTAGTATACACGATAAAGCATGTGTTATCGTTAAAAAACTATAACCAGACAACATTTAAATAAATATGCTTTCGAAAGCACCAAAGACCCCTGGAACTGTTGCTGTTTGTAAGCAGCAAGCCGTACCTACAAAATGGCCTTGTTTAGCACATGATCAGTGGGGTGCCCAGGAGCTTTTATAGGGGCTCATGGTGACTAAGCATTATTGCTCCGCATTTACGCATTGGATCACTTTAAAATAGCTTCCTTTGTGCTCTATAGAGATTGTTGGGAATCCTTGTGCCCTCTGCACAATAAGAAAGACGTCAAGAAACAGTGCATGAACCCAACGCGGAATGTATAAGAAAATGTTTGGAATGGCATATTCCTGGCATATTACAGGAGCCATCAAAGGGGCTCCTGCATTTTAGTCATGTTTTCCATATCATATTAGTGCCTTAAATAAAGGAGATTATTTGAAAGCTATACAGTTTGATCTTTTCGGATCTTTTAGCTAAATAATACAGCGGAAGAAACTTTTAGGCAAACGTCAATCCTATCCTTCTAGCCTTATTTCGTGACCAAAACGACATTGTTATCCCATTGTTATCCCAAAACGACATTGTTATCCCACTGAAAACAAAAGGCGTTAAATTTTCCGATGTTACAAAAGTTTGATCAACAATTTACTCTAATTAATTACGTAGTTTTTTTTAAAAAAGGCGACTAAAGACCTCGTTCCATCCACCAAACGGTTCGTTGCGTGCTCCTGAGGAAAGAACAGGTCAGAGGCCTGTTTCTCGAAAGTCCCGATAACTTTTCGGGCCCGGACTATATTTTAAAATATAGAAACCAGCCGACTTGTTTCGGCAACTTAGACTTTTATTGCTTAGCTTTCAAAACAAACACAATTTAATTAAAATATTTAATGCGTGTAAGAAACGGGCCCCAGGAAAGTATTGCAATAATCGTTCTTCGTTCACACACTCACTTTGTTTTCTATGAATCTTTTTTTTATACGAATGTTAAGGCTAGCCAGAATTTTAAGAACATACTTAGGATACTACAAAGGCTGAGATTTGGTAGTCGAGAACAGCAAAAAGAGAACTCGACAATTTTTCTTGAATGCTTCTTAGAATCTGTGGTATAACATTTTACGCTTATGACAACACACGGAAACTGAAACTTTTGGCGTTACTATACAGTGTACAAAAAATATTTTTCCTGAAGTAACACTAACCAACCTGAAAATTCACCAAGAGAAACATTCATGAGAAACAAAACGCTATTTTTATTGAGTTCCAGCAAGAAATTATGAATGGTTTCTTGGTTCTCAGTAGCCAATCCTTTTATACATAGAACACAGTTATGGCTCTAATCTAACTTTTAAGAACATTTTAAGAACGTTTCCAGGCTCAAGTAGCCAAAAAATAAAATAAGAACATTGAGTTCCAACTCAGCTTGAAGTTAAATATTCGACGTTCTTAATAGACGACTGAAAAGAGTGTAGTTTGACGGTGCCTGCTGGTTGATGATTAATCATGCCATGATGGAATGCAGGGCACTGAGATGCCTTACATATCTCTACCTTGTTTAGTTTACAAGGTTCCATCGATATATATCCGATGTCTATCTAATGCACCTATGCATGTTTATACAATATACTGAATTCGACGCGCATTTTGATTGGTCATTAATACCTATCATCTATTAGGCTGTCCCCTTTTTTTTCTCCGTTTACAGTCGTCCGACCGACGCATATTTTTGCGTTAAAAAAAAGTTACGAGGAAGGTATAAATGCTGGCAGATCGCAAGGAAGTGTTGGAAGTTCATATTTTTTTCGCTTTTCTCGGCTGAGTTTCACCACTACATCGATCTTTTCTTCCTCCATTGCCGCCATGCTGATTTTGTAACCGTGTCTCGTTGTTTCCAGGCTCCACGGCAATGATGCTTGGGTACCGGGCCTTCTAGTTTCAGATTGCTCCTGATTTTCTTTTTAAGATTTTTTTAATTGACCGACCGACCCAAAATCAGTTAGGAAACGCATTCGACGGTAAACGGAGAAAAAAAGGGATAGCCTTAGAGTATACAGACTCGTACGTCATGGAAAATTTGTTTTTCTCTGTTTCGTCCAACATGGCGGATAGTTTTGAAAATGTGGAGGAGATTATTCGGGAAAGAGCAAGTAACGGCATCAAAAAAAAAATGTTTAGTAGAAGCTATTGACCGATTAAGAAAAACTAATTAGGCCCAGTTCAAACGTCGAACTTCACATGTGCCGAAGCTAATGCAAATGAGCAAAATCTATTGTTCTTGCTCATTTGCATTAGATTCGGCACATGTGAAGCTCGACGTTTGAACCGGGCCTTAGACGAGACCGAAGCGAAAAGTAGTTTTGTTAACGTGGAAAATGCCGCAACTAGAAAAAAATCCTCGAACAGTCATGATTATGATCATTTTCTTTTGTCACAGTCGAGTGCTATGAAGCTAATTTTTCTTCCCTGTTATTGTATAAAACAAATGGATTCCATTTTGACATGCGTCTGTTCAGTTACAGATCACAGAAGACGTCAACATGTGGAAAGAGTTCATCGGGACCAACGCCTCTTTTTTGTTCGAACCACATTTTGACGTCATCTGTGATCTACAACTGAACAGACCGGCACAGCAAAATAGAATTTGACTGAACGTCTAAAAAAATACTTAAGTCGTACGGGAAATCAGGTGAGAGAACCAGAGAAGGCCATCATTAAACGATGGCTGAAAAAAGAAAAGACAAACGACAGCAACAATCTGAATGAGAAAATCCACTTGTTCGGTGAAAAAATTGACTTGGGCTCACTATCGGTCATTTTATGCAAACCAGTCGAGTTTAGACATCTCATTTAACAACCAAACGCTCCTGGTTTTTGACGATCGAGTCTCGTCAGTAGAAACGAGTCACGATCTGGCAAACAAGTCTCGATTTATACACTTGTATTTCGAGTCTCGATGAAACACCACTGGTTTCCCAGAAACGGTGAGAGATCCAAGAAATGTTGACGATGCGATAATCTTTTGGATAAATCATTTCAAAATAGAACATCTGAATGCAATGGGTCACACGACACATCTCCGTGGTATGGCCAATACTTTACGCATGCTCACAGCCATATAACCCCGGCAGTGGCAGTCATGGATTAGCTGTTTCGTCCTTGTTAGGACTCATCAGCATGGCATAGCCATAAATAGGCTATAACCATAACCGTTCGTTGCTATTTAACTGGAACAGAACGTAATTGAACATATTTGTGATTTTAATAAATCTACTTTTCTCCAAAAATAATTCTTCCCTTGTAATTCTGAAACTTTCACCTCTCATTTTATCAAATAAATGTCTCTAAAATGTTCCTCGGGATTTCTCTGAGGTTAAAATGTTTATATAAAACTAAAATGTTTATATAAAACGACGTTTCGATCAGTTTTACTGATCTTCTTCAGGCTCTTCTTAAAATGTTTTCAAAATGGCGGATCGCTTTCTTGTTTTCAGCTTGGTAACCGTGCATGACACTTCGTGATTATTATACAACATGTAAATGTTGATGTGAAAGCGCGAGAACGCAGTAGTGCAGCAGTTGTTCACAGTTAGATATTGTCTACTACCATTTTTGTTTTCCTCATCAAAGAACGAGTTTAGAACTGGTCTCCATGTTTCGATGTGGTCAAAATTGTTTACGACTTCCATCCCACGATGTTTTTGGCGTAAGGACTCGATTCCCTCTAGAACTTTTCTTTGTTTCAGGCCTCTTTCCCTTGCTATGATCTTCGTGTTTGCCCAATCCAAGGCCCCCATCTTCCTTGCCCATCCGTTTCTCAGCCGACTGAGTGTTTCCTTTGCGAAGGTCTTCATTTGTCAGTTTGACCTTGTTCATATGTTCTTTCTTTCTTATTTGGAAGAGGCGCCACGTTTCTCCTATATATACAGCATTATGGCAGGTACACGGAATCTTATATACAACGCCTTTTTGCCTTTCACCGAGGGGTGATCACGAAGTGTCATGCACGTGATCACGAAGTGTCATGCACGGTTACCAAGCTGAAAACAAGAAAGCGATCCGCCATTTTGAAAACATTTTAAGAAGAGCCTGAAGAAGATCAGTAAAACTGATCGAAACGTCGTTTTATATAAACATTTTAACCTCAGAGAAATCCCGAGGAACATTTTAGAGACATTTATTTGATAATTCTTCCCGCCATTCATTCCTACAAAAATATTTCTACAACCATAACAGCTTGGCGGGGGTAACATGAATTTGAATGAAATTTGAAGAGGTTTAAACAAGGGATAGAAAAAAAAAGAAAGTGATTTTTGGAACACCAACAGACAGTTTATACCCACGCAAGAGCACCCCAGGTTGCTAGTGGACTAACTTGGTGTCCGCCTATTAATTATTAACTACAAATTCTATTTTAAAACTTCACTAAATCTTCAATATTTCCATGATTTCTCTTAATTTTACAATTCCTTTTAGACAAACTATTTCCTCCCAAACATACCCAACAACCACCCAAAAATTTACAAAACACCCCATAACATAGATTCGTGAGATGAGCAGAGAGTTTCTGGATTGCTTGAAACGTGATCGAGATATTTCCATGAAAGCCATGTCATGTGGCGGAAAAATGGCGTTCATGTTTAAGTACTATACCCCCGCCAAAGAACGTGAATACATAAATCGATTTAAACATACTCTTCTCTATAAATAGATCTTTCGATAACTCACTACAAAAAGTGTGCTAACCCCGGGGGGGGGGGGGAACTCCCATATATAAGCTACATATATAGGTATGTGCCGCTGGGAAGGGAATGGTTTTCAGGCAGTTTAGTCTGGGATAGGGTAGAGGGCCTAACATAGGGTTGGCGGGATGCGGGATAAGCCTTTTTTCACTGCCGGGATGCGGGATGTAAGAAAATTTGAAGGCGGGATGTGGGATGGTTAGAGGTGGGCGGGAAGCGGGAAGTTCATCATTTCCATGGCGGGACGCGGGAATTCTTGATTTTTCCGGGTGGGAAACGGGATGGATGACGACAATGCACTCGCCGGATATTTCACGATTCTAGGAAGGAAGACAAGTCTGGATCTTTACATAGTTGATTTCTTTAACCGTTTTTTTTTTTCGAACCTGTCTTTCCTTTGAAATCATTTCAGAGGTCCTTATCTTTACCAAATCGAATAAGTACCTGTCACAGTGTCGCAATTTTGGCTCAAGGAACCCATTAAAATGCTTAAACAAGACCTAGCAAGGGGTGACAGGCCGTACAAACAATCCCGTTGTGAAACTTATTTGACACCTTTTAGATTTTTCCTCTAAGGAGTGTATCTTTATGGGTGGTTCTTTGTAGATTTGTCATAGCCGTGGTTGGTTCTGCAATATGTGCCATTTTGACATAAAAATTTGTTTGAGATTTGGCACTGATGGCTGAGTATTGCGTCACAAAGGGCAGAATTTCTTTTTGTGTTTTCTCCTCCTGTTTAAGCGCATTTTTCCTTTTTTCGAATTTTATTTTTGATAGAGTTTTCTCTATCGGTTATATGGAATATGTGGAGTGTGGAGTGCGGTGTGTGAAAAACGCGGAGTGTGGAAAATGAAGGGTGTGGAAAACTAGGAGTGTGAAAGAGCGGAGTGTGGAAAATGAGGATTACGTATTTTGTGGAAGAACATAAAATATAAGGTTAAACTGAAGTAATTTTTTTTTCTTCAAGGCAACTTTTGCAAGTTTTCGGTGAAATTTTCTCAATCTCTATATAAGTATAGGTAATCATACGGTTTCGAGTTCAATTTGGGATTAATTTGCACGAGTGAGTTTTCAAAAAGCTCAAAATTGCACGAGCCGCTTCGGCGAGTGCAATTTGAGCTTTTTGAAAAACTCACAAGTGCAAATTAATCCCAAATTGAACGAGAAAACCGTATGATTACTTATTAATAATTATACATGAAAAAATTTGCATCCATTTTTGTTTGAAAATTTTTTTTTCTTTTTGCAAAATTTTTTTTTTCGAAATTTTTTTCTTCTTTTTTTGGCAAAAGAAAAGAAAAAAAAAAAATTTTTTTTTCGATTTGTAATTTGCACTGGTGTTACACTTTTTGCACCGGTGTTACACGTTTTGCACTGGTGTTACACTTGAACTGCACTGCTCTTAGCCAATCAGAATCGAGTAATTTTTTCATATATATTATTAATATACCGGAATTAGTGTTGTTATCTCAAAAGGGTTGGTATTTCATACATGCATACAAAGAAAACAGCCTGATCCTCTTAACTGCAGATATTTATAGCGGAGCACCTGCCGGGCCGAAGGCCTGGCTGCGCAGCACCATACTCATAGAATTCATGGTCATGACTTAGTGGAATGTTTCGCGGGCGCGCCTCCGTGACATGTGTCAGTCAGCAGTCAAGTCGGTCGCGCAAGGCAAATTCGCGGGCGCGTATGACGTCGCAAAACATGCGCGTATGACGCCACGCGCGGCTACACGGTCGTCAGCTCTGTAAACACTTTTTAAAGTTTTGAAAAAGTTGGATCTTTCGCAGTGTTTAGCGGAGCAGTAAAGTCGTTACTTCCCTGCATTTTTTCGCGGTTTGCTACTCAAGACAGGGATACTAATTAAGGGATACTCAGAAGCCGCTTTAGTGGAAAAAGAAGAGCTTTCGGGGATAAAATCTTGCTTCGAGGAACCCTCATACGTTTTTATCAATGCAAGAGCAATGCGGGGGATGCCTTGTTTTTATTACGGATTTCAGAACCGAAGAAGCGGAGTTTTAATGAATTTCCAAGCAGTCCAGTGACGTAAAGGTAAAATAAATCACATTTTTCGATGGGAATTTATGTTGATATCAATTTTTGATTGACTTTTTCTTTGTGTTTTGGAGACATGTTTATGAAACGTGCTCAAATTAAGTCGTGCTGTTATCTTGAATTTCATCGAGGACAGCTTTGCCTGATGTGCTGTAAATCGTACGTGTTTTACTTTTATAAAATTTTTCGAAAGAAGATTATGTTGTCCATTTTTATGTGTTTGTTCATTCATAAGATAGATTGAAAAGCGATTTTATAAACAAAACAAGACTTTGATTTTATAGTACAGTTCTATCTTCACTCGCATCGCCTTATGCAAATATGTTTGTGTATTTTTGCAATTTTGATTTCCAAATAAGTTTCTCGGGCAATTTTTGGCAAACAAAAACTGTATTTTATTCGGAAAGTAGTCGTACCTGTAATTCTAGACGGAGAAAAGTTGTTTTTGTGAACTTTCTACGGTCTAAATGTACTGTGCAGACAGTCGGGTATAAATACTGTTTTTTGAGAATTGCTAAAATTGAAAAATAGCCCGGTCGTCAATCTTAATTCTCACCTTAGTTAAGCTTGTTCATAGTGCTTCGCTGTTAGGCTTTGCCTATCTATATATATTATTTAAATCATATTGTTATAGCATTTCAGATTGGTGAAAATCCAGCACTCTGTAAATGGACTGTTCAATAAAAACAAGTCCGTTTAACATTGGGTTTTTGCGCTGAATACGCAAGAAGTTAGCATGATAATAGGTGTTAGTGAAGTCAGCGCTGTAAACCACCCATGCCCCGGTAAGTCTCCCGTTATAACAGTCACTTTGGAGATCATTATTTAATTTGTGATCGGAAACAGTTCCCTAATAGCGAGAGTGACCTTCAGTAATTCTTCCAAACACGCACAATTTCCATATTCCACTTTCAAGTATTATATAAAATTGCCATGAAATTGCAAATTTTTCCTAGTAACATTTTCCAGACAGCCCTAATTGAAGCAGTGGTAATTGAGCAATGCACATTGCCCTGAGATACTACGCAAACACTGTCGTCGCAGATTTCGTAACGAAAGACGCGGCTTCAAAACGTGCTCTATCTACTCAAAATGCTACAGAATTAAATTCAAAAAGTTGTAATGGTATGAAGGCATATATGAAAATACCAACACTTTTGAGATAACAACACTGAAATTCCACCTCATGGATTCCACTGAAATTCCTATTTATTTATTTATTTATTTATTTATTTATTTAAATTCCAGTATTTATATAGAGATTGTAAATTTCAAAACTTGCAAAAGTTGCCTCGAAGAAAAAAAAAAAGTTTAGTTGTGCCTTACATTTTATGTTTTTTTTTTCCACAAAAAACGTATTTCATATTTTCCCCACTTCTCAATTGTCACACTCGTCATTTTCTCCACTCCTCATTTTTCACACTCCGCACTCCGCACCCCGCATATTCCATACAATCTTCTCTATCAGATTAGGGTAACTCCTATATAGTAGGCGTGGTTGAAATTGAAATTTTGGTTTGGTGTGATGGAGGGCCTTCGTCATCGTTCATGCGCTGTTCTCCGATAAAGAAAACTTTCATTTGGCTCCTCAACACTTGTACTTACTCAAAAGCGGATAAATTTACCAAACTAAACTCTGTTGCTGTTTACCGTAAACAAACACCAAGGTCGTAATGCATTAGCCCGCGGAAATTGCGTCTCGTCCGGAAAAAAAACTGTGACTTGTCATGCAAAAAAAGTATTTTGGAAGCGGGATCGGGATGACTTGTTCGAAGCAAGCGGGATGGCGGGATGAAAGAAAAAATAGTGGCGGGAAGCGGGATTGGGAAACCCTATTTTAGACCCTCAGGGTATAGTAATCAGAGAATTTTGGTCTAGAACAGGGAATCATTTTCCGCGAAACTGATCAGTTGCGTGAAGAATTTAGTCTAGACAAGGTTACTGGCAAATGGCATTCAAAAAAACGGTACGGCGGGTACTACGGCATTTTTACTGACCCTTTGTAACTAATAACAAAGAAAGCGTTCAAAACTTTGGTCTAGGATAGGGTAGGGTTTTTCGGTGTTTAGTCTAGAATAGGGTTGCAAATTGCAGCTAAAATGGTCTAGTATAGGTTAGGGGTCTCACTGTCCCAGCGGCACACCCGCGTCCAAAAATTGGCAGAGTCCTCCCCCCCCCCCCCGGGTGCTAACCATCGATACATGTCTCACATTTCGCTTGGTCATCATGATTACACATTTCGTTACTATATAACAGAAACAGAAGACAGTTGGTCATTCAAACGAAACCCTCCACATCAATACAACGTTTTAAATTTGCACAGTCCAGGTCCAATGACGGGATTGCTCGTCGGAAATTTTCGAAAAACACCCTGAAAGGTACCAGAATCTTGTTTTATGGGCGTGGCTCAAATTGAGGTTTACTCCGAAGAGGTACCAATTCGAAAAAAACTCGTATTGATGAGTTATGACAAGTCAAGTCCAGGTCATGAATGAAGCAACAATAAACAACAAAATGACTGACAACCTGTCATATTTTTTCTTTCAATATCCTAAAAGGTACCGCGATAATTCTAACGGTGGTCATTTTAGAAAAGGTACCGCGATGAGTACCCCCAGGGCGGTTGGATTGATTACTTTTTGTTCCGGCTTCTCGCACTCACCATCAATTGACATCCGCTAAAATGGATACTGTTCCGACGAAATTACGAAATTTTGCCTACTTAATTTCCATGTTATATCGCCAGATGCCACCAAATATAGATCTAAATTGGTTAAAAAGATTCTATAGAGCAAAACAGAACTGCTTCTAGAAGCAGTAGTTTGGTGAAAAAGTGCAGGATTGCAAGGATGGAAGTGGATTACAGTTCATCAATTTTGATTTTGTGACAGGCGGTCAAGAAATCAAAGTTTCGATTCCGGTGAAATTGTGATTTTTTTAGAACGTTATTTTGTCTATTTAGTTCATTTTGCGTTGATTATTTTTGGCGATTTTTCGTCGTATTTTAAGGTAATAAAGCAAGCAGCTGGCCATAATCATGAAAACATGATATTTTAGCTGGGACTGTGTCTGTCCCTTTAAATCGCGTTAAAAAAACGTGAAGAAGAACCAGAAGAACGTGTTTCAGAAATAAAAGTTTATACGCTTACATTGACCTTTTGTCGCAGCAATTTCATACCGGGCTTTGTATTTCAAGACACTTTGTTTCCTGTGTTTAAATTATGACAAAAAATTTATGCACGGCACATATAAAGCAAAAGAAAAGATAGAATGTCAATAAAAGATGGCGAAAAATATCTCGTTCATGAGTAACAGCACAGTTAAATCTGAGCCATTCATTGATGCGTTTTATACTTTTTTACAATATTATCCATCATTCCTCACTTTTAAAGAGGATCACTTGAAGTTCATTTTGGGGATTATTTGCCGTCGGGCATCATTTGCTGTACCGTACAGTAGTCGCACCGTAATTATACTTTTCCTTTGCAATGGCGTAAATTGAAACAACGAACGCGGATGTTTTCAAATGTCGCACTCGCTTCCTTTTGATAACTGTGTGCGTAAATTTATTAAGAGGGATCAATAATATTTATTATTTGATATTGCGCAAACGTGGTTCCAAAATATCTCCACTGCAAGAATTACAATATATATATCTACATATATCTTTAATGCCACAGATTTGGGCTCTCGATTAACTACAAGGAGTTTTTCTAAACTCTAGTTCGCCAAAAGATGTTTTTTTAACCCTTTCAGAATCAATTATGGAAACATTTGTTAACCCTCGGTGTTTCCGCCGCCCTTCAAAAAAAGGTATGCTTTCAATAGTTTGGGGGAAAATGATTTTCAAGCCATTTTATGGTTCATAAAAAAGGCAATTAACAATACATTGTTGTGGTTATTTCTTCCTGTACGAGAAGTGGCTATAAATTATTTGTTATTCTTTTTCAACAAAGATCGCTATATACATCAACTAAGTTACTTGTCCTTTATCGACTGAGAATTGCGGGCATTTTTAGAGTTTTTTTTTTCAACACCTAGTGTTTTGTATAACTTCTTGTTCCGCCCATGGGAAGAAAGAACAGAGAAAGTTAATTATTAAGGCTCACGTACGATAGGTTCAGGATCAGCAGGATCAAAGTTGCTTTTAAGAAGACATTATATTTCATTTAACTTACAACTGCCAGGTTCTAATTTCTCAGTTCCGACCAGTTCTTTTTCTCTGGCTTCTTTTCTACTACATTTTTTACAATATTCAGTAGCACTTCTGTTGTTTTATTTGTGTGTGTGTAAAAACGTTTTTTGAAACCTATTGAAACGATTTATTATCTTTTTTTTTGTAAAATAACAATTACAGCAAGAAGTGTCAGCCGTTTCATGAAAGAATAAATTGCGTTTTAAAATGACAAATGATCAAACCAAAGATTGCTTTATGGCTAACACCTGCCCTCATTCCACGTTTAAAAGCTCAGCAGGCATTGTAAAATCAGGTCATTTCCAAATTTTTAAAATTGCTACACGTCTGATCTTTACCCTCTGTGATGTCTCCCAACAACACAACCTCTGGGGAAGGTATCATCAACGCCACTCGAGGACGCCCTCCTTTTGTATTGGAAGTAGTCATGGAGCCAACCTGGATGTTCATCATCCGAATCACAGTCGAGTGCCTGATCGCCTTAGCTGGAGGTTTTGGAAACATCGTGGTCTGCTATGCAATAACAAAGCTTCGCACGCTTAATGTCTCGCCGACCAACACCTACATCAGAAACGTAGCAGTCGCAGACTTGGCAACGCTTCTTATTTCCTACCCATTGGTGATAGTTAGAGAGCGCTTTCCGTACTGGCCTCTTGGTGAGTTCGTATGCCGTTACATCTTCCCCATGACCGACATCTTTTACGGTGTGTCAGTTTGGACGGTAGCGGCTATTGCAATGGACAGACATTACGTCTTGGCCGCAAACGTTCCGAGGTTGGTGCGCAGATCTTTGAAAATTCCAAGAAGCATCTGCGCTGCCATCTGGCTTCTCTCATTCCTATTGATTTCACTGCCTCTCGTTCTAGTTTTCGAGTATCGAGAGTTCCCCAACAAGAGGCCAAAGTGTGTTGCAATATGGGGCAAGGGAACCTACGAGCTGCAGATCGCATACAACATCGCGGTTTGCCTGGCAACGTATGTCCTCCCACTGAGCGTGATCCTTGTTACGTTCTTCACCATCAAGCGTAAACTCTTCAAAAGCGAGTCCTTTCACCTAGAGATGGCTGAGAGCAGTTTCAGCAGCAGCTTCAGAGACAGTCAAATTAGCCGCATGAGAAGTCGCACCAAAAAGCTCAAGAGAATCATGACACCAGTGGTTGTGATTTTTGCCATCACAGTTCTGCCATTGAATCTGCTGCGCGTTGTTCCCCGTTTCTTGCCGGTTGCACGAAGCCTCATCTACCTGAAGTACTCCAACGTGATATACAACATTTGTATATTTTTATTCATTTGCAATGCAGCATGCAACCCTTTTATCTATGCTTTAGCCAGTAAAAGGTTTCGGCAGTCATTCAGGCAGGTGCTTATTTGGAGCTGAGGGAATAAGATTAACTATGAGCGGCAAGTTCAAAGACAGTCATAGTTTAAAGTCAAAATAACCTTGCTGATAAAAAACGGATTATGTGAACATGCAACTTTGCTATAAAGCACCTGTCAAATTTGTATCATTTTATGGAGTGTTTTCACATGACGTCACGGCGGCCATGTTGGTGTCCCAAAACAATAAAACGGCGGCCATATTGGTGTCCCAAGCTAATCCTGTGGGGATTGAACTCTTTTCTAATGCAAACACTTTGTTTTGTTCAAATAAATTAGCATAGCTGCAGACCACGTGAGTAAAAACACTCTATTGGGTTGTAACATTTAAAAATTCGTTTGAAGAGGTGGGAGAGCCAGTTTAGCCGAGCCGTGGTCTAAACCGATTTAAGTAACTTTTTTATTCATTAAATGCTTATAGAACACTAAGAGGAAGAAACTAATTTATATGAAGCCCCTTACTGGAATTAGCGCCTCCGATTTGATCGGATTTTGACCACTCAACCACGCCGCCGTCGACATTGTATGACATGTGTTTACTCGACTTTAATTTTTAAAATTTGTAAGTAGTAGTTATTATTAGTAGTAGTTATAAATGTAAGTTCAGTGTATAAAATTCAAGAAAGAGTGTAAAATGTAAAAGAAAAAAAAAATGTAAGCTTCATTTATTCAAAATAACTGTATTGTAACAAAGACAATATTATGCTATCTATTGTACATGCAGTTGAACCTCTCCTTACGGACACCTCTCTTAAACGGACAGTTTCCTATGTCCCGACAAAATCCTCACACTTTTTTTTTTAAAAAAGCTCTATAATTCGGACCCTCTCTAATACGGACAACGGTCACTAAATCTCGACCCCATAGAGCAAATTCATATAAACTTACCCTCTTTATTACGGACACTCCAGTTATCAGGTGATGATAGTTCGTGTACGTAATACAATTTCTTGTTTGTGGTTACAAACAAATATCGAAGGACGTTTTCAGAATTGTACTTTAAATTACTTTTTTACATGCAGTATTGCGTAGTTCGCTTCGTTTTAGAACAGTGATTCGTATACAGTATGTAGCTGAGATGTAAATTATATAGTACGCTACTGATATATAGACAGTGTCTCGATGTTGTATTTATTTATAAATCAATTTAGATGCAGTTAATAGACGAGTGTGGGCCTGTGTTTAGTCACTGAACACTTAAAACTGTCAGTGGAGTCTTTAAAGTGACGTCATCGCGGCGAGCTCCATAATACGGACACCTCTCTAATACTGACACTTTGCTCTGTCCCTTCAGTGTCCGTATTAAGGCCGATTTACACGGTACAACTTTGTTGCATACGACACGCTTTACGCCATGCTTACGATATGACTTGAGTTGATTTGCACGAAGCAACTCGTGTTGTAAGCACGTCGTAAGCATGTCGGTAAGCATGGTTTGAGCGTGTCGCATGCGACAAAGTTGTACCGTGTAAATCGGCCTTTAGAGAAGTTCAGCTGTAGTTCAAACACAGTTGTGGTTATTTATTAAAATGTCCGAACTTTGCTAGGTATTTTTTGCTCGTTGCTTCGTCCATGATAACTGTTGCTATGATGTTTCCTTCTTCATTGGCTGATGAATCCTGTACTGTGGCTTCATGGTACAACCAGCTGCAGTGAACAAACAAACAAACAGCAAGAACAACTTTACGACGTTAAAGGGGTATTGACGCGCAGATTTTGCTGTGTTTTGGGCAAAATACACTAAATAGTTGACAAACATACAATTGCTCTTAGAACACCAATAAGAAAATATCAAGTGATTTCTTCAATCAAGGAAGAACAAACCATAATACGTTTTTCCGCGATTTTTCCACGACACTTGCGAGGAACTTGAAAAAAAATGGACAATTTTTTCAAGTTGCAATCCATTTCCATCCTGGCCATCCGCAGCCAAACATAACGAATACTAGTTTCAGTGCACTTGAAGAGTATTTGTTAACAAAACTGGACCATTATTTGTAAGTTTTCATTGAAACAAATATGTTTTTTGGCTTTTCAAAGTGATACTAAAAGTAGGTGACATATTGAACAACCAAAACAAACGCAGGGACAAAGACGGAGTTCAAACTTGTTTCTGTTTGAAATCCTACGCACGATTCAATGGGTTTTGATCGAGCCACCGAGTTTAAAGGCCGGCACACACTAGGGGACATGTTGCGGGGACATGAAGCGGGGACATGTTGCAGCGACAGTTTTCCTCGTGTGACATCCCTGTTTTTGCGAAAAAGTTCTGTTGCGGGGACAAAATTTTGTCCCCGCAACATGTTGCACGAAATTCAGCTGGTTTGAATTCGTGCGTCATGAAGCGGGGACAAAATGACCCCCATTTCGATGTCGCATCGTGTGCACTGCTCTTGCAAACTGTCCCCGCTACAAAATAGGTGTATTAGGCTCCTTTTTCTTCTCTTCTTTTCAGCCACTTGCGTATCCATGTCAACATAATTACACATTTCTTCATCTAGTAATATCATTGACAGTAGTAGTAAGCTTCTTTTTCCTAACCATAGAGTCCGCCATCTTTCTTTGCTCGTATACTAGTTCCCAGGCGCCCCTAGTAATCATTTCTGTGATTTTTATACCTCAATCCGCTTTGTGTGCACCAGCTTGCGTACTGTCCCTGCAACATGCGTCAGTATGCTGTGCACACGAAGGGGCTTGTCCCTGCTTCATGTCCCCGCAACATGTCCCCTAGTGTGTGCCGGCCTTAATAAGATAACGTAAACGTATAGACAGATTGACAAAGTTCAAACTAGGTCCTGGTAGAAATATTTCACAAGATTCTAAGGACTTTGTACGATTCAACCTAAATTGCTAAATAGGAAATATTTTAAGATAAGTTCCTAAATAACTTAAATAATCATTCATATTGAATACGCCATATTTAAGTTTTTGATTTTACTTCTGATAGAGGCGAAGAAATGCATAACCAAAGCAATCGCGAAATTACTTTCGAATTCTATTTTACTAAAATGACACAAGTAAAAATGATCGCGAATGCTGGAGAGTCCTGAACAAATCCAGCAAGCATATCTGAAGGCTGGGATCATTCAACCCACCTGAGTTGTGGTCCATCGGGAGGAATGACGAGCCTTTTTATCTCTTTCCCTGTGGATGCGATGACCCCTTGTTCAATCAAACTCCGCAACTCGTTCAGCCCAGTTTTGTTCACGGCCGAGATTCGTGCACGTTTGTTGCTCGACACAGCAAATGGCACATTCAAGCTTTTGTCATCACTGTACATGTGATAAGAACAAAGACAATGGTTCATTTATTAACGGGACCACCTCATATGAGTCTTTTTTGTTTTTTAAAAAATCGAAAATTTCGTAATTTTCATAAAATACTGAAAAAAAAAAAACTGGTACCATGCAAAGGTACTGCCGAAGAGGTTTCATTTGAATGCATCAGGTCACACTGCACAGGATTTTGTCAGCAGACTCAAATGTTAGCACTACATTGTATATCTCCATAATTGACTCTGGGAGTAAAAGGTTTAAAGGTAGGAAATGTGGGTTAACAATAATACAGACAATCTTGCTAACACCACAATAGCACCACACAAACTGTTCATATTAACCTTGAAAAAGGTTTTCCAGAGTGTTCGTGATTTGAAGCCCCCCTGGGTGCCTGGAAAAAACCTAAGTGACTTCTGATAAACTGCTAGATTCTCATTCCAAATTTCCTTGTATTCCCTTGTGAAACACAGGGAGAATTTGATGTTACATCAAAAGTCACTTAGGGCCTTATTCCACGCACCCCTTCATTTGTTTCCCTTAGTGTTAGTGATTTGAAGCCCCCTGGGTGCCTGGAAAAGACCTAAGTGACTTCTGATAAACTGCTAGATTCTCATTCCAAATTGCCTTGTATTCCCTTGTGAAACACAGGGAGAATTTGATGTTACATCAAAAGTCACTTAGGGCCTTATTCCACACACCCCTTCATTTGTTTCATTCGCCAGTAGTTAAAAGGATCAAACACTGTCCAGCAAGCAAGTTGTCCCTCCCCTCTTCTCTCCTTTACAAGGGAGGTTACATGTAAACAAGACACATACAGTCAACTCTCGCCTTGCGGACACCCCGCTATTACGGACGCTCGCTATTACAGACAAATTTCAGATCCCCGGCGGAAACTATAGAGGTTTGACTGAAAACAACTCCCGCTATTACGGACTCTCGCTATTACGGACACTAAACGCCGGTCCCGAGGGTGTCCGTTATAACGAGAGTTGACTGTATCTAGCTAGCTATGCATACCAAAGATCAGCCTTATTTTGTACTTCTATCATGTTATCAATCAAAGATGCCTTTAGGCTGAGCTGTTTTTCCAGGACTGTCAAAACATCTGCTAGCTGAGATTCACATTCAGGATGGCTGATATCACGAACATGGACAACTACATCCTGTACACAAATAGGGAAAAAATGCCATGTCATCTGAAAAAGTACTGTACACAAAAAATAGCAACAGTTGTGATATCTGCCAGAGCTGTACTAGGGGGCACCCAAAATTTCATAGTTGGAACTCTTTGGGCTTCCTATGATTTTCCTTAGTGCACAACCTTGTTCTCTTTCCCTTATTTATCTTCTAGGAACCTGGCATAGGTTCATGCTGCTAGGAGCAGCTGTGCACTGAACATCCATCTCACAGTTTTCTATGCCACTTGCTGACACTAGTGTAACCCTGTTGACAATGCTTAGTTACTCCCTAACCTTTTCACCCACACAGTGGTGTCTTCCAATAATTTTTGCATAACAAATAACACATGATTAATTAAAGCTAGACTATGAGTAGTCTCTTATTTCTCTCATTGATAGCCGAGTGAGCAAAGATAGAGTCTGAGTGCACTTGAAAATCTCCTGCAGTGTGGAGATGTGCCTTGTGGCAGGCAATAATTTTCACTCTGCACTCGTAAGTTTTCCTTGCTAGATTCTCCTCTGACTCATAATCTATGTGCAAGCTGCAATGTTTACGATGCAACTCACTGCAAAAGTTATACAACTAAGACGTTTGTACTTCAAACAAAGAAAACTATTTTAGTTCACAAAGTAAAGAGTAACCTACAGAATCTGCAATATCCTCTAATGTGGCAGAGAATGACTCAACAAGTTCAAGTGGCAGATCAGACACAAACCCCACAGTGTCTAGAAACAGGACCGTCATCCCTGATGGCAGCTTCCCTGGATGACCTGTCACGTCAAGAGTTGCAAAGAGCTTGTCTTCAGGGTGCATCTTGGCCTCACCGGTCAAGGCTTTTATCAGCGTTGTTTTACCTGCAGCAGTCCATAAATCAAGGAAGTTTGTACATTGTATTTGTAGTTATTCAAATTTGAATTTGATATGTTCATATTAGGAATTATACATTTGGAGGAAAGAGTCTGCTAGTCGAACCAACAAGGTTGTGCAGCCAATAAGTTTAAAAAAATCAGAGCATACAAATGTACTTCATTTGGTTTGAAGCTGCACAACAAACTTCATGCATGAAGTGCTAGATGTACACACTGTACAAGTTCATGATGTTTTGAATGTTCTCTAAGCTGCACTTGAATTTGAGAATTTTAAAAACATTATGAATGCCTACTGGTGGTATGTATGTATGATTTCCTAATACTATGTTAAGTTATGTGTACATGTACCTGCATTAGTGTAACCGACAACTGCCACTGTTGGCACATGTCTCTTGTGTCGTTCATGTCTAACATGGTCACGGTGCTTTTTGATGGACTGCAGCTTCTTTTTCAGTTTCTGCTCCTGTTCAAACAACACCCTTTTCTCTTTTTCCAGGAGTGTTTCTCCAGACCCACCAACTGCATGTGTTCCACCCCTCTGCTGATCATAGCCTACACTACCTTCTTCTCCTGCATGTACTAATCTGGACCTATAAATATCAGCCAATAATCAACTTCAATGGGCATATGTGTAGTATTAAGTGGTTAGGGCAATGGTCTTTAATTCCAGAGGTCCATATATAGTTCAACTCCTCCTCTCCAACCACCAGATGGGTAACTGCAATCTTTCTCCTGCCAGTTGTGTATGCATGAACATTAAAAGTTTTATAGATTTTTCAACTGGGACATACAGTGTAAGGGAATCATAGAAAACCCTCAACTTCCTCCCCCCCCCCCCCCCCCCCCCTCTCCTCCAAAGGACCACAAAAAATTATCAGTCTCATATTATGGGTGTGGCTCAAATTTATTGTCACCCCTAAAACGACATAACGACATAAGAACATGCACATAACAACATTTTTTCCTTATGTTGTTATAATTACGTTATTATGTTCCTATCATGTCCATATTAATTTTGTGTTGTTCTCACTGTTGTGTTTTTCATTTCCATAACTTTGCTGTTATGTTGTTATGTCACTAGTGTTAACTAAGCTTAAGAGAGGCCCTGCCAGGGGGGGGGGGGTCCCGTGTTGCTTGTCTGAATTTTAAAATGTCTCGTGTCGGTGTTTTATCAATGTTTCACGTTGCTGTCGGAAATTGAACAAACATTTGTTTCTTGTCGTGATTTCATTTTACATGCTGTCGCTACTTTTTGGGTCATGTCGCCTGTCGGAATTTACTCTGGCAGGGCCTCTTAAGAGGTACCAAATGACAAACAATTCCACAATCTTGCCAACAATCATAACCAAGTTTCAGATTTGATTTGCAATAAAAAATGTTTTGTGTGGTAAGTTTTTTGTTAAGCATAACTTGTGAATATAATGCAAAAGTTATTTACCTGATGTAAGGCAATTCTGCTAACTCAACTTGTATCTTAGCCTCTGCAGTTTTCGCCCTTTCTTTGAATATCTGCAGCACTACACCAAATCTGTCAAATACTTTCACATCCCAAAGGTCTTCCAGCTCTTTGTGTTGCCGGGGATTCAGCTTAGCCACATCAATAAACACACCGTCGAATAAGGAATCAGAACTTCTCATTTCTTGAAACTGCTTAGTTAACTCCTCGATCTTTCCTTTGCCAAAGAACGTCTTTCCGTCAAGCTTTCGGACTGTTTCCACACTTGTGCCTACAACTTTCCAGTTTTCAATGGATCCGACCAGCCCACAGGCTTCGTCCAATCTATGTTCGCTTGTGACATTTCGAAAGCGATGTCGACCCCATTTGAAATCGGGCTCTAGTACGAACACATCGTGCCCTTTCTTAGCATCTTTCTCAGTACCATGGTAGTGATGGCGTGCTCGCAACTTGTGCAGAATTTCGGTGCTTTCTGGATGATCATCCTCTAAATCATGTGAAGGTGGACTGTGACTTTTCTTGGAGAAGCATCTTACCGTGCTTGGAAGAGCACGAGCATATGTTTGAGAGAGAATGGCGGAAAATGAACGAAGCGATACTACTCCTTGTGTACAAATAATTAAACGCCTTTTACCGAGGCAGGCCATTCTCAAAGTACTCATTTTAATAAATTAAAACGATGTGGAACATGATCGAAGACACGTACCAATAAAAACATGTTCGATCGCTGCTTCAATGCAATAAGTGCAAGGCGTCAAGGCGTTCTTGTTCTCAAAATGAGGAAACCTGGGTATAAGAAATATGATCATGATATACTGCACTGCTCAGCGGTTATTTCTAAGAAGTTACGTTCGCGCATAACTTTCTCAGCACGACCTCTGAGTTTCTGGCCAAGTGAATGCAGTTTCAAGTTGCCAATATGGCGCCCAAACAGTGGCGTACCGAAATGTATTAAATTTGCAAATTTATGAATTGTAAGCTTTATTTATGTGGCTAGTATCAAATATTGGAAATTTCGTAACATGGATAAAAGGAAGGCTTGCTTTTCTCACTGCTGCGAGGTAAGTTGTTTAAGGCCAAGGAGTATTAAGTTTGTTTATAGTGGAAACCCAAATACAGTAAGCTTATATCACCCTTTTCCCTTAGCTGTATAAGCTTAAATTTGGCCTTTAAGTAGTAATGCTCCACAGAAGAACTATAGTAGACTTCATTGTTCTGCGGCATTGGTTCTTTCCCCACATATAATATCTTTGGTTTCAAGAATAGAGGAGGGGCTAATGGTTCATAATTATATTTCATCATAAACTTAAAAATAAAGAAAATCCATTTGCGTCAATTAAATTTTAGGAAATGTTCATGCTTAACCAATCAGAATTGCAGAAAAAATAGCCAATAATTTTGCTTCTCTGAGGAAATTCTCCAAATACAATTGTGCGATTGGGTCTCAAATTACTTGAAACCTTAAAAAAATTAGACAAAATGGACCTTGAACCCTAACTTTTTAGCAGTTTTTGAGTCTAGGCCAATGAAATCACTAGTTGTAACAATGAAAAAAGTTGACATTCCATTGTGCATTGCCGTTCAGCACTATCCTTCTTATGCGGATCATTACTTAATTATTATCTTGACGTATAAATAAGTAGTAAAATGTAAAACAATGTTGAAAAAACCTATATATCCTGTACTGTTGTTGTTTTTTTTTCATACCATTATCTACAATGTACAATAATTATAATACAGAAAGTATCAATAATTCTGATCTACAATAAACTTAGGCTTAATAAGTGTTTTAAAGCTTAAGCTTATTTGTATTTGGAAACATTAACAGGGCTGTCAAAAGTAGCCGGCTGCCGGTGAAAATCGCCACCTTCTTTGTTATCTCGGCCGGCTACTCAGCTGGGCTATTCTTTAGAAGAGATGGTCTTTTCCCCAACCTCGGCCGCTTACTCCAACAATACAGTCGGCTACTTCGAAACTTTATGACAACCCTGCATTAATCAAGCTTAAATTTTCAAGAGTTCTCCATTATGGTAAAATTCACCTTCTGCCAATGCCATCAGTACATTGTCAAGGAGCAAGGTACAATGTATATATATTTTTCTGTTTCTTGCCTTTTGCCAACCACTACAGAGATGCAAAGATCTTTGGTGTCGATCTCAACTCATATAACAAACCTCAAATAATTGTTCATTTTTCTGCTTTGTATTTTCAGATCACGTAGGAGCACTTTCATTGCTATAGCGATATTTACTGTATTTTTCCTTTGGATCCTATCAAGGTTCATGCCACACCACAGGCCTGGACGACTGCCTGAATCTCCTGGTAAACAATAAGTGCCAAATTTTAGGCCATTTCATACCACAAATTATATACATTTATTGTAAATAAACAAATAAGCACACACATTGATTCACACTCCTTACTTATATGCTTATGCGTAATGTGTTGTTCCAAAAATTCTCCATACCCCTCCCAATTTAGCTTGATACTTTCCTTTGAGAGCTTTGGCTTTTGGTAAACCCGACAGAATGGTGCAGGAATCTTGTGATGGCTTGCAAATATCTCTATTAAGTGGAAATAGCATTTTTTTTTAGTGAAAATGGTATGATTATTTAATAATTTTATGCTGCAGTTTACAGATGTTAAAGGGATTTCACAGTTCAGTGCATGTGCAAAGATTAAAATGCTTTATTTGCTTAATTTTACCAATTTTATTGATTAAAAACCACTTACATTTACTTCAATAATCATTAGTCCAAACAAAGCGAAGGATGACCAAAATTCACAGACAATTTCAATGGATTACGCTGACAAAGTCAACACTAAATAAAACCTTTGACCTGAAGGATTTATTCTCTGCTCTGGTGGCTTTCATGGCAGACATGGATATCTATAATCATCCATTCAATCAGCTGACTGACCGCGACATTTTCACGGCAAAATTCCCGCCAGAGTTATCTACTCGCTTCTGATTGGTCTAAACAATGAAATTAAATGGGGTCCATAGCTTGCACATGCGCCAAACCGTGAAACACTCCCTTTAAGCGTCATTAGTTAAATTACCTACTTTGTGTATGTTTTAGCATATGATAAGGTGTGCCTTAGTGATGTTCTATCAAAATGGAAACAAGGTATTGCAGATGGTGATGTGATGGTCACTCACAGTCCTTTGGAAAAGCTGGAAAATCCATTCTTGGCTTTTGTCGGTAAGCCAAATATAAAATAGCAAATGTACAAAATTGAAGAAAGTACAGTCTGCATGCATGCATTCTTTATTAAAATAAACTCTTTGTGAGATGTGAAGGTGGCAAATGGTCTTTCAAAAATTATGGATCTCCAGGGCTGTGCTCAAGCAGTGCCCCAGTGCCACAGACAACTAGCTTTTGTCTTCAGGTGACAAGTAAAAATTTTTATCACTTATTTTTAATGAGCTTTTTGAACACCCTACATTTTACAATTGGACTCCCTTTGGGCTCCCTATGGTAACTCTTAGAACACAGCATTGGGCAAGCAAGTCTTATTTGCATGGACAAGATACTTCAGCTCCACTACACAGTAAACAACATGATCAAAAACCATTAGGTTTATTTTGGCGGTTTCGGCCGAGCACCAGGAACTATAACAATACGTTATACTACAACCTCTTATTACATCCAAGTATGTGATACGTAACATGATACAGAGCTGAGCGACAATTTACAAACATAGTACTGTCAGATGGAGGCCAGAAAAAACCTGCCGGAAAAAAACCCTGTTGGGGAAAAAACTCCGCAGGAAATCTGGGTAGGAACCATGGCTCAAGCTCTAAATAGCCCATCCTACGAGGCTACACGAGGGACGACATACTTAAAAATAAAGTAAAATAAATAAATAAAATAAAATAAAAATAACGTTAGCTAAACTGAGGTGTCGGCCTAGAATGATATCCCACGTGATATTCATCTCTTATATAGCCCTCCCTTGTCCACATGCTCATTCCACTGGGCTAGCCCCAGTCCCACTGTTCTCGTGCCGCAGAAATATTTCATTTCCGGCTAATTCGTATCCACTCAAACGCCAGAAATTCCATTTTATAAATTGTTATTTCAGCTTGGTTCGCAAGCAGGTTGTCAATATCCTTGCCCATCTGGCAAGTGAGTGGGAAAGGTCTCTTGCCCAACTTGCCCAATTTATTAATAACAAAGAATTGTGAAGGTGATAATTAATCATCCAATTTCTGTTGTTCACCTTTGATATTTTCTTACATTTTTAAAATGCTCCTAACATTCACTTTCATTACTTGCCCATCGGGCAAAGTGCAATAAAAATACACTAGGCCAACAGGTTGCTCTACTAGCTCTGGGCTATTGGACAGCACTTTTGTTGCACCCCATTGGCACAAGCATTTTAATTTGCTAATTATTACAGTGCTACATGCCTTACTGTTGCCATTTAAATTCAGTTATGTGTGGTGATTGCAGTAATATTACTCATGTAATTATATACTGAGTTCATCTAAGTTGGTTTTTGTTTTTCATACAGGGAATGGAAATATTGGAGTAGCAGCAACAGACCATTCATACCTTCATTTGGCTTTGAACCAGCCCAGTATGAACTGGTTAAAGCTGCCATTCTCTCCTCTTGTGACTGCCAAAGCTGCTAATGTACCCAAATCAGTAGGTGAGAAAGGCATTGTGACACACTAAGCCATTAATGTTTACTTGTAATCAATCAATCAATCAATCAATCAATCAATCAATCAATCAATCAATCAATCAATCAATCAATCAATCAATCAATCAATCAATCAATCAATC
Organism: Cladopsammia gracilis; assembly: GCA_022457155.1. Taxonomy (NCBI): domain Eukaryota; kingdom Metazoa; phylum Cnidaria; class Anthozoa; order Scleractinia; family Dendrophylliidae; genus Cladopsammia; species Cladopsammia gracilis. The sequence continues at coordinate 1,475,871 of JAJGOT010000004.1, forward strand.
ATCAGTCCTGGCCAGTCAGTCATTCAATAAAATGGTCAATCAGTCAGTCAATTAATCAATCAATCTGAAAATCAATAGACCTGTCTTGCAATCATTTTATTTGAAATGCATATAATCATTTGGAACATTACCATTGAAAACTTTAATATAACATTGACGTGGTGGTTTTACTTTATATGATTACAATTTCTTTCACAGAGGCAACAGTTATTGATTTCAAACAAGGATTGGTGTATCAAATTCTAACTAATTCATTTGTAAGTACAAACATTAATTGACATTAAAGAGATAAAAGTCTTAAAACTTTCTGGGATGGTGCTAAACATGAATGTACGTGTAGTGTGGCTAACCCCACTTCATTATAGTGCTGGTGTGGAAATGCTGTCTCACGAAAGCCTTTGGCCGATATTAAATCTGGTAGCATGGCCTGTGTTGTGTATCGCCGGAGTAAATCAGATATGGTTTACAAACACAGCAAAAGGTTTAATCAAACATGGCGGTTCTGTAAAACAAGGTGCGCACATAGTAACAACAAAAAATGGAAATCAACATGTGCGGCATAGCATTCCTCCCCCCCAATCACAATCAATCAATAAGTCACAAGTTCAGTTTCTCTGGTGGTTTCCACAACCAAAGGGGATAATGCCTACATGGTGGTGTTGCTGGGCTGCTAATCATGATCTCGCTCTGGTTGCTTGGAGGGTTCTCAGGAGTGTTGCTGACATGCTTGTCTGGGGTAGATGTTTGCTCAAGGTCACTCATAGTAGGAGTATGTAGTCCTTCATCTCCAACACTGCTTGTCGATTGCGGAGTTACTGGAAATACTGCTTGGTTTAGTTGCGGTGTACAGTGTTCCTTGTCAAAGTTTCGGGTTACGGCAGTCTCTCTGAGTTGATCGACATGCTGTCGCCATACTGTATTAGGTGCGACTCGGACTTCGTAGGACAAGGGTCCGTAGTTGGCCGTAATGACTCCGGGAACCCACTTTCTTCTGCCTCAGTAGTCTCGGGCAACAACGGTTTGACCAACATCCAGTTCTCGGGTAGGGCTGTGACTTGACTGCAACTCTTGATCCTGCTGCTTGTCTTCCACTCGCTTCTGTATATTGGGCTTAAGTACATCCAGTTTTGCCCTAATGTTTCTTCCCATGAGGAGCATAGCTGGCATCTCCCCAGTCGTTGCATGCGGGGTTGTTCGGTAGGCCGTTAGTAAATTTGCTGGCTTCCAAGATATTGATTTCTCTTCTGTTTATAGGGCAGCGCAAAGGGCTTGTTTGAATGTCTACAAAACGTTCAGCCAATCCATTTGTAGCTGGGTGGTATGGAACCGACCTTATGTGCTTGATACCATTGCTTCTCAAGAATTCCCCAAATTAATCTGCTGTGAATTGGGGCCCATTCAGTCGCTAAGCAGCTGTTCTGGCAAGCCATGTGTAGCGAACAGCCTTCTCAGTTCCTTGATTGTTCTGGTGGCGCTTGTAGTGGTCATCGGTACTACTTTGGGCCATTTAGAATGTGCATCTACAATAATCAGAAAAATCTCTACTTGTATCAAAGTGACCACCTTCCAAAACTGACAGACTAAGGTACAGGAGGTTTAATAGATGGACTGTAAAATGCTTCTGTTTGATCAGTAAAAATGTACAGTCAACTCTCTCTTAATGGACACCTATTACAGCTATCTATTACAGCTCATCACCTAAGTTCCTGCAATCAGGGCCTCCTTAAGGTCCCAAGAACTAGTTTCAAGACCTTTGGTGATCGTGCCTTTGCTCATTCCGTACTATTTCTGTGGAACAAACTGCCGCTTGAAATTCGAAACAGTCAAAGTGTAGCCGTTTTTAAGTCAAAGCTAAAGATGCATCTGTTCAAGCTGGCTTACAATTTGTTTTAGTACTTTTAACATTTTTATATTTTTAATATTTTATTGTTTTATCGTTAATTGTAAAGCACTTTAGAATATTTTTATAATTTTAGCGCTTTAGAAATGTTAATTATTATTATTATTATTATTACACCTCTATCAGACGGACACCTGGTGTTGGTCCCTGCCATTTTTCAGTCATTTCACTATAACAAAAATCTCTATAAGACGGACACCTCTCTAAGATGGACAACAGGCAATTTGAAACTGTCAACGGACACTTGAGAAGTGCTATTTTTAGTGAAAAATACTTCAATATGAACAAATACTTGAATATGAACAAATGAGTCCACTTTTCTACTATTATTGTTGTTCCAGTTTGTAGGTTTTGCTTAAGTGAACGACTTTAAACAGACTTAAAACAGGCGTGTATTCATTGTACATAGGTCAATTTAGCTTGATTATCTCAGAATTACTGGTGTCATGTTACCTCGACTCTCCATAAGCCGGACACCTCTCTAAGACGGACATTTGGGGACGGTCCCGACGGTGTCACACACGTATAACCCTAAAAAACGAGGACACTAACAAAATTACAAGGTTGCACATTAATACACCGCATGCAACTGAAATGTTAGGGTTGGTGGGTGGGAAGGTCAGTAATGGCGGTTGCAACTATTTATAAGCAACTGTCTGCCTTTCAGGCCACATGACCTATACCCAGGTCCCAGTGATGTGCGAGAAAAACATTTTTCACTTATTTTGTTTTACTCAGCCAGTGAAAACTAACCCTTATTCTTGTTTACAGAGTCATGGTTGTGTTATTATTGAGAATGTTGTGTATGCTCATCGCAGTCAGCCATCTGTCTTGGTACAAGAAGTTGTGGTCATTAACCATGGGGTTTGTACAAAGTGCTTTATTCTTACAATAAAGTTATTCTATTTTTTAATAGTTATTAAATAAATATTAAATGGGCCACGTCATGCAAAAAGGGCCCGGATGACATGGCACATGATTTCGAGTAATTTGCATTTAAATCAGCTGCTCAAAATGGCAGAAGCCTTGCGGTATGTGCATTCAAGGCGCGATTTTTACGGTTTTAATTTTTGTTTCCAGACTTTTTTCGTTTCCATCATATTATTTAGGGATTGAAGTGGGCAAAAAAGCTGAAAACTCAAAATCGAGAAAATATGTCGTCCGGGCCCTTTTCGCACAACGCGGCCCAAGTAAATAAGTGCAGTATTCACTATTTACAGGTATTCTAGTGAAGGTGCTTAGAAATGTAGCTACCATGCAGTTGCATGTAACAAGTTTCTTTCATGCCTTCATGTACATGACTTGTACATGTATATGTAAGGGTTAGACAATGAACGCGAGTGTTCTATGGGATATAGTGCCTCGAGCATAGATAGAAGTCCACGAGGGCGTAGCCCGAGTGGCACTTCTATCTAATGCGAGAGGCGCTATATCCCATAGGACACGAGCGTTCATTGTCTAACCGTCTTAGAAAATGGTCACATCCGCGAAGAAAACATATGTTATGCAGATTGTATTTATGAGCGTATTTTAATTGTGCCATTCACACTTCGGAATCACGTTGTTATTTTGTTTTGGATGTCGCCGAAATTCCAATAACAATGCTTTTCTTTCTTTGGAGCTTTGTTTATTCTCTGTTGTTTTGATGGCTCATTTGCTCCGGCTATGAGCCAGTATACAGAGCTCGGGGAACTTGAGGCCGTCCTTGCCACTCAAGAGTTACTTGCTTTTGAGAGCGTAGACATATCCGAGTGCTTGGGGGATGATATGAATTCGACAATAGTGCACGTTTCCAAAAGCCTACGACAGTGAACGAAATTGAGCAAAGGGAAAGAGACAGAATTCCAAAGCACGGTGAGACCAGTCTTTCGGTTGTTTCGGTGTGTACCGGAGGACAGATGACGTAAAACAAAAGGAACAAAGAACGACAATAATACAAATGCAAAACAAGACCAAAAATACAATACCTCACAAACAATAGAAGACAATGAGTACTGGTACACGCAGAAAGACCCAGTCTTTCATTTAATTTTTCCTAAAAATTGTTAAGTCAAATTTCGTTTTGTTATTTTGGTGATTAATCTCTTGCTTAAGTTATGTAAAGCGAAAACTTCAAATAAAATTGTCATTGTTATAGAGTGATTTTACTTCATCTGTGAAATAGTAGAATAGTACGCACTTTTAGACTATAATTCCTTTGTTTTCTTTTGTTTAATGTTGACTATCACACACTAATTGTTAGATAGTGTTTCACAGATGAAGTAAAATCACTCAAACTGCAAGTTGTTTTTGTTTAAATTAGCAGCCTGTAATTCATTAGTATGCTCTATATACTCATTAGTATGCTCTATTTTCTCATTAGTATGCTCTATATAGAGCATACTAATTAGGCTTTAAGACAAAGGAAAACAAAAGAATTCATTAGTATGTTCTATATAGAGCTTACTAATGAGTAGTTATTTTACCCCACAATTTCCCTGGGCTTCAAAGCCCCCGCCTCTTTACATAATTTAAGACAGTTTATGGGAAATAGAGCACACAAATACTGGGCACTGATTGGCTGAGTGGGTGTGACCATTTTCTAAGTCTTCTTAAAACATTGTCCATGGTGATTTACATTTTTAGCATGCCGGAATCCAAGTTTTACTCACACATGAAGGAGCAAACTCGTGGAAAGGGTCCACAACCAAAAGTTTAAGGTAACTTTCTTTTGTAATTGAAGGCTTTCCTGCAGAAAGGGCATATATCGCTTTTTGGGCTGATTTTCATGTTCTGCAGGATCGAGCTTATTTTTGGCAGATTGACTTGTTTTGACATGAAAAACATTGTTCCGTAATTTTTTTTGCTGATTTGTGCCTTGTTTTCGAGAAATAAATTTCTTGCAACGTTATTTCTCGAAAATGAGGTGCAAATCAGCAAAAAAATAAGAAACAATGTTTGTCATGTCAAAAACAAGTCAGTCTGCCAAAAATTAGCTCGATCCTGCAAAAATATGAAAGTAGGCCCAAAAAGCGATATACGCCCTTTATGCAGGAAAGCCTTCAATTATTTATTTGTTTTTTGACATGGTTAAATTAAAACAGCAATACAGAAAAATTACAGTAGAAACCTGATTTACAAACACCCTGCTTAATAGAGACACCTCATTATTGCACAGTCTTCATAGTCTTGGTAGAATAAAATTTATGCCTATAGACTGAGATACATTTTCTCTTAAAAATTGCCTTGCTTAATATGGACACCTGTTTACATGTATATGAACAAAAATGTTTTCGACTGTGCCTGTTAAATTTAATGGGGTTCAACTGTACATGCACATGTACTGTATTTTCAGAAAGAACTAGAAATTCCTCAAAATTGGTGATTCTGGAGCTATTTTTTAATATAAGATTGAATCACCTTTTCTGTTACAGTTTTGAAAGAACCATGGATCCATCTAAAGCACATTACACACTCTCCCATGGGAAGATTGCTCATGTGGACAGTTCAGAGCCCGACATAAATGTAACAGTAGCAACATCAAGAGTCCCTTCTGAGATGACTGTGCAAGCTCAGAGGTTTGTATTTTTTGCATTAATTAACAGTCCTATTTCTTGTGTGCAGGTCTTTGTACAATTGGTCAGGAGTTAGTGTGAATATAAAAACTAGCCACATGTTAAGGAGGCTCGACTCAGTTTTTTTCCGCGTGGGGTGTATGTTTTGAAATCAAAATTTTGCAGGGAAGACATAATTCGATTGCTTTCAGACTTCACTGAGTTTATGAAATGTGATTAAAGTTTTGTGTCACTGGTTTCCAAGTGACAGCAGTTACTAGCAATGCCAGCTTATTGCCCTTTGTTTTAAACAATGTCGTTTTTCTCAAAATCTAGTCAGACACTTTATTATGAAACTTTCAAATTTTGTAGTACTCACATATCATTAGCTGCAGACGAAGTTTCAAGAAAATTTATAAGACAGTTTTCAAGTAAATAAAAGTCATTTTTAGGGCATGATTGGCAAAACAGTTATGAAGCAAATAACTTGCACAAAGCAAAATAATGCCCTTACATTTTATTTTAAAACAGCCAGCTGTTAAAATGATGATTGTCACATTTCATAAACTTGGTTAAGTACTGTATGAAACGAAATTTGTTTTTAAAACACAAATGTACACCCCATGCCAAAAAAGTTTTACCGAGTTTAAGAATTGTTCATATAGTTAGATTAGATTAGTTTCTTTTTATTTTTCTTAATGTAAATTAATTTTTAAATTTGTATTCCTTATTTTTTTAGGCCTCGTAGTATAGTTTTTACTGTTTTTAGGAGTATACCATTAAAGCATTAAAGCTACTTTTTAATTTATATTCACACTTACTCCTGGCCTACTGTTCTAAGGCCTGCACACAAGACACAGGACTGTTTTTAATTACTGGATACAAGCTAACCACCACATGTTCACCTTTAATAATTACTTCTATTGTTTAATAGTAACCCCACTCCACTCCACTCTGGTTACTCCTTTAAACTAAGCTAATTTATCAATTGGCTCAATTTTGTTTTCATGACAGCACTGGCATTTTGCGACACTTGACAGTTGTCCACACATCAAGCGTGTTTGGACATGTGGCCAAACCTGTTGAATCAAAGGACATTGAACAACTTCAGGAGGAAGCAAAGAAGGTAAAATAATGTACAGTAGACTCCTGCTATCTCGAACTCTAAAGGGCAACCGAAAATTGTTCGAGATAGTGGGTGTAATTTCATGATTGAGCTTAACTTTTACTATGTCTCATCACTGCACTTGATGCTTTTGATCTAACTGATCCAAGCGCAGTATCCAGGACCTTGTCACATATATAAAAAAAAGTAAAGTCGCACACGGGCCAGATGGCCCACACGGCCGGAGCTTAACCCGGTTTCCGTAGCATGAAGCAACTAGGAATATTGCTACTCCCCACTGGATGGGATGCTAGTCCATCGCAGGGTTACCCCCAGCATTTTATCGCCGGTACCCATTTATACACCTGGGTGGAGAGAGACAGTGTGAAGTAAAGTTTCTTGTCTAAGGAAACAACACGACGGCAGAGACCAGGTTCGAGCCACCGACCTTCAGGTTGAAAGTCCGACGCGCTAACCACTAGACCACCGTGCCGCCCACACGTGGGCTTGTAACATATAAACGTAGCAAAATGGTTTAGCTCACCATGAATTCGGACCCTATTTCCTAGTGGTTAAAGCATCTGTTTTATACGTTGTTCACTGTATATACAATGTGTAGCACTGGTTTTCGACCTTTTTCATCTTCAAAATGAGATGACCCACACATCTCTCATCGATGTGTAATTCTTCTTGTTTCTGTGACAGGAGCTCAGGAGTCTTGTTTCATTGGACAAACCTGAATCATTGAGGACATCTCACGCACTCGCCTGGACAGAGGTACATGTTTAAATAATTTTTGCCAGTATTGTTATTGTTACACAGGCCAGTAACAGTTGTGAACCCTTATTATGAAACAGCCTTGTAAATGAATCAATTCTTTCACTTTGAGAGTCAGACCTCGAGTTGAGTATTGCTGCTTTAACTTTTGCATCTGAATAAAATTCTAAGGTGTGACCATGTAAATAAAAGCATTGGATGAGTACTTTTCTATAGAACTGGTTATCATGCTGTACAAGGTGTTTTTAAGTCTGCAGATAAAATCATACATGTATGATGTTACCATTCACATGAAAGGTCTTCAGCAGAACATTCAAATAACGCAGTTTGTTTTTTTCATTGCTTTACAAAATAGGTTAACTCTGAGTTGTACATGTACAATTAAAATAATAATAATAATATGTTGTTTTGTTGTCCAGTTGTTTGAGACAGGCCTGTTTGTGGACCCTCACCATGATCCAGACACGCCTGCTGGGCTGGAAGTGAATTCCACTATGTATTACGTTTTGTCATCATTTCCTTCACACACGCATGTCTCCACCACTCAGTCACAGAAGGATGAAATGGAAAAGCTACTGCATATTCCAGATCACTGCTTTGGGGGGCCGCCCACTATGTAAGTGTGCTGTAGCTTAGGTAGACTGCTAGCAGTCCCGGACTGCTGCGAGCTAATTACGCATTGCGAGCGAATGTCAGGCAAGGGAGCGAGGAGGTGAGAGAGAAGAGTTAAACATTCATTGCATTCATCAACGTTGTCCGTACCGTAGGTATATAAGGGCAGGATAGTTTCTCTCCATCATTCTTGGTTTCTTTTATCCGGTGTGTTTTTTTATAGGAATTGGTACAACTTCCATCGCGTGACCTTTGCCAGTGTATGTGAAGTTTAAAAATGTAAGGAGTTGAAGGGGAAATTAATGTGGCATATCGAAAAAAAGGCGGACTGTTCAAAGTCGTTTTCCACCAAGTATAAATCGCAATTTCTTGACCCTCAAATCATTTTTTTTTTTTGCAGGCACTCAGCCTCACTTTGGCCAATGCCCCGGACCGAGGCCGGAGTAACCAAGATGGCGGCGCTATGGCAGAGATTACTGGAACAGAATGGCTGTAGTGCGCTTGTTAAAGCAGGTTCGTAAATAAAGATCACATTGTATTTAGTGTTTTATAACATCTTCTAGTAATATGGCTCTATGAAAAGGCGATTTGATGCAAGGTTCTCTCTGTTTTCAAGTTAGTAAGGCGTATGAACTGTTGGTTTTGATCTGTCAAGGGAAAAGAGAAACTAAACCTGCGATTTAAGAGGTTGAGAGGCTGGTTGGGTTGCAGTCTTTCTTTTCTTTACCTTGAAGATGCTTTTGTGTACTATAGTTATAATTACACTGTCTCTAACGTGGAACCTTGATCATTTAAACCCCAGAAATTCATTATTAACTCGAACCGCAAGATGTCTCCTTTTTACCTCCAACAACTTTAACGTTTCATCAGCTCCAAGTGACTGATAATTGTCATTTTCATTTTTTTTTGTTTTCAAGGTGCGATTGGCATTGTCCAGGCCATCACACTAAGCTTTGGCGGCCTGCAGTTCTCGGCAGGACACTTTGAATTCGCCGCTAACCCCGCCTCGCTTCACACCTCTATAACTTTCCGCCATATTCACCTGTATGAAGATATGGATATTTATCTCACGGTGATTGTGAATGAAGATACTGGGCATGCAGAGAAACTGATAGTCAAGCCGGTCAAGGGAGGGAAGACTCCACTGTACGCATGTGAGGCAGGCTGTCAGTATGATCCTGTTGAAGTCGGGTGAGTAGGTTCTTATTGAGGCTGAGAACTGCCATACCTGGAACTCAAACAAAACAGATTTTAGGAAATTCAGATTTTGATAGTGCAGATTTACCTTGACAGGTGATTTTTCTTCCTCGTAGTCACAAATCCCCATGTTTTTTTTTTTAAGTTTCCCGTATTCCACGGGACGACACACTAATTGGTTGACAGGCGAACTCGTGATCTCGCTCGATGGCGGCAAAATCTCTCCGAAGCAGAAGGAAGGCAACGCACCGTGGGATATTATGTTCGCCGCTTATTGATGTGGGATGTTTGTTCCGGAAAGTTTTGTGTTTTATATTACTTGCCACTTCAGGTAGCGATCGTGGTTTCAAGTGTCGGCTACTGAATGCAGTGAGGTGAACCGCTGCAGTGAATGTTGTGGTCTTACTTACTTAGACATATTTCACTCGTTAATCAATACTGAAATGGGTTAAGACGCCACGAGTTCAAGCTGTGTGCAGCTTCTTGTCTCTTCTATTTTCTGTGCTTAATAGGGTAAATCAAATTCATTGAAAAAATATGTTTCTCTCCATCGTTTTCAGAGAAAGTGAGGTTACTTTTCCAGTGCGCATGACAAGGCCTGTAACACCACTGCTGTATATATCGCATAACAAGTCAGAGCTGTTGGAGCTTAGAAAACATGTTTTTATAAAGGATGCCCATGAAGGTGAGTCACGTGGTACACCTATTATACTTTGAGTCAATAAGCATGAGCGGGAGTGTTATATCGGCCCTACAATCACGTTGCCGATACAACACGGACGCGAATGTGGTAAACAACTTGTGAAATTCACATTCCAGATACAACTCACTAGTGGTTGTATCTAATTTACATATCAGATACACCTCACAAGTGGTTGTATCTAATTTACATATCAGATACAACTCACTGGCGAGTTGTATCTGGATTACAGGGTAACCATGTGATTGGAATGGCTCATTTCTATTTGTTAGTACCCTTATGAATTATTAATGAATTTTACAAATATTACATATTATTAGATTTTCCTTTCTTTTATTTTCAGAATCTCTCAAGAATCATCACGTTCACCATCGTTCCGGATTGCCTGCAAAGTTCTGGGTGACGATTGCTTTTCTAATTGTCGGTTTTCATCTCTATTTGGCGAAGCTTATTTATTCTGAGTGCTTCAAAGAAAAGGACATGGTGAGATCGAAGATTTACATGAGCTGACACAAACTGGATATATTTTTAAAATTCTCCACTCTGAACTGAATCCATCCCCGGAGACCCAGAGGCAGTTAGTCGGAGCGAGACGAGCCGCTCTTGAAAACGTTCGTCGCGCCGATGTTTGCCGGATTTTATTTCGTCCCGCTCCGACTAGGTGAAGTCTAGATTCCATAGCTCAGAAGGAGGTCGGACACCTTATTGATACTTATATAACGGAGTAACTGGTTAGCTTTCAGTTGAGGTTGGGGTCAGCAGTTTATATAGTTAAATTTAGCACTAAGCAGACCGAGAAGCTAGGTGGTACAGTGGTACGGTAGGCTATGTAAGCCTGAGTCTAGCTGAAGTCACAGGTTCAATCCTGAGTGGGGATTTTAGATTTTTTTTTTTACACTTAAAAATTCATTGAAAAAAAATTCTAAGTGTCGACATTACGTTATATAATTCTCAATAAGTGTCCGACCTCCTTCTGAGCTATAGAAGGTAGACTCTATTACCCTCCGACTAACCGCCCCTGGGTCTCCGAGGATGATGGTTTTCACTCACGTGACCTTCAGTCCTGTGGGACTCAAATGACAAAGGCCATGGCGGCCATGTTGATGCACATAACAAAATAATTTTATTAAAATTCTTTTGTAGGTGTGCACCAACATGGCCGCCGTGACGTAACGTGAAAACCACCTATAGCTTTCATTTGAGTGCAGAACCATGTGGGTTTTATCCACATATTCACGAGGCAGAACCAAGTGGGGTTTAGGTTAAAGAAACTATTTCATGGGGTTTTTGACGTTTTTGGGGTCAAAACTACAAGTCAGTGATCGTATTTAATGGTGTATAGGTTTTTTTTTATAATTGTCAAGTGGAAATGCAATAATTATTTAGTTAAAAAAGATATAGGGTTACTTCTATTCAACGATGTACGGCTTGTAAGTAAAGTTTCGATATTTTAAAATAATTAAATTGAATACACGGGTAAATATTATTGGTTGAACGAAGTCTATCAGAGACTTCCAGAAAATTAATAAAGCGCGTATGGGCTCTAAAACAAAATCGCTGCGAGCTCGACGGAAAGAGCTCGAAAAATTCACGAATCGCATCGCGCCGCATCGCGTCCCCATCGCGCGTGTTTTATACATACCCGCGAGCAACCAATACCCATCCCTACCCGCAACTTAGAGCCAGTCTAAGGCCCCGTCCACACTTATGCGTTTTTGAAAACCTCCGTTTTTCGTTTCCCGAATTCGAAAACGGATAAAAAGATATGCGTCTACACTAGCGTTTTCACATCGTTTTTGACCGTCCACATTAGCGTTTTCACATCGTTTTTGACCGTTCACACTAGGGGCTTAAAAACGATGATCCAAAGATGCGTTTTTATCACCGGGCTCTGCTCGTCACGTTAGCGTTTTTGGAAAGCTCCGTTTTTGCCGTCCACACTAAAACGATAGACCTGCGTTTGCAAAAGTCTCCACCCTGAAAAGCGTTTTCGAAAACCTCCGTTTTCATAGATGAACATCTCCGTTTTTGATCGTTTTAGTGTGGACGATCGGTTAAAACGGATAAAAAAGTATGCGTTTTCAAACGAAAACACAGTGTGGACGGGGTCCAAGCAACGGTTTCGGGTGATTCCTCTGTTTCAATAGCCCTTATCGTAGATGAGTACGCCACGCCAACATATCAGCGGTTTGTCGCTTTCTTGACCCTTTAGTCTCGTTTTGATGTTCACGCTCATCGTCGTCGGAGGTTCTCGTAAACATCAAAACGAGACTATAGGGTCAAGAAAGCGAGAAACTGCTGATATGTTGGCGTGGCGTACTCATCTACAATAAGGGCTATTTGCATTGCTCATATGATAAATATCTAGTAGGCAAACTTTGAACAAGAATCTATTGTTAGCTCTATTTCAATGGAGGGGGCAATAACATGCTTGCAGAATAGATTTGAAGCGTTGATTGAAACAGAATTCATTCTGCAAGTATGTTATTGCCCTCTTGGATTTCGCCCCAGTTTCTGATGCGAGCGGCTGGGCCGCGACTAACTTCCCGGCGGGGCGAATAGGGGAAAGTTCATTTCGCTTGCCGGCATTAACTGCGAGCGCTCAGTTCGTTCGTCTTCTCGTGGACTTCTCGCACCAAAGGAAATGGGAAAAGAAAGACCGCTGTCTGTGTCTATTGATTTTTTTTCGCGGCTTTACCACTCGCGTATATTCTGGGCACCAAAGGTTTTCTCGCGGCACGCTTTATTTCGCGTGTATTAAATATGAGAGACGAGGCGCGAGAAAAGCCTTTGGCACCCAGGGTAACTACAACAATCACAAATGAAAACAAAGAAAAACAGATCAAACACGACCAAAAGATGGTCGCAAAAGTATTCTATGGGAAAACTTAAGTTGAGGAGGAATCGATTGATCCTGAGAGCACGCCATTATATCGAGTTTTGTAAACAAATTGTATTACGATGGTAACTCAAGATGTCCCGTTTTCGTCGAAGTGTAAATGCACTTGCAATGCAAGTGAGCAGTGAACACATTAGGCAGCAGAGGATTTCTCGTGACAGCCCGTGTACAGCCCTCAACGTGAGGGGGGCAGGGGGGCTAAACTACATGAATACTTAAAACGGCCATTGTAAATATCCATACAGTTCTTCCGCTAATAAATAAAAAAAAGATATTTGGGTGCGTCTTAGCATAAAAGTTCTTTGGGGACACGACTCTGAACATTTTTACGCATTTCGGACCCGTTGTTAGGTGAGCGTGCACCCATTTTGTCACATAAAAAAGCAGGTATGAACCAGAGGAGCTTTTTAACAGTGTAGGACATGTGTGTTTTTCTCTCCCCTTCCCTACTCGAAGTAAGCGCCAAAACATGAGACACTTGCACAAGAGCGCGAGAAGAGCATGGCACCCAACTAGGCATTATGTGCCTGCTTATCAGACATTTTCTTGCAAGATCATGAATTTTTAGTTCCTTCAGTTTACTATCATAGCCTATGTGTACACGTGCCCATCCCTGTGGGTACGGCTACACCTACAAAGTCACACGAGAATACGCGCAAGTCCGTGCATACGCGCGTGTGTTTTGCGAGTGGCGTCACGAGTACCCTGGCAACGCCTCGTTGGCTTGGTTCCCAAGCTAAGCTTCCTGCTTCTAAACAAGCTGTTCTCCTCCTCATCACATATACCTGAGTAATTAAACAGTTTTTCTTAACTAGTAACGCCTTAGATTCGTAGAAAAACTCGCTGCAAGCTGTAAATAACATGGGCTGCTTGGGATCGAAGGAAGATAAGGATTCTGAAGAAGAAGAAACCAAGGAAAAACCAACATTCAGCTGGCAAGTATTTCGATTAACTCTTGATCGATGATTCGATCGATCGAGCGTTTAAGCTAAAGCTTATTAGAAATTTAGAGGAACTGTTTGCTTCATCCGTTAACTTCCTAAGAATGACGAAAAAATGACAAAATAAAGTCTTAGTAGGGAAAAAAGTTAAAAAGAATCGAACGCCATCGAAGGAAAGTACGAAAGTTCATGCATTAAAGCTTACTTTAATGAATCCATTTTAATAACTACATTTAGTCAATGTCAGAAGACAACTCCATACGTCGTTTGCTTTTCATAATCAGTTTTGAACAGTCTAGAACATAGTAAGTCAACCTCTTGGAAGGCAACATGTTGTAGAAGGACTTTGTATTTAATATTTTTAGGGATAAAAGACCTAAATTAGATCCAAAGGACTACTCTATCAGTGATGTGACAGGGGAAACGGTTGGAAAACTGCCTGGAGAATTAAACGGACAACAATTCATCATTCAGAATTGCCAGGTACATCGATCTGAAAATGTAATGTAATTAACTTGAATGATATGTTCATAACTTTTAACCCAATGGCCATTCGCTTGCTGATCTTATGTACAGCTACTGCCACCAAATTCTTTTTTAGATAATTTTATTGATGTCTATAAATTCCCAGGACAATATTATGGTAAAACCATGCATCCATGGTCTAGCTGGCTGGTGATGACCATCATGGGAGTGTCACATGGGAGAGGTCCCTCCTTTATCGTCCAAAAAAGCAAGGCCTGAAGGGCCCCCCAAAATATTCAGTCTCCGACATTTTCTCTATCCCCCTCCTTATTTACTCCCCCCCCCCCCCCCACCCTCACAATGGAGTTGGGATCTGCCACTGCTATTTGCCAACTGTTGTGTCCTCAAAAGGGTTTTATTTGCAGAACATTACACTCCTTCACTCACCTCTAACCACAAGGAGCTTAGGTCCACTAGAGGGTATGTTCACAATTGAACAACAGGCCAGTGCCCTAACAGGGGAGGGGTAGGTAAGGTCACTACACCCACTAGGCATTACAGGTGTTCTCGCCTCTACAGACTTCGAAAGTGTGTTTTCAAAGTTCTTCCAGTCAGGGCTTCACTAATCACATGAAAATGATAACTGGCTCATAATTTTATCAATTATGTCCATGGGCTGTACTTAATTTAATATTATTAATAGTAAATTGATGTATCATGATCACCAACAGTTAATTAAACAATCCTGACACAGCCCACCATCCAGGCACTTGTCACACTAAGGAGCTCGATCAGTTTAAACACACTGTGTCATACTTACATAATTAAGTACCTGAGCAGACACTACTATCTGGGAAGCAATAATTACTGACCCACAATAATTATTGTCTCCAGCTTAACTTTGCTTAAATTGCATTTAATAGCCACAAATAAGACTGAGTCCAAGCATTTTGCCAGAAGCTGTGTAGATCCCTCCCCCCCCTCAATGCACAACTTTCTTTGATGTTCTACAGGAAAGGGAAGGGTGATAAGCTACCACTCTGACAATAAATGTGTCAAATTCTATTCATTTGTAATTGTTGTGTTTGCAGGGCTGCAACATTTTTGTGTTAGATCACACAGATTCTTTAACAGTCGATGATTGCATCAACTGCCGGATTGTCATTGGGCCATGCAGAGGAAGGTTAGCTACAAAATTACATAACTTGGGTAACTAAACTCTAAATATCATGACTAGGCTTGAAAAATGATACTGTTAGACAGTACCATAAAAAAGCTCAAACTGCATGATTTTTTCTTAAACTGCTGAGCAGCCAGCTCCCAGGGAATGGTGGGGGGGGGGGGGGGGGGGGAGACCCTCATATCATCATCATCATCATCATCATCATCATCATCATCATCATCATCATCATCATCTTTATTTAAAAAAACACGGTAAATACATCAGGCATTAACAATTTATATAAACTACAACTTAATAAGAAACTATGTATGTAAATTAATATACATGTACATGTAAAAATGACAGGGGTGCTCATTGATGGATGTGGCTCCGAGTTTTTTCATCCCTAAGTTACAGGAACCAATGTTATTCTAAAACAGCACATGTCTTGTTCTGTCATATTTTGTTAGCTCAATACCCTGAAAGGTAGAGTGATAATTCTAAGTTTTCTAACAGCCATCATTTTAGATTGCAGCACCCTAAGCTGTACCAATCTATGAATTTTGACCCCAAAAAGGCACGACAAGCACCCCCGTCATTTTTATATAGGAGTCCCCCCAGGATCCAGGGCTCCATCCTTAGCATTAGATTGTACATGAATCATTTATTTAAAACAAACAGGCTGACCTTTTGCAGCATGTTTGCCGGCTTGCAGCATTACTGGTGGATGGAAATATATTATTACAGCTAATACTGGACCCTGTAAAAACTCCCATATTGACCTCTGAGATAACCATTAGACAACATGCACTGGCTTCCTACATTGTACATGTAGCTACATGTATAATGTGTTTACTTTTGTTGCAGTGTATTTTTTAGAGATTGCAAAGACTGTAAAGTTGTGGTAGCATGCCAGCAGTTTAGGTGAGTTGACATTATAGATCTGTATTAAAACTGTTTTAACTCAAACAATGATTTTTACGGCAAAATGATGCTGAAAAATAAAGACTTACAGATATGCATGTAAGTCACCACGGTATCTTGGTTGAAAACAACCAGCTATCTAGTTGCAGGGTTGTCCACAACTTTTCAAGTAGCTGGCAAAAATTTCTAAGTAGCCGGATAGCACCAGTAAAGAAACAAATAATTTGTCTTTAAAAAAATATATTTATCACAAAAGTAGCCGGCGCAAACGACCGAAGTAGCCGGTTAATTCTGCCGGCTGCCGGCTGTTAGGGACAACCCTGTAGTTGGCAAACTAAGCCTCAAAGGAAACCCTTTTGCACTTATGATGCAGTGAATTATGCACAGTGGTGATGCACAATGCTTTAAAGAAATCACCTTTATAGTGTTAACTCAGGGCTTGTCTCCCTGTAGATTTGGATTTGTACAACCTGAATTCCTCTTGTTTGTAGAACTCGTGATTGCAAGAAGATGGACTTCTTTTTGTGCTGTGATACTCAGCCTATAATTGAGTCATCAAGTGGAATGAAATTTGCTTGTTATCAGTACTTTTATCCTGAACTTGAAGGTAAGAAATTTGCACTTAGTATTCACCCTCAGTCTAGGTGACAATCAAGCCTCAAGTGTACTGATATTATATATCTTCATTAATTATAATTACTAGAAACATGTATTTTTAATGGGGCTTGTAAAAGCTATTTTATTTTTTGGTAGAGTTTCTGTCCCCCAAGGGGGCCCCAGGTACCCAGGTGTAATAGTGATGGGTAGTTGCGAGGACTTTTTTTGGGGTTGGAAATTTTGTGGTTACTTTCTGTGGTGAGAGATTTTGGTGAGGCCTTTTCTTGGGGTTGGCAAAAAGCATAACCTTTTTATCCAGATAGAAAAGGGACATTTTTGGTGGATATGTTCTGGGCTGTTCCAAGTTTTGGGGGGTCAAACAATTTGGCCTCATCTGCACCTCCTTTGTCACTATAAAAGCTGAGAAGTCCCTCCTGGGTTCTGTCATCAGGGCTGTTACAATGATACCAGAATGACTTTCTTGGGGTGGGGAGGGTCCCGAGGGCCCTCTTATGTAAAAAAAAAAAAAAAAAATAAGGCCCCGGGTACTGTTTTTTTTTTTGTCACTCCCACCCTTATCGAGCTCTTATCGAGCCGCACTTCCGACTACTGTTGCCCTGTGTGGGACGGTCTAAGTATTGAATTGGCCGTTAAGCTGCAAAAGTGACAAAATCACGCCATTAGGGTTATTACTAAGTCTGATTTTTATTCTAGTGCTACTACCCTTCGCACTAGTCTAGGATGCGATGACCTCTCTACCAGAAGGAAGAAAGTCAAAGCGAAACTAATGTTTAAAACTGTTACCAACCAAACTCCGGAGTATCTTCAAGGCCTGTTTACACCTTTCAGCACTGACTATGAACTCAGAGACAAGGAAAACAAATTCTGTCTGCCTAAGCCCCATACAGATTTTTTAAAACGCAGTTTTTGCTGTAGTGGGGCACTGTTGTGGAATAATCTTCCACAGAATGTCAGAGCTATTAGATCTTATAAAAAGTTTAATATCGAAATCAATCGCCTTATGTCCACCTCGTACTCCCACACGGCAAACATGTAAACCAGTTTTTATCTTGCTTGGTGAATGATGTTTTTACCGTGTTTAAATAAAGGTACGTAATAATACTAAAGGAAAATTTAATTTTTCAGGTCAATTTGAAGCCGCAGGTCTAAGCGTGTTCAACAATAACTGGAGTAAACTTTATGACTTTACACCTGCTGCAGGGGAGACCACATGGAGCTTATTACCAGAGGTAATGATAAATAAAAACTTAGCCAAGATGTCGGTCCACATGATGGGGCATTATTTTGCTAGGGTATGTTGGGTGGGGCATTTGTCAATTTTTTCACCTGTGGGGAATTTTGCATCATTTACTACCCATTATAAGAAAAATTCCTTAGTTTAACCTACATCCTACATACTTAATTTTGATGTTATATAGAGTACCATATGCGGTATCCTTATTAAAAAAATAAAACTTTGGGATTTTTCTTGAATCTTAATTTTTGGCACTCTTGGGAGTTGAAGGGTTAATTGGGGTGGGGCGGGGGTGGGGCGGGGTGGGGCGGGGTGGGGTGGGATGTGTAGGGCATTTGCACACTTTTGTAACCCCACTGTGGGGATTTTGCGTATATCGGCTGTCCCCACCATGGGGCATTTGCAGTGGTCCGAAGAGAAAATGACGATACACGGCAAATGCCCGGGAGATGGTCAGGCTTGGAGTTGACTGAGCCATTATTAATAGCAATCACATGTAGATATGGCGGGAGGGTGCTCCCATATAAAAATGACTGGGGTGCTTAAGTCGTGCCTTTTAGAGGTCAAAAGGCATAGTTTGGAACAGCTTAGTGTGCTAAAATCTAAAATGACCACCGTTAGATTTATCGCTCTACCTTTCAGAGTATTGAGCCGAAAAATATGACAGAACATGAGATGCGTTGTTTATGACATGCAGACAGGACATATAAATTTGGTTTCTGATCTTGACATCTGTCACTTCACAGGATGCTTCAGCGCGTATTGAAGATTATATCCCATTACCTGACACGGAGAGATTCTCCAACATACAGATTTCCACAGATGCAAACACGAGTGTGATTCCAAAAACATTGGGAACAAGAAGAAAACCTTTTGACGAGGTATTAAAACTGTATTCACTCAAACACTACTAATACGTACACCCCGCCTTACGCAAACCACGATGTTATGTAAATCCTCCTATATATTATGGACAATCCGATATTTCGAACTCCCTAATATTACGGTGACCCCGATACAACGAACACCCCGGTATTACGAACACCCTGATATTACGGAGACCCGATATAACGAACACCCCGGTATTACGAACACCCCGATATTACGGACTCCCTGATATTACGGAGACCCCGATATAACGAACACCCAGATATTACGGACATTAACGCAAATTTTGTATCTTCATTGATTTTATTATTTTTATTTTTTCAGTCCTGTCTAGTGGTGTTTTTCCTTAACGATAACGTTAAGGAAAGTGTAAAACAACTTTTATATGAGCAACAAAAGGTAAGTAGTACTTTCTTAATTTTATCGAATTTCCCTCACAGCATCCAACCTTTTCGTCTTGTCGTGGTGGTAGTACCATGTAGAGGTAGAACCATACTGTAGTTTTAGCGACGTTTCCAAGTTACCGGGTAGGAACATGAAAAATTGGCCCAGTTTTTTTCAAGTTGCAATCCATTTTAATCCCCCTACAAGAAAGCTTGCTCACAGGCTACGTTAATGCGACCAACTCGTTATTACGGCCACTGTTTTTTTGGCCCAAAAAAGTCTGAATGTAGCCATTTTCTGTCGTGTATCTTAAAACCCCACGTTAATCCGACCACCCAGTTAATGCGACTACATTTTTAACTCGTGAATACCAGACGGGGACAAATATGCAAATTTTTACTCCTTCCATCCATCAACTGTAAAATTTTCCCTGGGTACTTGGTGTATCCCTGATCATAATGTATGGTACTTCATGTATCCCTTATTGTAATGTATTTAGATATATTGCAGTGTAATTTAGGGTCGGCTTACAGTATCTAGGGTTAAAGCACTGATTTTAGTATTTAGGGTTAAGCACTGATTCCAGTATTTCCAGTGTATCGAAAGGGTTAGTTCTTATATATGGTCTGGGCTAGCAGCATATTATCTTATATCCCTTAAAAACCACAATTTCCGGCAGCTAGTCCTCGGTGGTTTAGTGGATAGTGTGCATGGAGTACATGTAGATCATACGGCCCGGGTTCGATTCCCTATTCTGCTGTTTTTATCTTCTTTTTCTACTGAAATAAAAACTAAGTGTTTAAATACAAAATAATAAGGGATACACCAAGTACATACCAATTCCGCTGAGCAGTGCATATTAAGCTTGCACATGCATTTTGCCCGTTCCAAACGCGATAGGTAATGGTAACCTGCCTTACCCATGGGGACGTGGTTGGAGGGAGGGGAGGGTGGGGAGTTAGATGCAGAGGGTGGGGGTGGGGGGTTGGGGTCGGTGGAGCAAACCGCGTGGGAGAGGGGACAGTCCAAAGATTGTTTCTTATTCACGATTTGGCTCGTAAGCGGAGCCTTTGATTAGAGCTTATCGGTGGTATCGTCAAACGGTGTACCACTGTCTGCACTGAACAGCTTGAAACTACTGCCTTAGCCAGCAGACAGAGAGTCAATAATTTGCTGTTTCCTTTTCATTCTCTAGAGATCATGTGTGTTAGTTCAGACCAAAGAAATAACCATGAAACCTGAAGATGTAGCAAGGATATTTCAGTCTGAGGACTACACGGCCGCAGCGCAAAATGGTTTGTATAAATGATGGTATTTTTATTCAATTGAAAATGGGGTTGCACAGTGTTAGCACGTTGAGTTGTTGCAAGGAAGGCCTAGAGAGACACATGTAAAGTGGCGTTAAAACGCTCAAGCAACTTTTGATGCGAATTTTTTGAGTGATTTTTGCGGCGATATTGTCTCGCCTTTGTAAACGACTGACGATTCGATTGCGATTTGCAGCGCATATGATTTTTGGATAAAACACGTCAAAGATCTCTTAGATCGCGTGCGCTACGCGCGCTCTCACTTATAAAATAACAAGCAAAGCACTAGTAATTTACACACGCAGATGTGAAGTCGCAATGAAAATCGTCGCCAACAATGTCTTAAAAATCGCATCAAAAGTGGTCTTTGTAAACCCGCCCGCTTTGTAAGGCGTCAACGAAATTTGAACCCACGATCTTTGCGATACCGGCGCAAACGCACTACTCGCGTCTACTTGTTTCTAAAATATAACTATAAATACGTCGATAGCTACAACGTAGATCTCACTTTCTCGATTACAAAAATTGTTCCTTTTAATCCACCAGCCCAGCCCAGCCTCTTTTTTTTTTTTCTTTCTTTTTTTCGATTTATTCATGCATGCCCTTGTACGAACCGCCTGCTTATACTGGCCATGATACTTGTGTCAACGTGCGACTCCGTATTTGTTGCCATTAACTTTTGTCCACTTTGAACAAGCTGAAATTCGCACGCATTTGGACGCAAGGCTTGCAACATACTCCAAGCCAACGCAAATTTACTCAGTTTAAGCAAGTCGACATAAGTTATAGGTACCTGTACTTTTGTTTCAACATGAAAAATGACGCCTTTTCTCCTCAACTCTTTCCGTAGGTCCAGTTATTGGTCTGGAGTTTAATAGCAATGACTGTGTGAGTGTTACTAATGAAGCTGTGAGATCGGTTTTCGGGGATTCCCTCTCCAACATATACATCTCACCCAGTTCGCAGAAAGCTTCACAAGACATAGATGCCTTTTATAACTTTGTTGACATGTCAATGACTTAGGCAAGCCACGAGACAGCCGCAAAATATCTTCTATTGAGTTAAAGGAACAGGAAGCAACTATAAAGTCCATCGTGGGGATTCTCTATCCATTTGAATTGGTACAGTTCCCCCATCCCAAAATTACCGAGTCAGTGAACGTTGTAATAACGTTTTAACCCCACACGGAGGCCATATTGATTTTGCCCCGGCCTGGGCAACCCATCATGACCATTGAATTTAATATTTATCAATAAACAATATTCGTATTCTCGGTATTGAACTGGAACTAGCTTACAGTGGAGGCTAATGCGGGGGAATATTATTAAAAATATTTGCATGTGAAAAGATTCCCCCGCATGAGCCTCGACTGCACGCTAGTTCCAGTTCAATACCGTGAATACGAATATTTAACTATTATAGCGCGAAAGCGCGCGTGATATCGCCTAATTCTTAGCCGACGAGGCCGTAGGCCGAGTTGGCTAAAATTAGGCGATTAAATTAGGCGATATCACGCAAGCTTGGCCAGTGTATCAATGTGTTGAATTATGTCTATTGTTGGACGGGGTTGAGCAAAATATCGTGATTTGCCAGTGGCGAGCAAATAATTGATCTGCGAGACACTGACAAATCACGATATTTTGCGATAGCCGATTTCAATAATTGTTTTATCATTCGATCACCGAGTTTGTTTTTCATGACTGCTTAAACAGAGCAGAAATCGGGCTGCCATTGTAGAGGACGGGAGCAGAACAATTGTTCGCAGCAAAACAACTTTGCACTGTTGTGCGCATGAGCAGAATTATTCGCATATCACGTGGTGGGCTCTAGGCCAATGAAAAGGAAGAAAAAATGAATCGAATGATAAATTCCGTTATCATCAGTTAATTTTAATGGTTATTATGGGATGCCCAGGGAACAAAATCAATATGGCTGCCGTTTCGGTAAAAAGGTATATTATCCTACCTCTCTTTACAATTTGCCTAAATGAGTATTTCAGTTCATGTTTGTCTTCTAAAAATAAACTTCAGTGTAAAAACCCTACAAAAATGTCTCCACAGATGAAACAAATACAAAATGTCTGTATACAAATTAACCTTTTTATTCCAAGAGCCTAACTTTGATTCAAATCATGTGATTTTTATCTCTGATTCCGTGGATAAAATCCTGAACTTGAACTTGTACAGCTGGCCCCGGTTCCTGGAAAGCCGATTACGCTAACTCATGATTAAATTTTAAGTGTCAGTCGTACTATTAACTGTATCGTGAAGGGCCGTTGTCACAAGCTTTTGAATCTGAAGAAAATTCTGAGATCTTAAGTGTCAAAATAGAACGGAGATCATTTTTCATTATATTCCAAAACTAAATTGTAAGCTGACCTTTATATCTGTAGATATTTGCAAGTTGTCCTTCGTTCATTCTATTCAATTAATGTAACAGTTGTTCGATTCCATCCCACAAGACTGCAAGGTGATATCGGTTTCTTCACGACTGAATAAAGTTATCAAAACAGCAATGCCTTGGCTGTACAAAAACGAGGACATGGAGGCAAACGGTTATGGTTATTTTGTTCCATACTATTGCACCGACAAATACCATATTTTGGTCTTGTCGCGTTAGCGTGAAGTTTTAAACCTTTCAAGTAATGATTCACATAAGAAGGAAAGTGCTAACGGCAATGCACGATGGAATGTCAACTTTTTTCATTGGCTCAGACTCAAAGACCGCTAAAAAGTTAGGTTTCAAGGTGCATTTTGTTTAATTTTTGAAAGGTTTCATGTAATTTAAGACCCAATCGCAAAACATGCAAATTTTTAAAGAAATAGTATTTGGGGAACTTCATTAAAGAAGCAAAATTATTAGCTATTGTCTTCTGCTATTCTGATTGTTTAAGCACGAACATTTCCTAAACTTTATCTGATGCAAATGGATTTTCTTTATTTTTATACTGAAATATAATTATGAACCATCAGCCCCTCCTCTATTCTTGAAACCAAAGATATTCTACGTGGAAAAGAGCCAATGCCGCAGAACAATGAAGTTTACCGTTGTTCTTATGCGGAGCGTTACTTAAACTAACTATACTAAGATGGGATAAAGGTAGGAGGGTCCAACCCCATACTGATAACACGCCATATTTTAATAATTCCAGTCAAGCTATTTATAGATCATGATGATGATGATAGTTATTTTGTTTAAAATATTATTTTGAATTTTAGCATCCTTTTGTTAATTTCCATCCAAGTCACCATCAGAAGCTGGTTAACGTTTCCTTCTGATCACGACAATTTAATAATTTAGCCATTTCATCTGATTTTAAAAGCGATTTCTAAGCAGTATTTAAGAACATTTTTTTTAGTTAGCGCTGTCCGTAAGTTTTAAATTAATTTCGAATTTAGAGAGTTCTTAATTTAGCGACGTTTCATGAACTCGCTTAATTCGTTCATATTTGCAAACTTCTCGTCTTCCAACCCAGTTATGGTTATGTGCCTTTTGTCATAAATGACACGTTCCTAGAACTACAACTGGACGTCAAAGTGAATAGTCTAAAAGAGAAGAACCCATTTATCATATTTATTTTTCCCAAGATATAACGGATGGACTTGGAAAAGATGCCTCAACTTTTTCACAATCCATCCTGGCTCTCCAGAGCCACATTCTTATTTCTAGCTTCAGTGCAACAGAAAAATATTAAAACATAATATTAAATACTATATTAGCATTTCAAAGTGTTCTAAAAGTAGCTGTTTAAAAACAAAATAAATTTATTGTCACAAATACATTTATGTTGTCTCTTTCTTCTTCTTTCGCTTCTTTGGCAAAGGACCCTGTAAGTCAGTATCTGATGAATACTCAGTCACCCTCTTTATTATTCCGATCTTCTTATCACCATCCCTAGGGAATAAGATAAAACACGTTTTCTTTTTGTTTGCGCAGGTGATGCAATTTTTGGAAACTTTCCGCATCGCCAGCGCGCGGTAAAATCGCACGTGTAATCACCACCGCACAAGCAACGCGACAGCTAAAAAAATAGCCGTAATTCAATGAATTGAACGACAAAGTACAGGCTTGTCGCGTCACCTGTGCAAGCAAAAAGGCGCTCGTGTACCGCCACTGACAATAAGTATTAAAAGAATACTATGAAATATAAATAGAAATAAGTGAAGATAAATCCTAGAAAGCATACACCAGATTGCATAATTGTCATAGAAAATACCAAATAGGATTTAATTACCTTAATGATATTCGCAGAGAAATTCTTTCACATACATGACCTTTCAACAGATATTTCTTCCAAACAAATTTCTATATGAAATAAACGAATCAATTTTTATCTCAGGAATGAATAGCGTTTAATTTGTTGACAATTTATCTTCTTTTAGAGCAGTTTTCAATTGAGTGTCGTAAAACCAAAACCAAAGTAATTACTCTGACCAATCACAGCAGTCGTAAACAATCCAATGAACCAATCAGAGCTCGAAGCAATTACATGTCGGCGGCGCCAAGCGCGGGAAAACGCGTGCGAGCAAGTCACGATTGGTTTTGGTTTTACTTCTGATTGGTCGAGAAAGTGGCGCGAGATTTTTTAGCCAATCACAAAGTGTAGCAATGCAAAATCAAAATAATTGTGTCATTACTTTCGACACTCGATTGAAAACGGCTCTATCCTCTGCGAATAACATTAGGGTTATTAATTCCTATTTGTTATTTTGTATTTGCTGACGTTTCTCCAATTTGGTGTATTACCAAATTAATACTAATTTAATATGGTCTAAGAATTATGTTTCGGGAAACTTAAGCCAAAGAAATGTAAGAACAGTGCGCACTAAAAATATAAAATGATTTATAGGCAGCATTTTCGCAGTATTTCATGCAAGTACTGACTAGTACACAGTGTTCTCCCTAAATTTTAGCGCAGCAGGTAAGGGAGCATTCCTAACTGGTTAAATTAAAAGTGTGCGCCTGAGGCTCACTTTACTAGGGGGTAGAGCTAGGTTCTCTGTAACCCAATTTCATTAAGGCAAATTCACATATGAACACCTTCGACCTTCAAAGGTAAAACAACTTACAACAATTTTATAATTCATTCCTTACAAAACAATATATTTTTATTATAGAGTAAACACTTTGTTGAATTTTAAAAACCTCCAAGTGATTGCAGGCGGTAAAAAATGTGGCTTCAAGCGGTAACTTTTACCTGTTACCGCCTGATAAGGAGAACACTGAGTACAAGCGGTCATTTTTTAGATATTTATCTTCTGAATTTCCGATAGTCAAATTACAATAGTCGGCAAATTAATACACTAACCCTTTCCTTTTTTGTGACTTGTGTTGCTTTGTGGGTTGAAACATTTCTTTGGGTGCGTCTCTCAATGCGAAACTTTTCGCCACATGTCCCAGGTGCAAGTTTCTGATATGAAAAATGTGCTTCAAACTGCTGGGGTATGTCGCGTAGGCTCGTATAAATGACTGATATGCTGAAAAAAAGGTATAATTCATGTTTTGGCGGCTAGTTTCAATATGATCATGCGATCGTTTGTGATCACATGGAAAATAGTCTTCAGTCAGGCATGTTCCTACTCCGAGCTATTGAGCGATCAAGATCGTTTACGTTCACCAAGGCATGGTTCACACTAGAAACGGAAACGGAGTCTGAGTCGCACGTCGTAATCGGAATTGACGCTGGATGGAATCAGAAGATTTCCTTTTCCTTCCAAATCTGTTCCATATGATCGTTAAAGGGAGATAAAGGGATACTGCCGAAGTAACGTAATTGTGTTTACTTAATTTCCATGTTATATCGCCAAATAAAGTTGGAAGATAAAGTGCAGGGCCGGGTTGTTCAAAGTACGATTAGGCTAACCCAGGATTAGCGTCAATTTTGAATCAACAAACGATTCAACAATTTACTTGTCTTCACTACTAGCTACAAATGACCTTTTGAAAACATTTTTAAACAGACAAATGAAATCCTCGGTTAACGTTTAATCCGGGATTAGCGTTAATCGGCTTTCGAACAACCGGGCCCTGGATTACAAGGATGGAAGTGGATTACAGTTCACGAAATTTGACTTCGTGACAGGCGGTCAAGAAATCAAAGTTATTTGTTTGTTTTTTAATAAAACTAAAAAATTCAAAAAAAAAAAAAAAACTAAAAACTTTGCGTTCATCACTTTTGGCGATTATTTCTTCCCAGTTTAAGGTGGCTCCATATAGTAATTGGCCAGTCTTCCAAATAAATATACATGTTCTTATTGCTGTCTTCGAGAGTTTTGTTTTGCGATACTAGGCATAATATACAAATACACGTAGCATAGGCTTTCTTCTTTACGGAAACGTCTAATTTGGCAGTCCTGTCTCGTTACTATGGCAACCGCTGATTGAGTTGTTGAGCTTGTTGTTGATGGCAAGCAAACCTCTCGACGGCTTTTCTCGGTTTTTACACGGTAAATATTCACGATTTTTGGCGAAACAGTATAAACATTCATTGAGTCTCATATGACAAAGCCATAAAACAATCGGTACATAATTTTCGTCAATTTACTCACTTTTCGTTTTTTAAGTTTATTGGGTTTGTGTATGTACAAAAATTGCTGTCTTTTCTTTGTGATCGCGAACCAAGAAAACCCTACCAATTTGCCAATTTTTGTAAAAATTTACCGTGCGGAACGCGCGCAATTAACGTTATAGCTACTGTAAAAAACCTCTTTATTTTCGTGACGTCATCAAAATAAACAAACACGCGGTCGCGCCATTTTCGTGCCCATGCCTCTCGCGCCAAAAAAACTAAATGGAGCCAACTTAAGAAAATAAGG
This sequence comes from Cladopsammia gracilis, assembly GCA_022457155.1. NCBI lineage: Eukaryota > Metazoa > Cnidaria > Anthozoa > Scleractinia > Dendrophylliidae > Cladopsammia > Cladopsammia gracilis. Next base: position 1,503,332 of record JAJGOT010000004.1, read on the forward strand.
CAAGCTCCTGGCCATAATCATGAAAACACGATATTTTAGTCGGGACACTGTACCTTTAAGTATTTGGCCAGCCATCGCGCGATCTGTAGTACCACGCGGATAATAATAAAACACCGTTTATTCACGACCGTTACATTTCCATTTCAGCTCGCACTCACAACACGAACTAACTCGTATAAATAACAACATACCGTATTTATACACATGCAAATCACGAATCTCACGGCGCATTAACATTACATTCATTCTCTCGTTTCAACGTGCGCGTTAACACTCTATACACTACACGATCGACGGCCATCACACAGAAACTAGCCATATGATCGCTTCAATCGTTACGATCCTTGCAATTGCTGGAGAGAATGATTAAATTAGCGGTCGCAGCGACTGTCGGTTTCCAGTTGACCGTCGTGACCGCAGCCCCGTGCTATGTTCCCTATGATCAGTCGATAGGATTGCTCAAGAATTAAGACAAATACTTTTCCCCTAGATTTTTGTATCCGACAAAAAAGCACACGAATAAAGGAAACTTACAGGGTATATAACTTAAGCCAGATGTTCTTAGTGGTCTCATTTTCCTCTTGCAATATTTCATCTTCGCGGAACACCTTTCTTCCAACTTTACTTAGTCTTCAGGAACCCTTAATACTGAATCACTGAACACGAGCGTACGACAGTTACGAAAAAACATTCAAGTATAACCTAAAGAAGTGAAGAATGACTTTCACAGCGCAAGAAACCCGATATAAACGTCCTCTTACTGATAACACGAAACGGAACACAAACGAAAACGTACCTGTCTTTGCTGCTTTCAAGTAGCGCTGCTCGGAAAGAACGTGTTCCTCAAAAGAATTCTGCAAATTGGTGGCGGACTCCTGCGCTCTTTGGTCCAAAACATTCTAAAATAGTGAGAAAAACATTACGTATCCACTGTTGAAAGGATACTGGTCAAAAATCGCATACCATTATGCAGTAAAACTTTTCGTTGTATACTGTGTAGTTAAGCGTAAATCAAAGGCTCCTGTGAGCCAACTCGTGAATGCGAAAAGTGCGGGCCCTCCCCTCCCCTCTCCAAGACGTTTTGCTTCACCGACCCTCCCCCACCCCCCTCCCCACTGCCTTGTGTCTAGCTCCCCACCCTCCCCTCCCTACAACGCCCTCCCCATAGGTAAGGCAGGTGACCATGACATATCGTGGGCTCAATGTTAACAGCCGATTGAACGATCGAGTGAAATTTTGTCCCACTACCATAACTCTTCAACGCTTCGCGTACACACCCCACCCCATCCCTTCTCAGGTTGTCATTGAGATCGAACAAAATAAGAAAATACTAAAACGTGTCTTACCTTGTTTTTCCTCCTTGACGAGTCGTCTGGAGACAGCACAAGAGTTTTAAGTACTTCATTAACAAGTAACTCTTCAGGACTGCAAATTATTCCATGAAAAAAATTATCCTCATTAAGTTGGCTTATAATTGAGAAATGAATTGTTTGTCAATAATAAATTCAAACGAGAAGTTGAAGTGTTAAAGCTGGAATGAATCATCTGGTGGATATTTCAGCATTCCGTGTAAAAGAACCATCATATGGCTGACTATGCTAAAATTCCAAATATACTACTTTATGTTCCCATTAAAACCCATAATTTGGACATTTTATGTTGTTTTGCTAAAGAGAGATAAGAAAGGCACTAAGATGAACAACGCAGAGCGATTGTGTTGATGCTCTATATCAGTCCCAAGACTATAGTGATTCTCTACTGTTTTAGTCTACTGTGTTCTTGTTCTATATTGTTGCCGTTCTGTTATGTTGTTTTTTTTTTGTAACGTAATTCGGGACATATGGCGCGCTACCCTTTTTCTGTACATTAGACCTTTTGATTAGTGACATTAGTTGCTGAGGACCGCTTATTCAACTAATGCAAAGGGGCTATTATAAAAAAGAAAAGGACAGCCAGCTTGTCTGCAAGACACCTGTTTATAGAACATTCGTATAAGGTGGATATTTGATCACAAACCTGATTCCGTGCTGCTTTAACGTTTCAAGGTACTCGACCTAAACACAAAATAAAATAACGAAGGGGATATGTGAATTGTAGAAGCCTTAGAACTGTACGAATATCATTAACTGTACGAATATCATTAACAGTACGAATATCATTAACTCCAACATAAGCTGTTCTACGTCTGTTGTATAACGCGGCAGAAAAAAGTGCTTCATGTCCAAGATAACACCGTTAACGCTGTGCACAGATCACGGTTTGTCACAGGAAGGAATTTGCACCGTGCATCTCGTTTAATAAATAGTCATGTGTGAGTGAAATATTGAAGAAGCTGTGGAGTTAACAATAATGCTGAACTAGATACGACGGACCGGCTCCTTACGGATACACTATGACGTACTTCAATTAATTTTTTTAAGGCAAGTTTATTCATTGTCCTTGTAATCTGTGAACGCAACGACATCTATTTGCCCCATGTAAGGTCATCTGGAATCCAAGAAATTCCTGTTCCTGGAATCTAGATACCAATAAAGAAACTTGTAGAATTAGGAATTCATTGAAATTCCTGTTCCTGGAATCTAGATACCAATAAAGAAACATGTAGAATTAGGAATTCATTGAAATTCCTGTTCCTGGAATATAGATACCAATCAAGAAACTCGTAGAATTAGGAATTCATTGACGTAGAATCCGGAAGCCAGTCAATTAAATCCGGAATTCTCAGCCCTGTTACAGGATTGTCGAAATGTCCAGAACAGGTGCTGCCTCGGAACGCACTCGAGTATCTTTTCTCTTGTATTTATGTATCTTTTCTCGTTTTCTTGCTTCATTATAAATTAATATTATACTAGAAATAGGTGTCTTGCAGAACCTCGCGAAGCTCGGGGAGGTTGCACTGCAAAATATTAGCGACGGGGGAAGGAGAGATGGAATTTCTGGTTTAACTGGAGAGGTTGGGTTGCATGACCACAATGACCTCGAAATTTGAGACATTCTCGTTCCCCTTCTCTTCCATTTAAACTGTACTCCTAAAATAAAATAAATGGAAACTGGTACTGGGTTTTGAGCTGTGGGTCGCTGTCACTGCTATGGGACTGGGTACCAAAAGACCCTCAGGCACTCCCCCTCCCCCTCCCCCCCCCCCCCACCTCTCTTCATTAATTATTGTCAGAAGGGAAATTATATAATTTTGTAGTTGTAAATTATGAATGGTGTATTGCGGTGAATCAAATAAGTAAATCATTCAAGTTAACTTACTTCAGCTGGAGATAAAAACAGCAAGGCGTTCCCTTTTAGTCCGATTCTTGCCGTACGACCAACTCTATGAACATAGTCAGCAGGGTTTCCTGGGGTGTTATACTAATGCAAACAAAACAAAATACTATAATAGAAATGCTTCAATGATGTTAAACACTTGTCTTTCACAATAAATGATCTGAACGTCTTTGCTGCAACCACTCGCCTAACGGCTCGTGGTTCCACTTGAGTTTATGACGTCATTTCTCTGGTAAATACCAGACAATGGGAAAATGCGGTGAATTTGTTAACTTTCGCTCGCTCTATCGACTGCCGATCGCGTAATTTGCTCGCCCGCTCGACTATCCAGAGAGGGACTGCTAGCAGTCTAGATAGACAAAGAAAATTTTACCCACTGGTTAGTGGCGGCTAGTTGTTAAGAACAAGCAGCTTTCACAATTGAGAATTGTTACGCATTTCATCACAGATCAGATGATCATTAAAGTCTACATAACAGAGAACAACGAGCGACTTGGAGTAAATCAAGGCTATAAAGTGATCGGTTGATTGCTGGGTCCCTGTATTTCTCAACAGTCCAATCTGTAACAACCTTACTGAACATAACTGAACATAACCATAACCTACTGCTAGTAATCACAGATTGAAAAGAATGCGTTCGATTGGGGGGGGGGGGGGGGGGGGGGGGGGGGGGAGTCTGTGAACGAGAACGAAAGCGAGGCGTAGAGTGGATACCAGTTTCCAGCCGAGAGGTGCCACTGAAAAATGTGCGGGGCGGTTAATTTGACGTTCACAACAAAGCCTGCCTTCGCGAGATTAGGAAGCTTTCTCATATCGTCGAACGCAATAATCTAACACAGGGTTCGAAATCAACTTTTTCCTAATATTGGGGTACTGTGTCTCAGAGGGCTTGTTTGTCAACAGTCTTGCGAAGGCTTCGGTTTTCTTTTCTCTTATTACTTCTATTTTGCGTGGAACTGTATTGACTCTTGTTAAGTTGTTAAGTTTCGTGAACGAGACATATGGGGGCCCTCTTTCCATACTCTGATTTAACTAAATGTGTAACACAACTATTTGTTCTTCGCCGATACGCAACAACTTCGAACGCCAGATGAACTCATTGCTAATTAATTTTAACTTTTAAGGTAATAAAACGCAACTTGGAACTTTCTTCACTTACGTTTGACCTTAAACCGGCTGAAAACGCTCACTTTTAACGAAACCAACGAGGAAAGATTCACGGCAAAGTACATGACCCTCTTGAAAATCTTTAACGTCAATTTTTTCCAAAATTACCTTAAGTGTCCTTTGATTACTAGCATCTCCATAAAAGAGTAGGGAGACGGAATTGTACAAACAATCACCATTTCCAGTTGCTTTCAGCGCCACAGGATTTCCAGAAGGCTTAGCAGCGATATTGTCTGGTATCAAACTAGTTCCAGGGTCGTCCCAAGGCAGCTTAATCACTTAATTTTTGGTCGCATTGGCGACCAGTTAGTCACAATCTGAACACTTATAAGACTAACAACAGTTTAATTACATGTTAAACATGTAAACTGCCATCACGTTGCAATATGTTTTGTTTAAATGGATTATCCAAGCAATGGCACATAACATTTCTACGCTAAAGAACGCTTTTGTAAAGAGTAATAATTATAATGATTTGTTTACCTGGATTATCCAATTAACATGGGGTAAATCCAACCCCCTTGCGGCCACATCCTGCAAGAAAATTGAAATCATTACCAACTACAGTCGAGCCTCATTAATACGGACACCAAAGAGACAGACCAAAGTGTCCATATTATAGAAGTGGGATCATTGGCTCCACTGTTTGGGTTTCGTGTCAACAGTAAACTTTAGATTTGAATGCGAGTACGAGATTGAGTGCGAGTACGATTTTTGAATTTAAAGCCAGTAACGTCCTCAGAGCTGTCGCTCCTTCCTGTCGCTGACCAGAAGATAAGGAGACCCTAGGTATAAAAACGTGCTGATAAATGGTTATCAAGAGCACGCGAACTAGGTTTGAAAAGTCGTATTCGTACTCAATCTCGTACTCGTAGTCCGATCTAAAGTTCGCTAATGTCTGATGAAAGCGGCAAAGTCGCGAGTTACGAGGAAGACCTTACGAAACCCAAAAAGAGTAACATACGAGCTACCTTAGATCTGTTGGAGACATCGAACAAATTGCTGAGGGGAATCTACTAATGGACTAGCATCCAATCCAGGGGTAAAACTTGAAGTCGCAGTACCAAAAATGCAAATAAGAATTAGCCAATACGTCTTACAATGTGGAGCCTAATTAACTTTTTTTTTTTTTATTAAAATAACTTACCGTACAAAATAAAATTCCAGTTTTAGCGTCGCTGAAGGTCTTGAACACGGATGTTCTTTCCTGTTAAGCAACAAATGGAAACTGCATTCGCATCAAATGCCCTTTCTTCTTTAAGCATTATGTTACAGAGCAAGATAAACAAAGTTAAACAGAATTTCTCATGTCATATTCTTAAAGTAGGAGGACGGGCACATTCAAGTGAAGAGATCCTTCTCTTTTGAGGGGACGGAGCATCACAGCAAAACAAAACTGAATTCTTCGTAAATCAATAAATTTGGATGATGAAAATGGAATGGAGTGGTCCAGGCTTACCGATTGTGACATACTCCCATGAAGCTTGAAGAACGTTAATCGCGCCTCTGAGAAACAAACAACAACAATCACACAATGCCGCAAAAGTCACAGGAAAAAACACTAACTAGTAAATAAACATAGCCCGTTCTAGACTTTTCGATGGTGTGAAGTTGTCAGTGCGAGCGTGCGAGAGGGGAAAACGGGGACGAAAACGAGGAAAGAGGACCCACTCCTCCGAGGCAGTACTTGCAGTATATTTCTTCGAGCGCCGCCTACCCTTCGCTATCTCAACGCCTGGGACAGGCTATCATTATAACTAGAAATGTTTTTAACTAAGCCATCCAACCATTAGCAGATCAATGTTATGAAACTAAAAAGTACATAATTACTGTGCGGGTGTGCAAAAGTAAACAGTACTGGCGCTATTGGAAACAATGAACGTGCCATAAATGCATATGACTACCTACTTTATGTAAGAATAACGTCGAAAAAATGTTGACTTCATTGTTCTTAGGGATGTTGTTTTTGAAAAGCATTTAAATTAAAATCGTGCCGCACAGCAACGTGAAGATCAAACCAAGAAGCAGCTTACTTGAATGCAAGTGAAGACACTCTTTGAAAATATCACAGTGGAAATCAACAGAATCTCGACTTGACAAGAAGACTATCGCCTTAGCAGCCGTTAAATCCTGAAGAACAAAAAATACGTATTCAGCAGTGCGTGCATGACTAAAAATGCCCCAACAACAACATGATAGATAGATAAAATCGCGTTACCTCTGACTGGTTTTTCCATAGCAAAAATGCTGCCAGAGTCACTAAACGTAGTTTGCTGGGAACGACGATGAAGAATTGTGTTAACTGCTGAGGAGTGGTGTAACTTACATCACTTGAACTCTAAAATAACAACCAGCAAAAGAGCAGATAAATAATCAACGACTTTTAACTGACGTGTGATGAACGTTTCCATCACAACGCAACACGGGATGTTCTGCAGTTCGAACTCCAATGCATTACAAGCCGCTTTATGAATTGTTCTATCAAAAGTTTTGGACAAAGACATATTATACAGTGAAGGTATTTTCACTGAATATAAGCAAGACATGCCCGCAAAGATGAAGTTTTAGGTAACCTCGAACTACGACTGCCGCACATTTTCTGTTTTCTTAAATAGTATTAAAGCATGCGAAAATCGAGAATCTGAGTCCACATTCTACTTCCCTAACTATGAAGTGACACGAACAAACCTGGGCGTTGTTTTGTGCCTCACTCTCGTCGCCTCCTTTATCAGCTGTTATGTCAATAAATAAAGGCTTATGAAGACTGACACCTGCCAGTCTCTCAACTCCTGTGTAAGAAAGAAGAAGACAATAATAATAAGTAAAAAGTGAATTAACTGCACTGATGATATTATAGTCAAATTTCAAACTTGAATCTTAAAACTGTTATGTTCCGCGGTTTGGGGTCACGTGTTTCTATTAATCTAAAGACACCTCAATTACTACTCAGCAAGAGGCCATGGAAATCGAAATGATCCAAACACGTATTTACTTTTTATTCTACAATAGATGCAATAGGGTATTTTTCACTAAATTTCACACATGGACAGCCCTGACCCACCCCCTCCTCCCTCCCCCATGGTAAAATAACATGTACATACTCCACAGCAGTAGTACAGTAAGTAGTGGACAGTATTGCACCTTCATTGAGTGTAGCTGAAAGCAGGACGGTTTGACATCTAACACCAGCAAACAGTGCTTTCTTGACAGCAGTAAGAATGGAGGATACATCCTTCTCAAATCCAAGGTCTAACAGCCTGTAAAATCCAATTTCCCATTACTATCTTTGCCCATATTACCCCACAATAAAAACACACAAAAACAAAATACAACAACTGGAACAAAATTAAATCAAAACAAAATGTGAAAAAAATCCCTGTTTTCGTCGAAGACAGTGGACCCATTTGGCGAACTCGCTTGACGTGTGTAACGTATGCCCAGCCCAAGGATGCCAGTCAACTATTTTCTTAAGCCCTGGTCAAGTAGAGAAGCGAGTAATACTTGTATGGACCTCACTTGTGACTTCATTTGACCACAACTTGCATGTACGCAAATATTAACTCGCTAAAACTTGCAGGAAAGTCGACACAGCACAACGCTCAACACTCATTATTCTTTTGTATTTTGGTGTGCGTAAGGGCAAGACTGCATTATGACTTTTTGAAATTAAAGATTTCATACGGCCACCTCGCCTATGCGCAACTTGGCATGCCCCAAAATAAACAAAACAAAATTCCCAAAACTTGGGTCGATTTCCGTCTTCGTTTGGCCAAAGCTTTAACTGCGTGATTTTTACCTATCAGCCTCATCAAGGACTATCCATCGAAGTCTCTTCAATTCCAAACTCTTGGTTTTCTAACATGGACAAAATAACAAGTATGTACTGTTAAAAAGCGCTCGAGCACACAAAGAAAACAACAGTTTTCTCTTCATATTTGACGGTGCTGGAAATCACTATGGTAAAGTGAGTGTGGCGCTTTCGATCTGTTCCCCACTCCCCTCCCCCTGCTTTTGTCTCCTTGCCTCGATCTCTTGTTGTATTTTCCGCCTTCTGTATTGTCATTTCTCCTCAGAGCTGGCTGCTGAGGAGGTTACAAAGCACTAAATTACATCAAATCCCTTTGTTATAGTATTTCATTGTTCATTTCGGGTAATCATTATATTTCCTCATTCATTAGTATTGTATACAGGTCAAACCATAATTTTAAATCATGCAAGTACGCCTCTGCATATCTCTTTTTTTTTCAATTATTTTCAAACTTTAGTCATAAAATGTTAATCCAACCAACTCCAAGGAGAGGCTTACCTCAATGTGATCCAGAAGTCTTCCTGGAGTTGCAACAAGAACGTTTATGCCTTTTCTTATTCTGAAAAAGAAACCGAAGGAACTTATATAATTAAAATAATATTATTTTTTTAATAAATATAGGGGGAAATTCACAGAAGGTTCAGTCTTTCTTAGGGAATGGAAAGAGAAAAACTTGGAACTTACAATCAAACCTCAAGTCAGTGATGCAGGTGAGACTGTAGACGAAATCCTAAAATGTGACCACTCAACGAAAGCTACTGGGCAATACTTTCCTGCGGTACTGTTTATTATGCTGTACAAGGTGGTTGTAACTTTTGAGTCTTTGGATGAAATCCTAAAGTGGTGACCATCCAAGGAAAGCTACTAGTTTTTCAACATTTTACAAAACAGAATTTGCGACTCTATTTATTAATTTTTAAGATCTTTCATTTTAATAATACATTACCGAGCTTTCTCTGATTTTCGTTTCTCTCCTCCAGTGACAATTCCTGGCACAACCCACTGAAATGGCTGGTGAAAAAAGGCAGGGTAACATTTGCCGAATTTCGTTTCAGGAAAAAGTTCAGGAAAAAGTTTGCATAATTAGCTGAAGTTCAGCAATTTTCTTTTGCATTACATTGCACAATACTGTACAAATACATGTTAATCCACAGATAATTTAAAGAATATCGCATGTTGTTTATGATGTTTGTCATGTTTTAGAGCATTTTTCTTGTAGTTTATGCATTAAATGTGTAGTTACTACATTTGTACAGAACAGTATCATAAGATGTAAAATTCACAGAGAAAAATTAAGTGTGAATGCAACACTATACCTTGACTAGCTTTAGCAGCACATCAAAGCTCTGTATGGCAAGCTACAAGGAATAAAGACAGTTACTTTGCACTGTAAATGCAGTGTCAGACTGTCTCTTGAGAAATACTAAGCAATTTATAACTGTTCCATTAAGTATTTATTTGTTCATTCATTTGTTCATTTATTTATCAATCTACTTATTTATAAATTTTGAACTTTATTTTTTTCCAGACATTATTTCTTCTCTTGTTGCTGATAATTCTAGTTTCATGGAATTTTATATTTTAAAGACAATACAACTGAGCAACAACATAATAAACTGTACTTTTAAAATTAATTGGAATATGACACAAACAAAACTTTTCAAGAAAAAAAATGAGCAAAAACTGTTTTAATTTTTCATGTCTGTTAAAGAGAACCTACAGTCCCTAGTGCGCATACTTGGACTTTGTTTGCATTTTTTGTTTTGATTTTGATGATACGTTACATTCTGTGACTACTCACATGACGTAAATTTCAAGTTTTATCATTGACAATGGATGGGAAGGCTTGTGAAAGTAAGCTTCTAGACCTGCCAAGTCTCACGCCTTAGGCGCGAGTCTCATGTCTGCGAGTCCAAAACTCTGCCTATGGAGCAATTTCTCACGTCTGACTTACAAATTTGAACTATCAGCCCATCGCATGATCCAATTAAAAATATAGTTACGTTCATGAAAAAATGGCACTTTTTTTGTAGGTTTTTATCATACTGAGGTACAGAACATTTTCGGAAAACTTTGGACATCTTCGGAAGAGATTGGGTTCTCTTCGGATTTGGTCGGGTCGCCTTCGGAAATCCTGGCACTCCCATGAAAAAACGCTCACACCTATCACACGGAAACTTGGCAGGTATAAGCTTCTATTCTACTGTCGATGCGTTCAAAAGAAGTGGTGCTGATTGCAGAAGAAATTAAAGGTTGGACAGTTAAAGATAACATCACCACCAGCACATCCAACAGATGTTTCTTTATTAAAGTGGAAGGTAAACTGGCATTCCATCGTGTGAGTCTCACAAAACAGTGCATGCACAGAAGGGACTGCAGGGTACCTTTAACTATTGCCCACCTTAAATACCTTGTTAGCAAGTATGGTTTATATTATACTGTTTTAGATAACAGTGTGCACACAGTTTTAGAATCCTAGATAATTAAAAAGAGACATACAAACAAGATATCACTTGTTATACATGCAATTAACAAAAGATAATAATGATAACAATGATAATGCACCTCTCTTGTTGGAACCAGGATTATGGCATATGGCCCATCATTTCTCTAAAATAAAAATAACAAATAACAGAGAATTGTCACTATTATAAAATCACCAAAAAAAACCTACTTATTTATTGCAAAAGTAAAGAAAGAGTGACAAAGGTTAAATCTCTAAAATATAAACCCTTTCACTCCCAGAGTCAATAATGAGACATAATTTTATGTAATTCGAACTTTTGAGTCTGGGGACTAAATTCTATGGTATGACCATTTAAATGAAACCCCTTTGGCAGTACTTTTGCCAAGTACAATTTGTTTTTTGATATTAATTTTTTACAAAATTAAAATTAATTTGGGATTTTTCTTGATTTTAGATGTTTGGCACTCTTATAAGTTAAAGGTTCAAGTAACTTATTATAAAATAAAAAACTTATTAGACTACATGCACCTGGCACAGTTGCCTGTAGCCTACCCTTCTTTACTGAGAAAGAAAGTTCTAGTGCAAATCCTTTTTTCCTACACACACGATGTACAAAAATGAGTTCAAACTAATTTTAATATGAAAAATATAATTTGCATTAGATCCTAATAATCCAAATTGTTTGGATTTGAAGCTACAGTATACCAGGTTTCATTTACATTTTATAATTAGTGGCTGGATGTACATGTACATTGTAGAGGTTCTCCAGGTTTTAAATCATGGCTGTGAAATTTCCCATACAGTGTACATGTAATAATGCAAATCTTTGCAAGTTCAAACTTTTACAATGAATTTCAATTTGCATACCAAAGTGTTGCCAATATTTTGACAGCAGATTCCATGCATGTGGGGAGAGGGTGAGGATTTTGGTTAAATTGTGAATTCCAAAACAACGAACATAATAAAGCAAATGGATTGCGTTACTTTTGCACCAAACTGAACACGTTGCTAAATCAGACATGGAATGCTTTATTTATATACTAAGATAGTACATAATCCCTAAAAATACTTGTAACATTAACTAAGGATTACATGTATAAAATAAATAGGAATTTCAGTGGAAATCCACAAAGTGGTTCTTTCTGAATAGAATTGGAATTTGAAAATGTTGGTTTTTGTGGAGAAAGAAAAACAGGACTACCAGCAGGCTGAGAGAAAAAACCCTCATTGCAAGGATGAGAACCAACAACAAACTCAACCCATGTGGGGTTGTCTCCAGGAATTGAACCTGGGCCACATTGGTGGGAGGCGCGTGCTCTCACCACTGCGCCATGCCTGCTCCCCCATTATGCTTAACATGTGTGTTCAGTTACTCACACTAATCTTTGGTTCAATTTTCTGAAGTGAATGTATTACAGGCACTGCATATGTAAGAGTTTTTCCTAAAAGAAAAAAAGATATTTATTTAGTATTTAGTGTTGAAGTGTTAACTGAATAAATACAGTAATATTGCTATAAGAGAAAAACAGCTGTATATTTAATAATAAACTGGAAAACCAACTGGTGTGAGGTGAGCCATAAATTATAGCTAATAAAGAGTTTAATCATGTTATATTGCAGATCGTTCTTAATCTTTTAACACACCTGTTCCTGTCTTGGACTTGACAAACACATCTCTCCCTTCCATGAGAGAAGGGATAGCAGCCTTTTGTACACTGTAAAACATTATGGTATAATAAAATAATATACATTTACTAATTACAGTAATAATCAATATCATTCAGTAATAAAGGGCTCTAGACAAGAACATCCTACAGTGTAAGTGTCTTTTTGGGAAATTTTTGATGAAATATTGTATTTTGGGCCTCAAAAAGCACAATACCGAATTCAAATAAGCGCCGGACCTCAAATAAATGCCAGGGGTGCTTATTTAACACTCAACCTGGTCGACCCAGGATTTATTCGGGGCCCGGCGTTTAATTCAAGAGAAAATGGTATGCATTTAACACATTATCACACTGATTGAAGCATGCCTTTCACAAATGGAAAAAATACCTTGTCATGGTAGTCAGCTTTAAATTGTTTTCAAGATTGGATACCTAACAAACAATTATTAACAATATTAGGACTAACATTATAAAACAAATATACTATACATAATTACAATAACTGTCTGTCAAAAGACTTGAAAGTTCCATGACTTTGTATAACACTTACCATAAATGCTGATAACTCAAGGTCACTAAATTTATCACCAGAGAACACTTTTTCACTTTGTTCCTTGTTGCTTTTGGGGAATTCATTACTGGAAATTTAAGACAATAAAAAACTTAGGTACATGTATTTCAGGTTGTGTGGCTGTACAGTCATATAGCATTCCATCCAATACATACAAACATTGTCAGTGTGCCTGATTTCAAACACACATTCAATAATACAAAATACTAACAATCAGTTTTTACCTATTTTTGATTATAAGTTAATGAGGACTATAATTATGTATAATGAAGTAAAGTGGTTCTCTCACATCACCTTAATAACAGCAGAGGTGCCAGAATTGAACTACAATGTACACTGTACTGTATACATGTATCGTTTACTACATGAGCGGGAGTGTTGTATCGGCCTATTATACAATCATGAGCTGAAGGCGAGTGAATGTATAGTGCCAATACAACACAGACATGAATGTAGTAAACAACTTGTGAAATTCACATTCACATGTAAATTAGATACAACCACTCGTGAGTTGTACCTGGAATGCAAATTAGATACAACCACTCGTGAGTTGTATCAAGATTGTATCAGCCTATACAGGGTAATCATGTGATTAGAATGGCTCATTTCTACTTGTTAGTACCCTTATGCATTATTAATGAATTTTAAAACAGTATATACATGTATTTATGTTTCTAAAACCACACTAGTTTATAACCAACCTTGAGGAAGACAATTTTGGTATTTCTGGGTTGTAATTGAATAAACTTGAAATGACCTGTTAAAAAAAGACAGCAGATAAAAATAACTGCAGGTGGAAATCAGAACATGTTCAGTACTGTGCCATTCTGGAAATTCCTGATGGAGAAAAAATGTATTTGCATCCACTCTGCCGGACTGGTGGAAATATTATGGTCAGACGATGTCAAGAACAAGCCACCAAACAGCATAAGATGGAGAGTGGAGAGATTAAGTGTGAACAACCTTGGACCATCTATAAGAATCAGAGGCTTAAACTTTTTCCCTGACTCCCATGGATTCCCTGTTTCCTCTTTTCTCAGGTTCCTACATGTACAGTAGCCCCTAGCCTGTCATCAACATGCACAAGAAGATATAGTCTGTACATGGGTCAAATGGTTAAAAATAATCCAGTTGAAATAATTTATATTCAGGGACCAACATACAATATACTATGCACATAAAAGTCAGTAGAGTAACCAATTGTATTGTATGTACTGCAAAAATAATATACATGTAATATTTGCCATACTGATGAGATCTTTTAAAACACTCTCCTTCAAAAGACCAATCTTGCACCAACTCACTCTCCTTTTAAATAACAAGTGCTTTAAACAAACCTGAACTTTCTTTCTTGGTTGTTTATCAGGATGTACAGTAGCATTCTGAGTTACAGGAGAGTTGTCACTGTTATCCTATAATATTACATGAGACAAACCATAAACATGCCATAGAAAAACATGCAGCAGAAATGGCACTGTCAGTCTCACTGACATTATGCTATAATGTTCAACATTACATCATGTGTGCACAACTGTACATGAGACAAACCATACAAATGTCATGCCTTATGTACATAATACTTTAAGTGACATATTCACAAGACAGTGCAAGTAAAAAATCATTTGAGTACTCATGCCATAAACAGGACAGGGAGCAGAGCATAATCTCCAACAATCGACAGAAGTACGGCTGATTGGGGCACCAATTATACATGTACAATATTTTGTAAATTTGATAAAAAGGGCACAAGTACTAGTACTAGCCTAAATACTATAATTTTTATGTTTTTTCCTAGAAATTATTTACTTGCTTTACAGCCTGCTTTGAATTGGTCATTATTTTCAAATAAAATTACTTTTGGAGCATTCTAAACATTCACACGGGATACCACATGCAGCTATCTACAGGTTGTTACAGTATTCTTCTTACTTCAAATCCTCTACCAAGCTTTGCGAAAGTGTTTGGATGAGATCCTTTATGCTGATGAGGTACATGTAATGGCTTCGTTGATGTAAAATTATGATTCTTTGTTTTCTGGGTCACACCAGGCTTCAAGTATCGCTGTCGCTTCTGTAACTTTCTTTCTTTCCACTGATCATTTAAAAAATTAAAAATATTCACTTAGTACATAATATCCCAAAGAACTTTATCCTAAATCAGGCTATAAATGTATTATTTCTTATTTTAACTGAAGTATGACAGCCTCAATAGGCCAATACTGACATGCTGAGGTGATGGCAATATAGACCTACTCGTATATGTTTAACTTTTTAGCTTTGCTTCAGTCCATACGGAAATGACTAAGAGCCAAAATTTCCCAGTCGAACCTCCTGTAAGCGGACACCACCAGGTCCATTTAACAGAGGTGTCCGCTTATGGGAGGTTTAAAAATGTAGTGTTTGTATGTGGCTGGGACCATCACTAAGAGAGGAGGTGTCCGTTAGCGGAGGTTCGACTGTTAGTATATTAACACAATGTACATGTACATGACATGATGTGTGACAAAGTGGGGTTCAAAGGTTCAAAGTGAAACTATTGTATGACAGTGGTGATCTAACCTTCAAAACCAAATTGCACCACAATCAGCTCTATATTTTAGGTATAGTACAGACTGATTAAAGGTAAGAAATACATGTATATTTCCCTATTTATATTTTGAGCAAAAGGCTTAACATTTGAATAATTAGATTAATCAACTTATTAATTTTTCCTACGGGTGAAAATTCAACCAACTCAAGGAAAGCATTAAGCTTATTTTATTTTACTGATAAGCTTATGATATCCTTTGTTCTCTTATTTAAATTGAAACAAAAGAAATTCAAGCATCAGCTGCTCTTTTGTATTAGCTGCTTGAGTTTTGAGGAAAAGTAATATAATTTATAGGCTTTTAAGCCTTTTCTTCAAAAATAAATACAGAGCTACAATCACAGACAGAAGATATAAAAGAGAGGATTGCCGGTTAAAAATGATTAGTAAGTTTATAGGGCTGGATTACAGGATATTTACCTTCGATTTTCTGTCTGTTTTTCTTTGAATATCTACTTCTTGTCCATCACTATGAGAAAACAGATTCAAAAGCAGCCCATCGTCCTCGGCCATGCTACAAATCAACTAGCATACGAAGGGCCTATAAACACGCGAAACATGCCCCCATCGCCGCCATGTTTGTGAACTGCACGGCTACACGTGAAAATAACTCATCAGCGGTATTCAAAATACACTATTGATACTTCATATAACCCACCTACTCTGTCGATACTCGGACAGCAACCACGAACGCGACCGACTAACATTTTGGTACATTTCTTTACCGTTACCTGAAAAACAACAACGCCAAATGATCAAAATATAGGTTTTGTGGAGAACTTGAACACACGACGGTTAATTCGTTTTCCTTGGCGTTGCTGTTATGGTTAGCCGAGATGGCCCATTTTGCCGAGATGACTTTCAGCCCTGTATTACATGAAACGAGCCAGCCCCATAACCACGAGGATTGGCGGCAAGATGCAATATGACCCAGCAGTTTTAAGGTGGTCAGACACGAGGGGTCATGTAGCAGGGACATGTCGCAGCGACATGTAGCAGCGACAAAAATTTGTGTAGTACACACTGAGGGACATGTAGCGGGGACTTGCAGCGGGGACATGTAGCAGGGACAAAATCATAGCGCTTGCACACACATGAAAGATCATGAAAATGTTGCGGGGAATTGTTGCAGCGACACGTCCCCTCGTGTGCACTGATACTTTCACAATTGTGCAACACCAATTTTGGGGACATTTTGTCCCCGCGACGTGTCCCATGAAGTTCAACAAGTTGAACTCCGTGCGACATGTCGCGGGGACAAAATGTCCCCAAAATTGGTGTTGCACAATTGTGAAAGTGCTAGTTCACACGAGGGGACGTGTCGCTGCAACATGTCCCTGAGACATGTCCCCGCAACATTTTCATGTGTGTGCAAGCGCTATGATTTTGTCCCTGCTACATGTCCCCGCTGCAAGTCCCTGCTACATGTCCCTCAGTGTGTACTACACAATTTTTTCTCGCTGCTACATGTCGCTGCGACATGTCCCTGCTACATGACCCCTCGTGTCTGACCACCTTTAACCGCAGAACAATTCTCAGCCACCCGAAGAGAAAGAAAAATCAAACCCGTCAGCGAAAACCAATGTCGACAACAACACATCTTTTGTCACAGCGACACCCAGTAGCCACGAAAGAGCTACCACTCTGAATCCTTCATCAGGTAACACCAATCCACGCAGCTATGAAGGAAGAAAAATTCGCAGAACTCGTTCAAAACGACATTGCACCCCTAACCTACAACCTGAAGACCGTAATTAATCTTTCTAATGTGCAACTTTCAGAAGCTGAGATTAAACTACTTTCTCGCGGATTAACCTTCCAACCAACCGCGACTCAGTCAGAAAGGCACGCGAGGCCCATCTTATAGATAAAGCGACGACTCTTGATCCTCATGGTATAAATAGACGTGACGAACTTAATTAGTAACATTTAGCTTCTTTCTTACCAATCATTTTCTGTTATTCTGTTATTTCATAGACGTAGAAACATCCCAAACACGTTTCACAGACTAAAAAGCGTGGTATTTATTTTCAAAACGTTGTCAACATCAGTTTATTTACTGCTTTTACGCAGTTATGGATAAAATATTTCCTGTAAATAGTTTTTGAAAACATTCTACGTGATTACCAGCCTCGTCCCCAGGCCTTAACGCGCTTACCGAGCGGATCGAGCGAATCTTTCCAATCAGCGAATCTTCCCAATCAGCTCGATGGGTGGGTAGTGCATAAAATTAGGACAGGTTTTTATAATGAGATGACTAGTCACATCAACACTCAGTCAGGGAAATCCAAATTTTTATAGTACGGTATGTAGGAAGACAAAAGGCATTCCCTTAATGACGTCATGATTAAGCATTGCTAATGAGGGGAATGCAGGGGAATGCAAGGGGAGTGCAAGGAAATACAGTAACGGGGCTTATCGTTGACCCTAGACAACTACTGACGTCACATTACATTATGCGCCGAGGACGACTGGGAACGAGACTGTGTGGTTTCCGTTGAACGCACCAATTCAAGCTGACAATTTGTGCTAATTTTAATATGTCACCGATACCCTGATAAACCTAAAATTGGATAATTCTTCAATAATAATACAGTTTAAAGTGGGTTTTCCACTTAGTGTCGAAATTTATTCGCATTTGCTTTGGTTTTCCATTACTATGCTGTATGATTAGTTACAAATATTCGCGCCGCTTTCCCAACCAATCAGAAGTAAGCTTGGCGTCGGTTATTTGTATCGTTTTGATTGGTTGATTGGATTGCCAGTGCCTATTGTAATAGCCCTTTTCCAAGTTGCTCTTAGCCTCCTTTCCAAACCGAGGACAAGTGCAAAACCATTCATATGGATATCAGTTTTGTTTCACATGCAAATAAAACTTATATCCATACGAATGGTTTTGCACTTGGCCTCAGTTTGAAAAGAAGCAGGGGCGGAGTTAGGGGAGCCCCTCAACCCCCCCCCCCCCCCCCCCCCCCCCCTTTGTCTGTGTTTTTTTTTTCTTTTTTGAAAACAACGTCTATCGGGTGCTATTTTGAGATGGATGACTCTTGTTTCATTAGATCCAATATATAGCACTCCGGTTACTTGGATTTCTTTTGTAAATGATTCAAGTCCTGTTTGACCACAACAATATTTGCATTTAATTAAACATTTCTATATTTCTTGTTCAATATGGGACCCTAGCATTTCCTAAATTTGAGCGCCAAGAATGCACCAGATTGCATTTCAGAGGACCTAACTTATCAACATTTCCGTGGGGCATGCCCCCGGACCGCTCTAGAAAGGCGCTTGCAAGTGCGTCAAATGGGCGCTAACGCGCCTATTGTCTCTCATGAAAATTTTTACGGCCTCCTTTTTTAATTTGAAAACCGCTAAAAACTGCAGCTGTAACATTTAAATCATGAATGTTAAAGTAATATCTAAAACGTGAGGAGAATCGATACTCTTGCCGGAGACAGCTTCAAAAGGAAACAATAACTAGCGATGTTTTGTTTTTATAAGATTAGAAAGTTTCGACAAAAGCTTCCGTCATCTTCAATTCTGTTGCAATAACCGTTACATTTTAATACATATTGAAATAAAGACAACATATATTGATAATTACAAGAGAGTAACTACATGAATAAAGAAAAATTATAGTGTAAAACAGCAACAGCATACAAAAATGTGTCAAATGTATCAATAGTCTTGTACTATTGTCTTGCGGGCCTGATCCATGGACTTAAGTAGTGATGACTGTTCCTTCAACAGGTCATATATCCCATTGATTCTGAAATGGAAAATTGAAACAACAATAGATTGAGAAATCAATCAATAATTAAGTCAATAGAGCAGTTTTCAATTGAGCGTGGTAAAAAAAGTAATTACTCTGACCAATCACAGCAGTCGTAAACAATCCAATGAACCAATCAGAGCTCGAAGCAATTACATGTCGGCGGGGCCAAGCGCGGGAAAACGCGTGCGAGCAAGTCGCGATTGGTTTTGGTTTTACTTGTGATTGGTTGAGAAAGTGGCACGATATTTTTCAGCCAATCACAAAGCGTAGCAATGAAAACCAAAGAATTGTGTAATTACTTTTGACACTCAATTGAAAACTGCTTTAAAACTTTCGTCTAAGGAAAGGACCATTTAATTTTTGTGGGTGGGGGGGGGGGGGGGGAGAAATTACCAAAAAAAATTCTTGCAGTAGAAATTTAAGAGAAAAAAAAATCGTGCACAAGAAAGCACGTGAAAAGAAATTCAAGCATTAAGATAAAAAAGAAATTCTTGCATACTCACCCCCCACAAAAACATGGTCCGCCCTAAAGCCTGGTTTTCAGAAGCGACATAAGCGGAAGCCAAGCATAAGAATTGCGTCAAGTGAAAACGAGTATTGACAATTATTGGATTCGGTTTTCGCATGATAGCGATAATTATCAAGGCCAAAGTTTGTGTTATCTGCCGAAGCCGAAGGCTGAGGCGGATATTATGCATATTCCTGAGCTCCACTTGTAAAGACAAGAGCGCACACAAAAAAGTGATCAATGCACAGCAGTCAACTGCATGCATAAAACTATTGTCTGTAGGTATGACGTCACTTCTACATATATAAAATTCATTGTCTGTAGGTATGATGTAACAGAAACAGCTAGCAATAATTAGCTGCGTGCTTATAGCCAATCAAAATCGAGCTAGTGACACCAATGTATAATAATTGACATTATTAGCATAACATTGATCCTTGTGCTTACGCTTCCGCTTATGCTTATGACTATGTCAGCCCGTTTTCAATGGAAGGACAATTTTATTATTTGAAAAAAAAAATAGCTATTTTCTAGTTCTACTTTATCTCCTTTCTGGCCAGCAAAAATACGTCTTATTATTAACTGAACTGGTCCACGATAAAAAGGAGCATTCTGATTTGTTCCCTGAGCGGTCCGAATTTCCCAATATTTCCCGATTATGGCTCCTGTACGGACCGCTAAATGAATTCACAGAATTGTGTTTTAATTAAATATTCAAAAGAAGACAGTTTGATATCAAAGTAGGCGTCTTGCTTACGAAAATGAAGGGAAAAAATTAATGAAAGTGTAAAAAACTTGCAACAAGTGCCAAACGCGGGAGTACAACCGGCACCGCACGCGGGAAAACTGGTGCTGAGCGCGGGAAAACGCGTCAAATCACGATTGGCACAGGTTTTCAAATCAAAACAGCTTAGCTCTACATGGCGCATGTTCGTACCTATTCTCCTGCTCTTCCATTCTCTTCAACAGGGGGTGAAATTCAGTGGGGAGGTCAGTGGAAGTTTCATTTTCCTCTTCTTCGTCTCCAGGAGTGCTGAATCCTAAAATCCGTTCGTAGAACTAAAAATAGATGACAAATTGACAAACTCCTTGTTTTTATTTGATTCTGGAAATGTTTGTTGTATTTATTGTACGCTCGCAAAGACGTCTGCTAGTGTTTCGAAGGGGCGGTATCGAAACAGTTTTATTTTAGTGCTCAAAAGTAGATGCAAAGTCAAATTACAATTATACCTTCGATTTATCATGTAAAGACTGAATATTACTCATTCATGCTCTTCCAGAAGTATTATAATACTGTAACGAGGAAGCATTTATCTCAGTTCTTTGGGATGTTATCTTATGCTAGCAAAATAATTGCAATGAACCAAACTAAAAAGGTGGGCTTTGTTAAAGTTAAATACCTTAGATGTGTCTTTATTTGGGTACTCGACATGTTTTGCAATATGAGCTCGTTTAGCGAGCCAAGCAGGAATTGTTTCCTCCATATCCAACACCAACTCCACCTGAAAAGCAAACAAACTCAAAATCTCTTTGTCTTTTAGATCAGAAACCCTGCTGGTTCATCAATCCTGGGCTTATCTTTGGTTTTGTAGCATAAAGCAACTAAGCATACGTCGCACAGTTGTGTCGGTATTAATATGACTTTGTCAGACTAGTCAGACTGCTTGCGATCCCTTTTCAGTCAGCCGAGAGGGCAAGCTGATCACGAAAACAAGCTCGGCGAGACTGGAGCGAGTGGATCTCTTCCCGCCTCTCTCTCAGTCCCCTCTCGGCTCGTATTACTTTCGCTCGCTCGGTCGATCGCCAATCACCGCTAGCTCGACTATCCAGAGATGGACTGCTAGCAGTCTATGACTTTGTCATTCTTCGCCACATTCTACAAGTATTACATTTAAGCCGCCTTCACAAGACAAATTTATGTTTACAAATTTAAGTTGGCTTATGTGAACGTGACATCAACAGTTGACAAATCAAACTTATTGTTCACCAACTTTTTTGAGTTGGTATTAAACCTCGCATTTGACTTGTAAACGTTTGTCAAACATGCGTTGTTCACTTTCCAAGAACCAAAACGAGCACGAGCTCTCATCACGTGTCCCGGTCTTGGAACGAGGTTAAGGTTTCTAGACCTTTCGATATTCCAATACATTCCCTCTAAATTTTGAATACGAATGGTCACACGGTTTGTGTGGGGTACCTGTGGTTTGTCGTGTGAAAACACTGACGAGTTTGGCAACTTTCTGATGTTTGCCAACGTGAGTTTCCGAAATTAAGTTTGTCCTGTAAAGGAGGCTTTGCTGATATTGATTTAACAAACTTGGCCCTACACCTTTTTTGAAAACTCATAAGAGCGATTCTAAGTATTAGCATTCCTGAATGATAGTTTCTTAGTCTGGATTGACATACGGTATATCTGTGAACATTAAACATGTTGCAAGGATATATTTGTACTGCTGTTATATGTGAATATTAAATACCTGCATAACGTAACGATCCATTGCAGCGTTCGCTTGAATCTTGTCAATATCTCCTACTGCAAGACCAACCTACAATGAATGGTTTTAGAGTAGTTTTCAATTGAGTATCGAAAGTAATTACACAATTACTTTGGTTTTGCATTGCTACGCTTTGTGATTGGCTAAAAAATCTCGCGCCACTTTCTCGACCAATCAGAAGTAAAACCAAAACCAATCGTGACTTTTTTTATTTATTCCAAAATACAACAATTACAATAATTATCACATAGCATACATGCCCACACAAACTACACACCTATACATGCATGCAATCATACAATCCTTACATCTACTATGCCTATGTATTTAACAAGAGCTGTAGTGCTTTTCAAAAAAAAAAAGAAGAAGAAAATTAATAAATTACTTACAAAATCCTTTTATATTAATTTTGTAAAAGAAGAAAATAAAGTAGATTACAAAATCCACTTGTCCATTGAATTTTTGTAGACTTTTATTCTTGGTACAGATATATTTTTCTGTTTCGTATTTAATATTTACTGACTATAAAACTACGCCGCCGACATGTTATTGCTTCGAGCTGTGATTGGTTCATTGGATTGTTTACGACTGCTGTGATTGGTCAGAGTAATTACTTTGGTTTTGGTTTTACGACACTCAATTGAAAACTGCTCATCAACTGGGTTAATACGGTTAATTGGTTACCGTATAAACAGATTCAAAAGCTGACGTTTCGAGCGCTGTCCTTCGTCAGAGAGAATCATCATAGTAATATGAAAATAAGCCAATAAGAACAAAAACAAGAACGAGAAATGGTGAATACGGCGGCGAGCTCCCCCTTTCACCTGAAACTCTCATGCGCTCAAAGAGTACGTTTATACACCAAATTGAAGAAACGTTGTCGTGTGAAAAGCATAAACCATGAACGATGCGACCCAAAGGTTTACTGGGAAGTTGGAAAAATTAATCTTCGTCTGTGACAGAATATTTATCATATCAACACAGGATGCATAAATCATGCTCTTACTGCGCCTTTCAATAACATGTGGAATTTGAAATTCAAATTTCCACCAACAGTTGCGTTTTACACTGCCGTCAATCATCTTGGCTTACCTCTCAGGAAACAGATCTTTACTTCAATGAGTTCAAAAGGTCACGTCCGTGCATTATGATTGGCAGATTTCGATCCATTTTGTTTGTTTCTTTTTTACATGGTCCGTTGGCTTTCGTATTAATTCTGATTGACGGCAGCGAATAACGCAACCGTTGGTGGAGATTTGAATTTCAAATTCCGCATGTTATTGAAAGGCGCAGTAAATGTCTCAAGCAAAGAAAACATCTTGATTATCAAGAAATAGAATATTACCAGCTTGCCAATGCTGTCTACCCAGAATCCCATTCTGTGTCATCGTTCATGGTTTACGCTTTTCACGAGTCAACGTTTCTTCAATTTGGTGTATCAGGGTTCTCGATTTTTTCACAATCGATCAGAGATTTAATTCTCTTCTTGGTGTGATCGCTAACTTTCATTAAATGTCATCTATACTCTCGTGCGCTCTTAAAGAGTATGAATTTGCTGGGATTTTCATTGGAGTGTCAAAAGAACAAACTCTCTTTTGTTTAACCAAAAATATCCTGCCCTATCATCAACTAGTCTCAGGTGTGCTCCCAAAAGCATATTCGCCGGCTATAAGTAGTCGCACGTTGTGATTCGCTCATGATAAGAAAACAATTACGTCCGTGTAAAAAACTATTTAGATTGAAATGGCACTGCCTAAATTATAAACAGCCAAACAAAAAAATAAGATCTTCGAAAGGCTTCATCATTTTCGTATCATAAGCAAATCATCGCCAGCGAATGAGGCTATAATCTGCAGTGAAATTAACCTACAAGCGCTGGTCGAGTGTGATCAAACTGACTCTTTTCAGGGAAGTTTGTAGTGAGGTACCTCTAATGCAGTGACGTCATACTAACCAGCATATTCATGAGAATGATTGGCATTCCAAGCACAAACAAGACAAACAGGATATTAGTGAGTGCAGAATATTGCAGCTTGCTCCACGGCATAAACAAGTCAGCATAATTGAGTTCGCCAAGAGTCATCACAAAGATCGTCATCATGGAGTATGGAAAGCTAGCGTACGGCTCCTGAAATTTCAATGATAGAAACTCGAATCCAAATGAATAAATAACTTTCTCTCAAAAGTGTTAATCAAGGAAGAGAATCTCACCGTTTCCTCGTCCATGATGAGGTAAAACGTGGTGCTAAATGCCATGATGAACAAGAAAAACAACACCAGGATCTAAAAAAAAATGGCATTTTACGCGCTTTGTAAATAATGAGACATTGATTCTTGTCTTGACTTGTAATTCTATAATGCAATCCTAAATTAATGTGCTATCACTCAAATGAAAGCTATTGAGCAGTACAGTTTCCTGCTGTGGCGACTGTTTGTTATGATATACAAGTTACTGAGCAGTACTGTTCTGCGGTGCGGTTTATTGTGCTGTACATGGTGATTTGAAAATTATTTATGAGACACTGTATTCTTGTCTTGAATTGTAAAACGAAGCTATTGAGCAGTACTTTCCTGGTGTGACTATTCAGACTATTCAAATGGACGCTGGGGCTGTTCGATTTTATTTCTTGCGTTGTAATATTTGACATTTTTTCCAGTTTTTAACCTTAAAGGCCCGTTTACACATGCGATTTTTGATGCGAGTTTTGTCCCGCTCTCCAATGCAACTTTTGTCGCAAGTATAAACTAGCGGCGATTTCCTGTGCGATTCGGGTGCGACATTTGCTTTGATTTGCTGTGATTTCCTAAAAATTGCCGCCAAGTTGCATCAGGTTTCGAACATGTTCGAAACTTCTGCGACATCGCGCGACAAATCGCGCCCACATCGCACTGAAATCGCCGCCCGTTTACACATGCGATTTGAAGATGCAACTTGCGCGCGACAAAAATTGCATCGACAAGTGCGACTAAAATTGCACAAAAAATCGCCTGTGCAAACGGGCCTTTACACTCCCAGAGTCAACTATGGAGACGTGTAATGTAGTTCTAACTTTTCAGTCTGTCGACGAAATCCTATGGTGTGACCATTCAAATAAAACATCTTGGCAGTATTTTTGCATGGTACCATTTGTTTTATCAATATTTTACAAAATAAAATATGGAAGGTGTCTTGAATTTTGATGTTTGGCAGTCTTGAGAGTCACGCCCAAAGGGTTAACACAACTCAGTGTTCTAGATAAGAGAGGGGTCTTAGGTCAAAAACCCGACAAGGTTGGCTTCCTAGCCTGACAAATGAAACGGCTAACTTAAGAACATTTAAAGGGACCCACAACCTGTTGACCCCTTTAAATTATTCATTGACTCCCTGCCTTTGAAAGTTAACTGAACACTGACAACTGTGATTAAAAGTGATAAAAGAAACTTAGGACCAACCTTGAAAAGCGTGATGAACATCGTTGTCAGCATTATAATGTATTGACCATACGATGACAACCTGCAAGTATAAAACAATGCGATGATGAAGTAAGGCTGTAATTTTAACTGGACGTTTGTTCATCAAAAGGTATTCTCCAGCATTTTGTTAGGTTTTTCCAAAATCTTGCCACACCTCGTACTCATTTATAGACCAACCCTTCAGGGGAAATATGTCTTGTATAGACCAGTACTCCGAGGAATTTAGAGGGCGGTTTTCTTGAAGTTTGTGCTCCCCTTACTAAATGAAACAACGGAGGTGGACCCAGACGTACACTTTTATGTCGGTTGCACCAATAAAAAGAACTCGTCCTTCGCGCCTCCCCGCCAGTTTAAAAATCGATAACCCAACCCTCCCCCCACCCACCCACCCTCTTCTTGGGGGCCTTTGTATCTGTGTTAAATGTGGAAAAACAATCCGAATAGTTTTATATAAGATAATCCAGAATCTGCAAGAAAATTGGATCCAGAGCAAGAGACGAAAACGAAATTCTCAGCATGTGCATCCGAGGTGTGCATTTATATCACTGCATTTGCACATGAAAGTCAGTCGTAATAAAGACTGTAGCTACCATCCAACTGGTGAGACCCAATCTAACCTCATGCGTACATCCGACACACTTCGAGACTAGTTTCGCCTGGCGCAGAACAACCGACATAAGACAAGGTTGCACGACCGACTTGACCTTTTTGGTCAGTATTGCGAATTGTGTCATTCTCCTTCTAATGCGCTCTTCCAAACAGCTATTTTTACCTTCTGAGGAACAGAATGAGATTCATCCATCCAAAGAACAAAGCAATTGCACCAACTTCCTGCTTGAATCCCAGCTTACAGTCACACGGCGGGAGAACATAAAACAATGCAAAACCATAACCAGTCCACTCCAACCAATTGGACTTTTGAAGAAGATATTTGAATCTCTGTTATATGATAAATAAGACCAGTTTGTAGTAGCAAACGAATATATTAGAGCAGTTTTCAATTGAGTATCGAAAGTAATTACACAATTGCTTTGGTTTTTCATTGCTATGCTTTGTGATTGGCTAAAACATCTCGCGCCACTTTCTCGACCATAACCAATCGTGACTTGCTCGCACGCGTTTTCCCGACATTTAATTGCTTCGAGCTCTGATTGGTTCATTGGATTGTTTACGACTGCTGTGATTGGTCAGAGTAATTACTTTGGTTTCGGTTTTTGCGACACTCAATTGAAAACTGGTTTAGTAGATGAATAAAGGGATTTGTTTCTAAGAAACTGTGGTGATGCGTCAGTGGGGGAGTGAAACATGAAAAACTGGTTTTATCAACTGAGTTGATTAAGGTAAATTGGTCACCGCGTAAATTGATTCAAAAGCTGACGTTTCTCTGAAGCGCTAGTCCTTCGTCTGACAAAGCACCAGCGCTCGAAAAGCCAAATTTTCATCTTAGCAGAAGCCTGTTTGAAACCAACCTTTACACGGCAAAATACTGTTGGGTGTTGATATATATTTAACCGAAACCTGCATGCACATGAAGCTGAAGAGAGAACCTTTCGTACAATATCAGTGGATTATGTTTGACAACAATAACAAAAACAAAGAATATGCTATCTCAACAACAAACGGTTTTTCCCTCCGACTTAAAAAAGGGGGCAAAGTAAGAAGTAGGATTTAAATAAAGAACCAGAAACATTTCCTACAACTTGCTTTTTTTTTACACATTAAGCGTGTTTATTCTAATTTGATCAGCCTTTGGCGTTTCTAGTCGTACTATTGCTTAAGTGCGTTTTCTGCAACAAAGGTTTTGTTTTTAATCAGGGAAGAAGTAAAGAATTAATTTAAGCCGTTTGATAGAACCAACCTGTGTTTTAAACTGAAGTATTTCCTTTATCAGGTGAAATATCGTGATAATAATAACCCAATATTGAAGACCCTGGGTGACCTGTTAATGAAAAAGATAAGATTAATTAAGGAGGTTGTCCACTTAAAAGAAAATTGTTTTGTGTCCAAGGATAGATCACGGCAAAGCAATATATGTAGTCTTGTACTGGTTGACGTTATTTAGCCCGGAGGGGTGCTCCTTCTTTGGTATAACTGTGAGGTGTGCAGCCCGAATATTGAAAGACCCCTTGAAACCCTTAGAAATTTTTAAACTAAACTATGCAAACTATGTGTGGAGGGGAGGGGTGTGGAACCTAACTCAAAACTAAAGAAAGAAAGCACTCTATGTTTTTTTCTTATCCAATTAACTTTCTATCCATTCATAAAACCAACCATCTCAGACCAACTACATGGTTTTGCTTTTTTTACTTTAGACCTGTTGCTAACATATGTCATGGAAGCAAAGAAAATAGCTAGAACACATTGTTGTTTCCCGGACGCAAGTTTTTACTTACATTAGAAAGTGTACAATTCCTGTGAAGTGGCTAGAGTAAGAATCATATATAAAACACAGAAGGTATACATTCGTTATATAATTATAATACCCTGTCGGATGTGCTGCACGAGACGTCAAATTCAACGTACTCCTGTAAAAAATAAGGATGATATGATAAAAAAAAAAACGACAATTATAATTTCATGAAGCCAAACTGTTGCCCATTTTAGCCTCCTTTGCTTCGCGTGAGGCAAAGGACATAGGAGACGTCTGCGCTCAGGAAACTTTAATAGCAATTTGAAACATCCCAATAGAGCAGTTTTCATTTGAGTGTCGTAAAACCAAAACCAAAGTAATTACTCTGACCAATCACAGCAGTCGTAAACAATCCAATGAACCAATCAGAGCTCGAAGCAATTACATATCGGCGGTGCCAAGCGCGGGAAAACGCGTGCGAGCAAGTCACGATTGGTTTTGGTTTTACTTCTGATTGGTCGAGAAAGTGAGGGGAGAGATTTTAGCCAATCACAAAGCGTAGCAATGCAAAACCAAAGCAATTGTGTAATTACTTTCGACACTCAATTGAAAACTGCTCTAATGAACATATTAATCTCAGATTGGTTGGTTAACATCTCCGATGTTGTTGTTGTTACTACTGTATGTACATATTTATTCATATTCATATTTATCAGCATTTTCAAAATTCCCTTAATATTCCAGAGTACACTGTAACGATAGTAATTATGATTAAGATTACCTTTCTTGTCAACGTTTCATTTATGCCACACAGCAGTTTTTCATTAGCCCGAGCTTCGACAGCAAGCACGGTCAGCGGTATCACGAAGAAGAGATACATAATCAGGTTGAGGGTCAATGTTTTCCATCCAAACGTCATCCTGAGAGGGTGAGGGCCGGAAAACATGATAAAGACTGTTAGGTTTCTCTACAAATCTAGTAACTTATTAGCGGCGCTCTTGCTCGTACCGAAGAGCCGCTCGAGGGAATACCATGTGATTCATTTTCCATGGTCATGGCATATGTACGTATGGTGTACTAACGCAAGAGCCTTGGGTCAGTTTCTTTAACCGCTATGGATAATAATACCTCGTGCGTGAGATGCTTAGGTTCGAAATCAGCTTTATATGCACTTTTTTCATTCTTTAGTGACAGGCTCTCGAAATTTTCGGTCCTGGAATATGTAACGTTATTTTTCCCCAAAATTAAATTTACGAGTGCTAAAAGTTTAAAAAAGAGCCTGAAATTTAAAACCTAGACTGTTCACAGTTTCCTATTGCCCCGTGTGTTCGCCCAGTTCAGCCGTGGCCGCCATATTGAAAGTCACGTGCACGGCGTACTAAAAGTGGGAAGATTGTTAAACTGCTTTGAAGGCAGGGAAAAGGATACAGCATGGGTGAGGAGGTTTGTACTTCCCCCAGTTTGAGCTCGCCATGTCTTCTAACATGGCGGCTTAACGAACTCAGCGATTGTCTTTGGCGAACAGATGGGAATAGAGGATCGGACTGTAAAAGGTCTATTTAAAACCAAATCTTTATAATTACTGATTTATTTGTGTTTTAACTCCACTCTTTTATTTGTAGCTCCGATGTTTGGGTCACCTGCCAACAATGTAAAGCTCCGATGTTTGGGTCACCTGCCAACAATGTAAAGCCTGAAGCGACTGAGAGTATTACTACTCCCCCCTGGATGGGATGCTAGTCCATCACAGGGTGACCTGGTTTATATACTATGAAGTGACTAGGAGTATTACTACTCCCCCCTGGATGGGATGCTAGTCCATCACAGGGTGACCTGGTTTATATACTATGAAGTGACTGAGGACTGAGAGTATTACTACTCCCCCTGGATGGGATGCTAGTCCATTGCAAGGTTACCCCCCAGCATTTTGTCGCCGGTACCCATTTATACACCTGGGTGGAGAGAGACAATGTGGAGTAAAGTTTCTGGTCTAAGGAAACAACATGATGGCAGAGACCAGGCTTGAACCACCGACCTTTAGGTTGAAAGTCCGACGCGCTAACCACTAGACCACCGCGCCTCCACGCGCCAATAATGTATCTATATATAATTATCGCAGCAGCGGTTACCTCCAATATCTGTAACATAAAGCGACTAGGAACATTCACTTTCCATAGATAATATTCCATATTTACCCCTGTCCCTTATACACCTGCGGTGGAGAGGGATTTGTCAAAGAAAATAAAAATAAAACGGTTTCCGACCAAGATTCGAACGTGGACCTTCCAGTCGTATGTACACCTTACTAATTTCTGCAATCTCGTTACCGGTTATATGAACATTGTGGGTTCAAATATTTTCTCAGAGACTCGACTAAATCCGACAAGTTTAGAGGCTATGATAATTTTGCAAATCATCTAAAAACAAAACTTACCATTTAGTGTTCATAATGATGAAAGAAACAGGGTGAGTCAGGCAGCTAAGTCGACGATGCTCTAACATTGTCTGTGATAAGAAGATAATATAAGTATGTGGGGATGAATGATCCTTTCCTAATCACTCACTCACTCACTCACCCACTTACTACTCACTCATCAAGTAATCAATCAACCAATCCATCGCCTAACCAATCGATCGATCGATCAATCAATAAAATCAACCAATTAATTTTATCTAGCCATCAATCAACCGATCAATCGATCACCCAAACCTTTGAGGGATCAATTTATTAATCGATCAGCCAATACATTTATCACGTCGCTTCATTAATCGTTAATCGTTAAGTCAATCAGCCAGTCAGTCAGTCAGTCAGTCAGTCAGTCAGCCAGTAAGTCAGTCAGCCAGTAAGTCAGTCACCCAGTCAGTCAGTCACCCAGTCATTCAGTCAACCAGTCAGAGTCAGTCATGCAGACAATCAGCAAGTCAGTCGGTCAGTCAGTCAGCCAGTCAGTCAATCAGTCAGTCAGTTAGTCAGTCAGTCAGTCAGTCAGTCAGTCATGCAGACAATCAGCAAGTCAGTCGGTCGGTCAGTCAGTCAGTCAGTCAGCCAGTCAGCCAGTCAGTCAGTCAGTCAGTCAGTCAGTTAGTCAGCCAGTCAGTCAGTCAGTCAGTCAGTTAGTCAGCCAGCCAGTCAGCCGGTCTGTCAGTTAGTCAGTCAGTAAGTCAGTCAGTCAGTCAGTCAGTCAGTAGGTCAGTTGGTCAGTCAGTCAGCCAGTCAGCCAGTCAGTCAGTCAGTCAGTCAGTCAGCCAGCCAGTCAGTCAGTCAGTTAGTCAGTCAATCAGTACGTCATTCAGTCACCCAGTTAGTCAGTCAGCCAGTCAACCAGTCATTCAGCCAGCCAACCAGTCAGTCAGTACGTCAGTCAGTCAATCAGTAAGTCAGTCAGTCAGTCAATCAGTCTGTCAATCAATCAGTCAGTCAGACAGTCAGTCAGTCAGTCAATCAGTCAGTCAATCAGTAAGTCAGTCGGTCAGTCAGTCAGTCAGTCAGTCAGTAAGTATGTTTGAATTCTCATTTGTTAAAAAACATCAGCTTTAAATAATACAAAGTGCTACCTTTAGCACAATCAAATAATCTTGATCTGGTGTCACAGTCCCTTGGATCATGGAAAAATCGTACGTTATCTGAACAAAGAAAAAACACGAGGGATAAAATTAAAGTAGGAAACTCATCAATAAATCTCAAAAGCTCAATAAAAAAGCTGTTTAGGATTGAATATAAACACTAACTGAGTAATCTCCAGCATCAGGATTTCCTTCTTTGGTCATACACTGATCCATAAATCGCTAGAAAATTGAACAAAATAATACTTGGTTACGAGATAGAAAAATTCAGATTAGAATTGTGCGAGCTACATGAGGACATATCTTCCAATGAAAGCGCAAATATGTAGTAACGTCGACAAGGGAGGGGAGGAAGGGAGCCTCTAAAATTCGCAAAATCTCGACTATTTGTACTTCTTGTTTCATTCTATTTAGAGAGCGGTTTGCAATTGCAAAGAACCAATCAGTACTCGAACCAAAACATGTAGCAGACGTCAAGTTCAGCAAAACGCACCCGATTAATTAAGAAATAATTAGTTTTGGCTTTTACTAATGATTGGTTGAGCATGTCATCACAATTACAAAGCATATTATTATTATTATTATTATTATTATTATTATTATTATTGTTATTATTCAAAACAAACGAAATCGTTGAGAACTTTGAATTCCACACTAAATTGAAATCCTCTCTATACCTCCTAACGATATCGAAGCAAACCCCTTATTGAAATGTTTGTTGATACTGATTATTAAGTCGGCTGTGTCCAAAACGCTCTTGCACAAGTCTTGGGAAGCGCCTTCGTGTTTCTTTGCCTTGATTATTAACTAAAATTTTGCAGTAATAGCTACAACTGTAGACACTTCAGTGGTACTAAAATCGCATTTCAACCCAAAAGGTACAATGTGCATCAAGCACACAATCACATGTTGAGTTCATCGTTGCTTGACTTAATGTAAAGTATGATGTGAAATACATGTGTTATAGGGTGGAAGAAAGTGATTGTTACCACAGCAACTTCCGGAAATTTTTTAACGAGCGCTTGCATCTGCGCCATATGGCCTGGGGCGCATGACGTCAGCACCTCTCGCCACCTACAGGAATACGACAATAAATGATTGAATGGATAGAATAAACCAATAAATATGTTACGCCGTTCTTTAACGTATTTGTACAACAAGAACTGATCCAAATGTGTGCATCGAATATAAGCACGTCCTAGTTTTCGATGGTTAGATTAGAAAAATACAATAGGAAGGTATAAAAATTTCAAAATATCAAGAAAAACACCATGAACACTACTGGAGTTAATTAGGAAAGTTTTAGTTATCTGGGGCTAAAATACAGGGGAAACCTATTGAGGTTGGAGGAAGCAGGAAGTTCGATCGCATTTTTAGGGTGGCTATATGGTCATGATATACAGTAGAATCCCAATAACTCGAACCTCCAGGGGAGAGGGAAATTTGGTTCGAGATATCGATCGAAGGTTCGAGTTATTGAGGGTAAATTTGCAAGCAATCTTTAGCCAAGGGCAAAAAAGTTTGGTTCGAGTTATTGAGGGTTCGAGTTATCGGAATTCAACTGTAGTATGCATTGAGCACGTGATGCGCATGTGACGTGTTACGTCCATGCGTAGGATATAATAAGCTTAACATAAACCAGACATAACGTTTAGTACACAAGGAGAGATATTATTCACAGAGACGGGTCAGAATTAGGGGTCTGGGTCCTGAAATAATCCAAAAGAGATTAGCATGTCTTGCTTATTTTTCTGTTTCAATCTTAACCTACCTCTTGTGGCTAGCAATAGCCAGTAACGAAGATTTCATATCCGCCTCCATAGCCGCGTCCAGCGCATTTTGATTCTTTTTGTTCATAAGGATTTCTTGTTCAGCAGAAGACAACAAACACGAGACTACATCTGGATGACCGTGTATGGCAGCCAAATGTAAAGCAGTGTTCTAAAAAGGAAATGAAAACAGTTTATGGGTTGACTGCCACTGCAGTCCGTTTTTCTTGTAGAAGATATGAGATATGAAGATATGGCGAGGCCTTAGGGAATTGGAGGGGTATAGTACTCCCCTAACAACTGGTATGTGCGGTCTGAAAACGGGCAAAGAATGTGATAACGAAGGTGTCAAAATGGACGTGATTTGCTTTCTCCTCTGAAATTGAGTATATGTTTTGACATTTTGTTTTGCAAAGTGGAGACAAATTTTATGGTTAAGTCACAAATAGGTAGACAAAATTGCTAACTGAATATATTGAGGCGGGTGATCGTCGGACGTTTTGAAAGAAACCCAAGGTACTAGAAAATCGCTTTGTGGATGTGGCTCACCTTAACGTTTGCCCCTAAAAAGTACCAAATCTTTCTGAAAAGTTGTTTCTATCAACATGTTTTTCTGACTTAATACCCTAAAACGTATTAAAATCTGAAAGTAGTCGATAAGATCTAATTATTTTTTCTTCTTTCCTTGATATTTTTCTCTAGGTGTTTCAAGACCATTTCTTGTAAGATTAAAAATAGTTGGTCGCATATTTGGGTAGTTAGTCGCATATTTAGGCAGATGGTCGAAAAATAGCATATTTAGGTAGTTGGTCACTTATATTTAGGTAGTTGGTCGCATAATAGCATATTTAGGTGGTTGGTCGCATATTTAGGTAGTTGGACGCATATATTTAGGTAGTTGGTCGCATATTAAGTCTTGATCTAAAACAGGAAAAATCTTTGCGACATTGCCCCTTTAATTTACATTGCACTTAAAGACATATTGTTTGGTTCAGTGACAAACCTGATTTTTGTCAAAAAGATTGATGCACTGAGGTTGATTCTGCAACATACACTCCACGCATCGCTTAGATCCTCTCATGGCGGCAACATGAAGGGCTGTTCTGTCGTTATGATCGCTAAGGTTACACCAGAAAAAAAATAAAGCTGAAGTGTCACTGGGATTTGGTGTCATTTCAGAAATCAAAAAAAAAATTCGTGTTAACAGAAACAGGCAAAGAATGGTCCAGTGATGTGATAAGTTACAATAAAATGTTCCGAAACTGTCAATAAATATTTCTAGTCATAGCGTACTTGGTCTGGATGAATTGAAACTCGAAAAAAAGTTGCCACATTTCGTCTTTAAAATGGGCAAAAACAGTAAATAATTTCTTACTTTTTCAAAAATTGGTCGGTTTCTTGGTGTTTTAGTACTACTTGGTAAATAATTAAATGTTATTGATACATGGTTTTTACCAAAAAAAAATTCAAAATCACCGTGATACTTCCCCTTTAAGTATAATAGCAGTAGTATATATATATATTAAGTATAATAGCATAGGTTTTCAATTGAGCCAATCACAAACCTAAACAATACATACATACTTTATTGAATCGCCCCCAAAGGGCCTTCAAAATCAATCATTAATAATCGTGAATAAAAATTGTAAAAAGATCCTATATGCTATAAAAATTTAATGTACAATGAATAGAACTAGATATGAAATTTAACACTAAGATAATGCTAACAATAACAATAAAATTACACTGTATTAGTGCCTATCTAAGCGACCATTGAAAATTGACCACTGATTTGCTTAGTTTTAATTTAGATTAAAGAGCGTTCCACAGAGATACGACACGATAGTGGAAACGTCTTTGTCCAGTAATTGTTCGTGGTATATTCAAAAGAGCTGTGCATTTCTGAACCTCGTTACCAGGGGAGACCCTGGGAACGAGGTTGTGCATTTCTTATCGCTCGAATAATTCGAAACAATTATTTGTTTGGGTTTTCTTCTGTACATTATTGGAGAGAATAACATGAGTTCTTTAACTTGTCATATAAACTTGTATCATTTTATTCGTAAAACTCGGAGTGACTTTCAACAAAGAAAGAAACAGGGACATCAATCTACCAGCCTACCTTTGCACAGTCGCACCAAGCTTGAGTAAATGTTCAACGACTCGGTCATGCCCTTCTGCGCATGCAAAATGCAAAGCTGTCTTTCCCTGGCTGTTTTTAACGTTAATAGAGCGAATATTGCGGCCAGACAGCAACGCGTCGACTATTTCTAGCCAGCCATATCTAAAAACAAAACGATGAAATTGTATTATTCTGATTGGCTTATAAGTAATTGATAACAACTAAAAAATAATAATATCATATCATTGATAATTATAATTAGTTTCAATCGCTATAACGTCGATCGCGATCGTCGATCGCGGTTTTCCGAATTCCGAGCATCATCGAAGATTTCCAAAGACTTGTCGAAAACTTCCGAAAACTTCCGAAAACCGCCCGAAGATCAGTCGAAGATTTTCAAACGTTATCGAAAGGTTTGCAAATGTTTTCGAGATTATACTTAGATTTTTTTTAAGGCGCTTGTTGTAAAGTTACTACGTCTAGCAAATCATATCAAACTCATACAATCAATTCTAGAAAACGAAAACATGAAAACTGAACCACCAAGTAAGCGAGAAAAAATGCGCGCTGGTTAAGTTAAAATTAATTAGTTTTTCTTTTTTCTTTGGTTAACTGTTCATTCCATTAGTTAAAAACATTTGTACTAGATTAAAGTATTTTTTCCCATTGTGCAACTTTCAATCAACTTTTTTTAAAAGCTTTTTTAAAGCTTTTAAAAAATGTCTTAATTTTTCTAAAGAACATACAGTATGTAGGCTTAGACCATTTTTCAGTGTATCTTAATTAGTTGTATATAGTTTTCTTATAGCTTAACCTTTTACTCTATTTTATTGATGTAGTTTAGATTTTAATTGAGGGGCACTAGTTTGTCAGTCCCCGACTGTTACGTGTATTTTCCATCTGGAAATAAAGTTATTGCTATTATTATAACCAAACCTCGCTCTTGTTTAAACTGAAAAAGAGGGAAACTGGGTACGAGTTTAGTTCTTCTTACTTGGCGGCACCATGAAGAGCTGTGTCCTCATTATCTGACGTCACAAAAGTCGCGTATTTGTTTCGCTTCATAAACAGTAAGATGTCCTGTTGGGTTCAAAAATTGCAAATATAAAAAAATTTGTAGGTGAAAATTTGGGAGTGACTGTATTGCTGGCTTGATATTAAAACTGTGCTTCTAATATCATATTTAGTTTTAAGCATATAGGTGTAAATTTGGGATATGATAGGACTGGGGGTACGATGCAGGTGTAAATTTGGGGATGATTGTATTACTGTCGTGATATTAAAACTGTGAATGGGGATATGATGAGAATGGGGATATGATGGAAAGCTATATATATCACAGTTGGAAAATGCAGGTGCAAATTTGGGGGTGATTGTATTGCTGTCTTGATATTTGCACCTATATGCTTGATACCCCCAATACCCCCAAATTTACATCTATCGTAAGCCGCCTTCACACGACAAACTTAAGTTGGCAAACTCCTGTTGTCAAAATGTTGTCAATCTCATGTTTGCACACGACAAACCTCCACGCGCCTCAACCACGTTCACAGGATTCTTTCTTCTCAAGGGAGGAAGAGTGGGGACCCTGTGACACGAGGTTGCACGCACTGAAGTTGCAGCAAACTTTTATACACCTCAACCTTGTTCTCAGGGCTCTTTCTTCTCAAAGGAGGAAGAGTGGACACCCTGTGACACGAGGTTGTACATACTGAAGTTACGTTCACACCTCAGATGTGAGATTACCAACTCATAAACATTGACGATAAAAGTTGACAAAAATAGAACAAGTTATATTTGTCGCCATCAGTTTGCCAACATGTTCACACACCACACCAACTAGCCTTGTGTTTGTCAATTTTAGTTTGTCGTGTAAAGGCAGCATTGCACGTGTTGAACATGCGTAGCTGGCGCTAGAAGGTGGGGAATGGAGTTTCGAACGCGCGCGAGGAACGAGGAGTTTTTCTCTCCTTCACACACGGCGCTACCTCCATGTGCGGTGGAACGCGCTCGAATATTTCCTCTCCAATTCTTTCCCAGTGGTGCATGGTGCATGCGTTTTGTGGTTGCGACCCTAACCTTGGAAGTATGTTCACTGCGGGTAAAGCACAAATAATTCCATTTATTAAACGACACAGAATTTTAGAGTGCGAATATATAGAGGTTATTCAGCGTGAAATGTGTAATACGGCTAAGTATTTTACGGGTCAGTCTTTATTTTTCAAGCCTTTTCCAGCCTTTAGGAAAAATATTAATTGAAGAGTTTAAAATGCTCAGCCACATTACACAACTTTTCGCTGAAAAGTTTTTGCTAGTGTTTTTCCTAGAGTGCGGTCAGAGGAGTGTAATAACGGGTCATATTTGTACTTCGCTTGACGCGCATTTGCACTCTACAGTGCCATGTCGGATAATAAGATAAGTTATTACACCCTTCTAAGCGCGCTGGGAAAAACGCTTTCAAAAACTCAGACTTGGGTGAAGATCATTGTTATATTATAGACAATTCATTCAGCCTAAACGCTCGAAAAAAATATAAACTGTCTCGTAAAAATACCCAGCCGTATTACTCAACTTTTCGTTGAATAACCTCTATTTATTATTTCCAGTTTTCCAATAAATTTGTCAGTTTCTGTTTTTGTTTTTGACTGTTTATCTGTTTATAAACAATTATACAATTTAGTATTCTTACCTGAAGATGACCGTGCTTTGCAGCATAATGAACTGGAGCAAACCCGGTGATGTCCTTGTCTGTTATTAGCGGTAAGGCCTCGCGTCTCTGTGCAAAAACGATTTGCTTGGTTAAATTTTTTTGTTAGATTTCGGCTTGATTCCAAGGTTTTATCATCGCTGGGTCCAGATCTGCTAAATTTTAAAATTTTGCATAAGATACTTACCGTGTGGCACTAAGTTTTTGGGGGAGTTTAATTTTGGGGATGGACGTTTTCTTTGTGTGTTTCGCGGGAACTAATTTTTGCGATTGGGAAAGACTGGTTTTTCCTGCTGGGAATTATTTTTTTTGCGATTTGCAGGAAGTCACGTTCAATTGGAATTACAACATTTTCGTTTTATATTTCAGTACATGCAATCATCTTCATCAATATCAAGTGAATTCTCGAAAAAAAAAAACATAATGAGAGTTTTAGGTCCAAGACACCATGCGATAAATCTGAAACAATCAGCCCATAACAAAGTATTCAAATGCAATCCTTTTCTATCCTGGACATCTGCAGCTCAAGACATTTAGTTTAATTTACTATATAATTGACCCAATGTTTTCAAGATGCAACCCATTTCAATCCTATATCCATCTGCAGCCCAAGACACTTACGTTTACTCTTAGAGCACTAGTAGAAGAATTTTAAACAAAACCGGACCATTGTTTGTGGGTTTCCACTGATACAAATCTATCTTCCGTTTTGGCTTTTTAAAGTAACACCAAAAATGATGACATAGTCCCTTTAATGAGCGATAGTTAACTCGTGAACCACAAGCTCGTGTGAAACATCGTTTATTGGATTACCTGTAACAACACCTCCATAGTCGCTGTTTTCCCCACAGCAACTCTGACACAAGATCGCAAATCTGCATCTTTGACTGTAACGTCAGCGCCATCATTTATCAATAGCTTAACACTGTCTGTTCCACCACGTTCAGCTGCTAAGAAGAGAGGGGTGCGACGTAATTTGTCACGGATTTCCAACGAGGCGCCCTAAAATGATATCACAAATTTATTAACAAGTGGCGAACAGAAGATCGTCAGTCTTTTTAAAATTTGACTATAACGTCATGTATAAGGGCAAGAGAACGCGCTAAATGTTGCAAAATATACCAGAATATTAGACTGTAGTATACTGGTTTGATAGGTTCAGTTAGGAACAGAGCGAACTTATATTGTAAGTACGCGTGCTCAGGACGAGGGTAAAACATTGGAAAAACAATAATGGCTAAATTAAGAAGCTACTGAGGAAAAGGTTCCTAAAAATTAG
Organism: Cladopsammia gracilis; assembly: GCA_022457155.1. Taxonomy (NCBI): domain Eukaryota; kingdom Metazoa; phylum Cnidaria; class Anthozoa; order Scleractinia; family Dendrophylliidae; genus Cladopsammia; species Cladopsammia gracilis. The sequence goes on from JAJGOT010000004.1 coordinate 1,542,896, forward strand.
GCATTTCAGCAGTCGAATAATAAACCATTTATTTTAAGGTTTGACAAATATTACGCGCGAACTATTTTGCTCAAGGATAACATGGCCAAGGATAACATGGCGAAGGATGATGTTGGATGAGTTGAAGGAATAAGGCAGGGGATTGGAGAACTCGTGACAGGAATGGCCCAGTTAAATGAATCGCATAAAGCATTTACCTTTTGCAAGAGATACTTTACGACATCTGGATGATTGTTGAGAGCAGCCAGGTGCAGTGGTGTCAAGCCTTGTGCGTCAATGAGAGTAATTTCGCAAATTTTGGGATCTTTAGACACAAAGAGCTTAATTATATCCAGGGCTCCCGCGGCGCAGGCAGAATGAAATGCAGTGCTTCTGTCATTCTCCTAAATAAATCACACAAGGTGGTTACGTCACCAGTTAAGCTGGTACAATAATCCTGGTAAGGAACTACTGATGTAGTATATTTTATTACACTTTATTTTCGCGATTTTCGCGAATTATAGAAAATCGCAAAAATTCAGATGTCGCGAAAATTTGCATGCGCGAAAATTAAGTGACCAGCTTCAAGTGAAATATATTAGCCCTTTAATAATCGTTCTGAGTCCACTTTTTCAATATCTTCGTCGTCCTCATAATCAATCTCCTCTGGACCACAAGACATTATACCTTGTAGGTTTTTACCAACTGGTGTGCCATGATTACGAGCATAAGAGAAATACAAATCAACTACAAAAATATATACGTAGTCTGGTTTATTGTAGTTTTTTTTAAGTCAAAGGTATTTAGTGATTGATGTATCGACGAAATCGTGAAAAAATGTCTCAGTTTCTACAAATTTAACAAAATCGCGAAAATAAAGTATCACGAAATATGGCCATCTTCAAGAGTTTTTTTGTACTCAAAACGCCATGGATATTTTCTTTTATCAGCTTGAAAGCAGGGGGAAAACAGCGAAAAAAAGGAACCCATTGCAAAATGTTGTAATTGGACACCACGTGACCGCGCGCCAATTACGCAAGAAAAAGGCGCGCGGATGACCAATCACAATCGATAATTTTGTTATTTATACGATTAATAATGGTAATAGGACTGAGTGGAGTCCAATTCGGTCTGTAATCATACGAGTGATTAATCACGAGTATGATTACAGACCGAATTGGACGACACGAAGTCCTGTTACCAATTAATCATAATTATAACAAAATTTGAGGATAAAACGTTAATGGTTACACGTTTTGGTGATTAAAAACACAACATTTGAGTGTGTTTTTTCCCGAGATGCACGCACGAAAAAAGGATAGCGCGCGCAAATGACGCGTACTGTCCAATTACATCGTCCAATTACACGCATGACTTATAAACTGTCCAATTAATGCTCTAATCGGGCCTGCTGATAACCAAGATGAATCAAATTCGAGAATTTTGTTATAGTTTTGATTATACAGATAATACTAGACAGCAGAACATTAATAAACCTTGGTTCAAACATCAGTTACCAAGAACACTTCTATTCCTATTTAGCCTGTGGTTGGACCCAGACTTAATAGGGTTAACGGACTACTCTAGCCCGGACGATCTGACACTCCTAATTTTATACATCAGTCACAAAAGTGTTGCTAAGGACTTCACCCATCCGGAAAATCACGTTTGATAAACTACTGATACCCCTGGGTTCAAACTCCAGTTAACAACAACAGCCTTTGTTAAAACTACACTACAAAGTAGGTGTAGATCACTCCGGGTCATCATCTCCTGGTTATATACCTTTGGTTGCAGAATAATAGCTCCATTGTTAAGACAGAGTTCCACAGCCTGAAATAAACCAAGTGGAAACGTCAAGTGAATGAATTACAATACATAATGAAATAAATAGACGACATTGGCCGTTTTTATACTAGAGACGCATTATCCGTCCAGACGAATAATGCGTCTGTCATGTTATGCGTCTAGTGTAAAGACGGGACGAACAAGTAGAGACGCATTATCCGTCTGCAGTGGACGAACTTGGGCAAACATTTGTAGTTCGTCTGGTTATGCGTCTCCAGTATAAAGACGGGCACAAGACGCATTATCTGTCTAGACGAACTATCTTTCGAAATGCGTCTTGAACGACGCACTACGAGAGATAGTTCGTCTAGACGGATAATGCGTCTTGTGCCCGTCTTTATACTAGAGACGCATAACCAGACGAACTACAAATGTTTGCCCAAATTCGTCCAGACGGATAATGCGTCTCTAGTATAAAAACGGCCAGTGTTAAAAAAGATTGCTTACGGCAGGACTTCCACTATCGACTGCTAAGTGAAGAAGGGTAGTGCCTACGGAATCCACATTACTAAGTACATCCTTCATCATATCCTTCTGTCTTGTTTTAGCTAAAAATAAAAACAGATGTTAAAATATTGAAATGTTGCTGAATAATATGACTGATGAAGCTTGAAGCAAGACTTTCAAACTCATGTTTACCTCGCAAAATGATTTTTGCGATAAAGTTAGCTCAAGATTACGTGCCTGTGGTGGGAAACAACCCCACTTTTCAAGAAGTGTTCCAAAATGATCTAAAATCGAATCTAGAAACAAGAAATACGAGTCTAGCTCTACAATGAGTAACTCAGAACGAGGAAGTTATATGTTTTTGGCGGCTCGCTGGCTCGTTAGCTAGCTAGCCAGTCCAGTTTAAGATGTTTCAAGAAGTGAGGAAACGCTGACTGCTGAGCCGCCGAAACTTTTAAATAATACGTCTTAAGTAATGATCCGCATAAGAAGGAAAGTGCTGAACGGCCATGCACGATGGAATGCCAACTCTTTTCATTGTTACAACTAGTGATCTCATTGGCCTAGACTCAAAAATCGCTAAAAAGTTAAGGTTCAAGACGCATTTTGTCAAATTTTTTCAAGGTTTCAAGTTATTTGAGACCCAATCGCACAACATGAAATTTTTAAAAGTTATTTTATTTGGGGAACTTCATGAAAGAAGCAAAATTATTAGCTATTGTCTTCTGCTATTCTGATTGGTTAAGCACGAAAATTTCCTAAAAGTTATATGACGCAAATGGATTTTCTTTATTTTTATACTGAAATATAATTATAAACCATCAGCCCCTCCTCTATTCTTGAAACCAAAGATATTCTATGTGGGAAAGAGCCAATGCCGCAGAACAATGAAGTTTATGGTAGTTCTTATGTGCAGCATTAATCTTCAAAGTTTAAAAAACTGCTGACCATCTTCAAAGAAATACTCCGCAGCATTGCATGCTCCTTGCTCCACGGCTCGTGTCAGCGGTGTCATCTTTTCGTCATCGCAGCAGTCCGGGGAGGCACCATGCTCAACCTAAAGAAACATAATTGTTTTGTAACTTTCGTTTCTTCCGTACGTGTTTTTTTTTTCAGTCAATACTCGGAAAACATTCATATGAGTACTGGCTGCCAAACGCTTTTTCACATGGTGGTCTAATGTTTCATATCTGCAATCATGTTGAACGACTTAAGACGGCATTTTCGTCCTAAAGCGTAGCAATTTAATACTCTAATATATTAACGATACAACACTTAAGTATGTACATTGTTCTCAGGCAGACATTTAATAGATCTTGCGCTATAACTCCCATTCTCCCAATCCCAATTTCGATTAAGTCTTCCCCTCTTTACAAGGGGGGGGGGGGGGGGGGGTCCATCTCATTCGAAATCAGTCACAGTTCAACTACAGTACATGTCACCAACTTCCATACCACCAAATTCCCCTTTCCCTTTTTTCACATTGAAAGAGTCTGCTCGTTTCTCGATTTCCTGTATGGATCACTGTTCTCAATTCTTCACTTTTTTCTCGAAAAAGGAGGGTTCCGGAGCCCATGGAACTCTCCCCTCCCCGCGGAGTACGCTCCTGCCCTGTCGTGCGTTTCTCGAAAGTACCAAAAACCTTTCGGGCCCTAAAGCTATTTTTAAAATTCAGTTTCTAACGAATGGCGTTGAAATTCTTCACCAGCAAACCAGTCCAGCTCGTGTAGTAAACGTTAGATTTCAATGCCTAGCTTCAAAATCAACAAAAACCAAATCTTGGTTGGTAAACATTTTTCACACCGAAAAGTTTCTGAGACTTTCCAGAAACGCACGCCTGGTATGAGAGAAACGATGAGACAGAGTGTATTTCTTTTATTCAAACCATTCCCTTTAACAAGTCATAACCCCGTTCAGACATCCGGCTATGTCATATTCATAAAAAGGTTGTATTAACAGTAAACTTCCGACACATTTTGATACATGTATAAGAAGAACCCCCAGTTTAATTTGTGAGTTTGCCACTAACCAAGATTTTGCAGATTGACACTTTATCCCTCTTTGCGGCAATATGAAGCGCGGTCTGTGATCCTTTTCCTGTAATGTTTACATCACAATTCTCGTGGCGGAGAAAAGCCTGAAAAACCAAAGCACTTTTCCTGTAAACAAATAATTTATGGCATTGTGAATGCTTGAGGTATTGGCCATTCCGCGAGATAATAATGTGTGCCTCTTGTTGTCTATAGCTTTCTTCGTATAGAAAACCACGAATACAAACCTTAACAAGGCTCTCGTTCCCAGTTCTGACCGCAGTGTGAAGCGGCGCATCTTGGCTTCGATCCAGAATAGATGTGTCGGCCCCAGCCTTTAGGAGCACCTTCACAATGTTCACGTGACGTCCCAGGATGGCGTTATGAAGAGCAGTACGTCCGGACTTGTCCAGGTCGTTCAAATCTATGCCTGATAAAAATTAACCAATAACAGATAATTGGGTTAAATCAAACACGGACGCATAAATCGGATTCTTTTTGTGGTAGTTGCTGTTGTTGTTTGCCTTAAAAAATCCTTTAGCGTGCTTTGCTGAGTTATAAAGCACGCAAAGAAGTGCAGCGAGAGCCGGCGAAAGAGGTGAGGGATAAATAAAACTAGCCGCAGGTAGAACAAAACAGAGGAATTAAGGTTGAGGCTCAATAAATGAATAAATAAATAAATAAATTTATACATTTGTATACCGCAAATTCTATATACATATTCAAATGCGCTTCATAATCAATCAGACCCACCCCACACATGAACAAGTGACGTGGTGCTGTTTATTATGCTGTACAAGGTGGTTCTAAAGTAATTATTAAAATCCTAAAGTGTGACCATTCAAATGAAAGCTACCTGTGGTGCTGTTTATTATGCTGTACAAGGTGGTTGTAACTTTTGAGTCAGTGGATGAAATCCTAACGTGTGACCATTCAAATGAAAGCTACTGAGCAGTACTTTCCTGCGGTATAGTGTTTATTATACATATATATGCTGTACAAAGTGGTTTTAACTTTTGAGTATGTGGATAAAATCCTAAAGTGTGATAATTCAAATGAAAGCTACTGAGCAGTACTTTCCTTTGATGCTGTTTATCATGCTGTGCGAGGTGGTTTTAACTTTTGAGAATGTGGATGAAATCCTAAAGTGTGACCATTCAAATGAAAGCTATTGAGCCAGTTGTGAGCAGTACTTTCCTATGTGGTACTGTTTATTATGCTGTACCGTCAAGGTGGTTCTAACTTTTAAGTCTGTGGATGAAATCCGAAAGTGTGACCATTCAAATGAAAGCTACTGAGCAGTACTTTCCTGTGGTGCTGTTTGTTATGCTGTACAAGGTTGTTCTAACTTTTGAGTCAGTGGATGAAATCCGAAAGTGTGACCATTCAAATGAAAGCTACTGAGCAGTTCGTTACTGTGATACTGTTTATTATTCTGAACATGTACAACGTCCTTCTAATATATGTATATAGATAGGCTAGCGCTTAGCCTAACAGCGGAGCTCTCTGAACAGGAAGTGATGATAAGCTTAACTAAAATGAAAGGTCGGAAGCACAATGAGAATTAACATTGACGACCGGGCTATTTTTCAATTTTAGCCATTCTCAAAAACAGTATTACGCGACCGTCTGCACAGTACATTTAGAATAACTAGTATGACTAATTTGTGAATAAAATACACCTGTTGCGTATCGAAAATTGCCCGAGAAACTGATTTGGAAATCAAAATTGCAAAAAATACACAGACATATTTGCATAAAGGTGATGTTGCAACGCAAACATTGCGAAGAAAATCGTCCGCGCACCCATGTTACACGGCATCAACTTTTAGCGCAACACTGTTGTGCTATGAAAAGTCGTCGTTGCGAATCGTCCCGTGTAACATCACTTTAAGGCGACGCGAGTGAAGTTAGAACAGTACTATAAAATCCAAGGCTTGTTTTGTTTACATAAAATCGCTTTTCAAACCTATGTAATGAATGAACAAACACATAAAAATGGACAACACAATCTTCTTTTGAAAAATATATTCAAACCGTCCTTCGGCTGCTTGGAAATTGTTTAAAACTCCGCTTCTTTGGTTGAACGCAACCAATATTTTACTGTAGATGACGTGACATCGTCTGTGTAGCCGCGGGAAGCTCGCGAAAAACAAAGTCTGGTTTTGATTTCAAATTTGCTAAAATCCCGGATGTTGCACGACGTCATACGAGCATATTGCGCGAAGTCATACGCGCCCGAGAGCTATCCCTGCGCGACCGACGTCGCGCCCGCGATCTAACCCTGCACGACGTCGCACCCGCGAAAAATTCCGCTAGCCATGAGCATGAAAAATGATCGATGGGCATGGGTTCTATGAGTATGGAACTCTGCAAGCGAGCCTTCGGCCCGCGCAAGCTACGCTATTATGAAATCCTGAATTGTGACCAATTAAATGAAAGGTATCGAATAGTAATTAGTGGCAATGTTTATTTCCCGATATTTGGGATTTCCGGATTGCACCGAATTTGACCGAGTAAAAAAGTTAACAAGAACATCAGTCATTACCAGAGTTATTGTTTATCATTTTCTGAACTGTTGTCTCGTCTCCAGACCAACAAGCCAGGTGTAATTTGTCTCCATCTTCATCTGGCTATAGAGAAAAGTTCAATTAATAGTGCTGCTCGTGCTGCTAATACTGGCTGACAATAAGTCTCATCAAATATAAATAGAATAAATTAATCAGTCAGAGTTCGACAAAAAGACTCGCAACTTGTCAGACCGGCATCAAGCGCGGGAACGCAACCGGTCAGACCGGTATCAAGCGTGGGGAAAAGCGCATACAACAAAGCCGTTGGATCAGGTTTTGCTCTTAATTGGCCAGTAATAAATCCGTGAAGTTTCCACTTATTGGTTATAACTCGACAGCGGTCAAACGCTCCACCCATGCGAAATTTCCGCCAAAAGACTGTGAAGTATTTTACATTGAATGTAAAACCGAATTTAAAAAGACCTTTTCTGAGGAATAACGACAAAAGCTTTAGGGACTGAATATCTTTGCAAACGATAGCTGTTAACCACCACAATGTCGACTTAATTAATTCCACGCTATTTATTGAAACATTTCTTGTCTCAGGCGCGTCAACGATTTCTTTTCTAGTTATGCAAGTCTGAGTTAAAGAACTTGAAACAAGAAATGGTGCCTACTTGTAACGTTTGACTGTAGCCTGCAGTGCACGGGTGTTTCATTTTTTGTCGGTGAGTGCTGAATTTAATGTTTGGTCGCCATTTTGGTTCACAAAACGTCGGTGGCTGGGAGAAGCGAAAAGGGTGGTGATGGGCTGGGAAGAGAAAGAATAATACGCGTATTTTCCTTCCTCTCCCCATCCCCCATCCTTCGCCTTTCACCCAGACTCTCGCACCCTTGGTCGCGTCTTTTGACTCGCCTCAGTCTGCGGTGTAAGGCGCAACGCCATTTTTCCGCCACTTAACATGGCTTTAGTGGAAATATCTCGTTCACGTTTCAAGCAATCGAAAAACTTTATGCTCATCTCATGAATCTAATTAGTTTGGGAAATTCTCAAAGGATTTGTAAAATTTATTTAGAGAAATAAGAAATATTAAAGATGTAATGAAGTTTTAAAATTAAAATTTGTAGTTACTAATTAATAGATGGACAGCAAAATAGTCCACCAGCAACCTTTAAACCTCATAAAATTTCATTTAAATTTAGGTTTAGTCCCGTCTTACTCAGCGCTCGTTCGCCCCCAAATACACCAGCTTTGCGGGTTACGTTTCACCGCTGTTTCGCGCCTTTAAAAATCAGTTAATGAACTCTTTCTAGTGGGCTATGGTTGCTAAGCTTACCGATACGCCTCCATTCTCTATATCGCCGTATGCTGCATCTAATATATCGCTCCCTTGTGACTGGAGAGACAGCTGACTCAAGTGTTTGGCTCGCTGGCTCTGACTCAAAGGAATCAATGGTATATCCTTTTCACCAGGTTTCTCTGGCGGTGCTCGGTCATTAAAGTGGTTTCTCGCCATTAGACCCCAGAGGCTTTAAGAAAAAACATATAACTAATAAACGTTAACTCTTTAATTTGACACGAGTTTATAACAGGACACATTCGCAACAGTTGTCTAAAAGAGAGCTCTTTAATTTCCAAACGAGCAAGACCAAAAGAAAACTTTAGGAATCGTTGTAAAATTCATAACGGTTATGACCAAAAATAGGCAGTATTTGAGTGACATGTAAACCCAAAGTAAACCCCAATACAAATCAACTAAGATGATGAATTATTAAACAGCAGACAAACACCTGCTCAGCTAATTAGTATTCATTAAGTCAGTTTTCATACAGATCTCTACTCATTAGGGCCATTTATACGAGACCAAATAAGTCGCGACTTACATAAGTCGCGACTTACAGAAGACGCGAACCACTCGTATAAATGATACAAAAATGTGTTCGCATCTTATTTAGGTCGCGACTTATGCAAGCCTCACTCGTATAAATGGTCTAGTTCGCGTCTTCTGTAAGTCGCGACTTATGCAAGTCGCGACTTATCGCGACTTATTTGGTCTCGTATAAATGGCCCTAATGTTTTATTCCACAAGTACGATAAAATATTCGCGTCCGATCTGTATGGGCGTTTACAATGGCTCACCTTCGGCTCGCCATTGTATAGATCTTGCTAGATCTCTCGCTCATTTTATCTACTACTTAAAAATAGCCTTCCCACTTCGCTTTAAGATACAATGAATATTTTGAATTATGGCGGCCTCTAGCTTTTGGTCTATGTTAAAACAGTAGTAAACAGTATTAATATTCAGATGCTTATTAATGTTCTGGGCCCAGTTGTTCAAAACGTGGATAGTGCTATCCACCGGATAAATCACTATTCGTTCGATAGCGCAATGGGTTTTGTTAACGTTTATTCACTGGATAGTGATTTATCCAGTGGATAGCGTTATCCACTCTTTGAACAACTGGGCCCTGGCCCCGGTTGTTCAAAAGGTGGATAGCGCTATCCACCGGATAAATCACTATCCAGTGGATAAACGTTAACAAAACCCATTGCGCTATCGAACGAATAGTGATTTATCCGGTGGATAGCACTATCCACCGTTTGAACAACCGGGGCCAGATACTAGTTTACGATACTCAGATCACAGATCAAATCAAGTGCGCGTATTCCTTTTGAAGAAAACAACGAGTGGGAAAATACGGCACACGGTTTTTTTTAGATTTCGCCCGGCAACAAACTATTTTAGGCCTATGATTTATCGCACTGTGAAGGCATTTTTAAAATATCGTTCCTCCTTTGAGATCATTAATTACCACCTGCTGGTAAGTTGCCGGCTCAGTAAGCAGTGTGCCAAAATGTTTTTTTTTTTGTTTGTTTTACTTTCAGAAATAGCGTTATTTCACAAAAACACGAAACGATACAGCAGTACTCTCTAAATTTCATTCTTTCAAGTACTCGGTTCAGTTTGTTGACTGGCATACACAATGCTTCATATTAGATGTTTTGGCTAGATTAACTACAGGGTATGTATAACCTACAGGTCAACAAGCAATTCATTTTGGATACATTATGTTTGAATAATTGTTTTGTTTTGTTTTTTCATGAGAACATGCTCCGTTTGGGTTCCCACGCGGGATAGGAGGGGTAATTTTACTGGGGATTTTGACGCTCTTGGATCAAAACTGCGCTCAAATCCCCGGGGGAGGTACTCTGTATATTTGTCGGTGGGGGTGTGCCGCTGGAACTCGGAAACCCTTTAAACCTATACCTGATTTTGCAATCCTATACTGGACTAGACACCGAAAATCCCTACCCTATCCCAGACTTGTTATTTTCAGAACTGTATTGATTGTTGTAATAAGTACAATTGTAATTGTACAATTATAATAATCATAATACAATAATACAACTATAATTGATTACAGTAAATATACGCTAATTAAAACAATATCTTACAAAGTCATATTTTCTTTCTCTTCCCAGTTTCATTTGTTCAAGACTTAATTCTTCATAACACTAATCAGTTTCCTGGTAAATGAGTCGCAAATGATACCCTATTCTAGACCAAAACTCCCTGAATTTTTCACCCTATCCCATAATAAACTGCTTGAAAACCATACCCTTCACAGCGGCACATACACATAGAGCTTATATATGAGAGTACCAACCCCCCCCCCCCCCCCCCAACCCCCCGCCCGGGGCCCCAAATTAACGTTTATAAGCTTTAAACACGAAATGCTTAATATAAATACTGAGAGGCAAATATCAAGTGATTTTTTGAAGAGTGAATCAACCATAATCAGAGTTTTAGCGAGTTTTCCAAGGCGCAAGGCGATAAAGTTCAAACAATCAGCCCATAACAAAGTATTCAAATGCAATCCCTTTCTATCCTGGTCGAATCTGCAGCTCAAGACATTCAGTTTACTAGAAACGACAGAAACACTAGTAGCGTAATTTAAAGACAAGTCGGCTTGAATCCCGGCTTGCCGTGAGGAAGCACCAGACAAATCTTGGCCTTTATTTGAACTTATTACAACAACCGCCAACTCCAAGTGCAGGTTTAAGCCCGGCTCATTGACGGGAACTTTTGCAGAATTCGATCGATGTCACGTAACACAGCAAGATAAATTGCGTGCTCCAATGCGATATGCTACAATACACGTATCTAGCCAAGAACTGCGGGGGTCTCCCTCAGTGTCCTTTTAATACTCAAAATAAAGTGTATCGTCGATTTTTAAAGTGATTGTACACTGTATAATTAGGATGCTGTCATTTACTTACGGTGGATGCAATTCGCTTAAATGGTTTTATTCTGAGTTCAATTTACTCTTTACTCAAAAACGAGTAACTGTCCTCGCACTGTTGTGTGTCATTGTAAATGCAGCGTGTTTTACTCAATATTTTGGGTGGTTTCAACTCCACATTTTTAATTTTGCAGTGAACCAAACGTACATCTTGGACTTTAGAATACTTAGAGATTATTGTAATCTTTTCGACACACTGGCTTTAAAATCAGTTCCGTAAAGCTGAAACAGTGGAATTGTGAATAGCTCAGCTAAGTGCTTCACATTTTGTGTTACTGGTTATTTTTCGCCTTCTTGATCATGATACCTAGTAATTACGCGATACCTAATAAATACTTACCTTCAAGCCCTTTTCAGTTTGAATTTAGGTTTTGTGACTGAACACAGCGTTGTGCTTGAATGAGATTTTAATATGAGATTTATTTTTTTAATACACATCAGTCAGTAGAGCGTTAAATAACTATTTGCAGCATGCTGATATTTATAATTATTTGTCTGCGATTTTTTTATACCTGTTCTCCCAATCACTCTGCAGTGAAACACGAACAAATCATTTTCACACCGAATGTCATCAACGCTGAGATAAGAATTAGGAATGGTCATCTCGATTATTGATAGCTAAACTATAAGTACAGGGGCAATATTAAAGGTCAATTGTTTTACAATACGAAATCCATTAAAATACCGCGAAGTAGCTAATAATCTAGTACAATAGACATTCTACATGTATCAACAATGCGGGTATGAAAAGAAGCATCCGTCTTGTGGAGTGTTTTCACATGACGTCACGGCGGCCTTGTTGGTGTCCCAAAACAATAAAACGGCGGCCATATTGGTGTCCCAAGCTAATCCTGTGGGGAATGAACTCATTTCTAATGCAAACACTTTGTTTTGTTCAAATAAATTAGCATAGCTGCAGACCAGGTGAGTGAAAACACTCTATTGATTATAGCAAATCTTAACAAAAGCCGACATCAATAATGAATATTTTAAATTACATTTAAATTACATGCTTAAAATTAGAATTTGTAGTTAATAATTAATAGACGGATACCAAGTTACTCCACTAGCAACCTGGGGTGCTCTTGCTTGGGTATCAACTGTCTGTTGGTATTCCAAAAATCACTTTCTTTCTTCTATCGTTCTTTAACCTCTTAAAAGTTTATTCAGTTCAGGTAAAACCCTGCCTTAAGCTAAGATCAAGCAAATCCCATGCGCATTTTCATTTCCGGAAAATACCCACAAAACGGAAATATGTTAACCCAAATACTGCATAAAATGTATGATACAAAAGCAAGGCTGATTAAACGGTACGGAAATGGTATTTGAATCCAATAATTCGAAAGGCACAGCCTTTCTTCTTCAGGGTCTTACAGGTTTTGACTCCATAGGCAAAAAACGTTACAATTTAAACGTGGAGTTGCAATAGCATACTATAATAATAATAATAAGAAGCCTACTTAAAACGTAAAAACTGTTAAGAAATAAGAAAGAATAAGAAATAAATAATAAGAAATCTACTAACTACACTGCTTCTGACATGCAACTTATTCCTCTTGAACTCGTTAAATCTAATCGTGGCGCATATCTCATTGAGAGAGGTCAAACTCTTGAACCTTTAGGTATAAATAGAAGAGATGAAACATGACTTGTTTGTTTCTAGTTTCCATACCCTTATGTATATATTAATATATTTTTTTTAAATTTCTAATCGGTGTAACGTTTTCGAGATCTCCACGTTTGCTTTAAACAGTATATAAGGTCACTTGTGTATATTTTTCAAACTTCAAATTGTAAGTTCTTATTATTTCTTAACGTTTCTTCTTCTTCTTCTTCTTCTTCTTCTTCTTCTTCTTCTTCTTCTTCTTCTTTTTCTTTTTCTTCTTCTTCTTCTTCTTCTTCTTCTTCTTCTTCTTCTTCTTCTTATTTTAGTATCCTATTGCAACTCCACGTTTAAATTGTAACGTTTTTTTGCCTGTAGAGTCAAAACCTATAAGACGCTGAAATATTGGATTCAAATGCAATTTCCATACCGTTTAATCAGCCTTGCTTTTGTATCATACTGTTTCATTTTTACAGCTGATTAGATCCTTTACTACAGGATCCGGTGCTTCTATTTTGTTACGGTGGTCCTTGCAAACACATACAGTTACATTTCTATAAAATGTGACCGTCTTTGCCCGGGTCGTCGTATTCATCTATTTTAAATAATATAAAACACGATCTAACCATCTGTCTAGCTATCTTTCTCAAACTTTTCGTGATATTATTAGGACCGATTGGTTGTCATTATTGACCATTTAATATTACAAACTGGACATAATCTAATTAACAAATTTACACCGGTTTTCCGTGGTGTGGACTCTTATTTACCACGATTTACGTCATCACATGGTCAAAATGTTGTGGACTCACGAGGCGCAGCCGAGTGAGTCAGCAACAAATTAGAAAATATTTAGAAAATAATACAAGGAAAAATCGAAGTCTTGTTACAAAACGTGACAGCAAAGAAAGAGCAAGCGTTGTCTATAACTTTCTCGCAATCTGATTGGTTGTTTTCAAGCGCACGTGATGTTAGCGTCAGCACCGTTGTCTGGACTCTCATTTACCACTCACGTCGACCAATCAGATTGCGAGTTTAGCGGCAATTGTGGTAAAAATCATATTCCCGAATAATAAGCAGTATTGACCTTTGGGGTAACCGTAAACCCAACCAACCCTCCCCCCTCCCCCCCCCCCCCCCCCCCGAGAAGCAAATTTACGAGAGAGTGGGCAAACGTCACCTTCAAAGCGAAAATTCTCAAACATCATCATCATCATCATCATCATCTTTATTTAAAAAACACGGTAAATACATCGTGCCAAATTTCGTAACGATATCTGTAATGAGAACTGGGAATTTTTGGCTTCAGCTCTTGATCCCAGCCAGATGTGGACAGAGTGGAAATTAAAAACCAAATTTTTACAAATTGTTGACAAACATGCTCCGATTCGCATTAAACGCGTTAGATTTAAAAATTCTCCGTGGATTACTGCTGGTTTGAAAGAACGCATGCATAATCGTGACACATTAAAGATCAAAGCAATCAAATCGAATGATCCGCACGATTGGGCCAATTTCAAAAGAATGCGTAACAAAGTTAATACTGAAATAAAAGCTGCTAAAATCGTAAAACCTGCAAAATAAAAGAACTAAAATCCCCAATTCACAAAATAGCGTTGTTTTGTCATGTTTATAACCGCAGTGTGTATTTTATTTCTGTTAGTGTTTAAGTGATAAAATTTTTTAACACAACTTACCCGTAGTTATTAAAAATTTATCGTAAAGGACCCACCCCCCCCCCCCCCCCCTTCTCTTTCTCTCCCTCCTCCCACAGGTGCTAGAAAAGAAGAAGAGAGGGGGATGACGGGGGTGAGGGGATTCGAGTTTGAATGTACGCGCCTGCGCTTCCACTTGCACAGGCTATAAATGCTTCAAAGCTTATGTTTCACTTGGTATTTATTTAGTCAACAGTTAAGAGCTCAGATGATTGATGATCGTATAGTATGAAGACCTATGAATGTTACAAATTCCACAACTCTAGGGTCTTCTTTGATCATAATTCAAAGTGAAATGTTTACCATCGTTCAAGAACTACACTGCTGAGTCAATCTCCCAGAGTTTATAACCAGGTGCGTCGCCTGAAATCTTGATAAGGGCACTGAATAACTCATCGATTACAACAGATGGCAAACACTGCGATAGATCAACGCAATTAATACTACAGATAAAAGGAAACTTGTCTCATAAACCAATTCAGTTCTCGCTTGTATCTGTCCAGTTGTCGTACGGTAAAATACGGTCTGCTAGCTCACGAAAGTCAGTGAGACGTCCTAACGATGAATGAAGGACAAATCAACAATGCTACTGACAAGGTGGAAGGCTCTCTGACGATGTATCAACTCTATTTTCAAGAGCCAGCTGCCATGCTTATTGCGCGACTAGCCATCGAAGTGACATTAGCTTTCATGGGATTACTGGGAAACGTAATGGTAGCTATCGTCATATCACGACAGTGCAAATTCCGCTCGGGACTAAAACTTTTCATCCGAAATCTCGCCTTCGCAGACATCGGGATTCTGACGATCAGTTTTCCCATCGCAGTGGTTAAGGAGCAGCTCCCGTTGTTCTGGCCTTTTGGCAAGGTGGTCTGTTTGTACTTCTACCCTTTAGCCGAAGTTTTCCATGGAGTCTCAGTTTGGTCTATAACCGCGATAGCTATTGAGCGCTACAGAAAAATAGCTACTACCAGCGGAGTCCACACCAGTGCCTTCATCTCCACCAAGCCTTTGAAATGGGGCTTCTTCTCATGTGGGTAATCTCCTTTCTGGTGGTATCATTTCCTCTGCTTTTTGTTATGGACTATGTGGAGCACAGTACAGGATCAATATTTTGCGTCGTGGGATGGTCCCGCACCATGCATCGCATCTACATAGTTTCATTGACTATGGTGTGGTATCTTTTACCTCTAGGGATCATCATTTTCACGTACGCGAAAATATCCCGGCAAATCTACCAAAGTAACAAATTCCACAAGTCAAGTATTAAACTGCGCTCACCGGAAAAGAAGCTAGAACATTCGATAATCCGCTCATCAGAGGAAGGGAAACGAATGCGACAGAACTCGAAGGCGAAGAAAATTCTCACGCCAATCGTGCTTGTCTTTGCAATATCAATGCTTCCACTGAACGTTCTCCGCGTGTTGCTGTTATTTTGGGAAAATCTTGTGTTCTACAAGTATTTCTTCTTGATTTACAATGTGTGTGTTATTGGTGTTGTGGTGAATTCCGTGTCAGATCCGCTTATTTACTCTATAGTCTCTAATGATTTCCGAATGGGGCTCAAAGCGGCCTGGTTTCGATTTTCTCAAAGAATACGGAATCTCGTTAAGATAAAAACGGCTGAGAACAGTACTAATGTTTTCAACTCTGAGGCTCATAATCTCAGTCTTCAAGAACGTCATTATTCACTCGCGCATGTGGAAGCTAATGAAACACCAACAACTCCACTGGTTACTCGAATCTAATTTGACGCGATAATTATAGGGTCACGAAAAAGTAAGCCTATAAAGTAAGGCAATAATTTTTTTCCTAACAAGACTTGCAAGGTGTAAATCAAGCAACGCCTGGTGAGAAAACTGACAAATAATGAGAGACAAATTAAAAACAGCACCAGTAATCACAAAACTAATGCGAGGAAAATTAAATCAGCCTTATCGCTTTTCCCCAAATGTTTGTACAAAGGAATAAATAAACAAGTGATTGTTTCATTATCTCCAGTGTTCAGATGATTACTCATTGTCCCAAATAAATACTTGTTTATTCATAAAAAGGCTCTTTATAAAAATACTGAAGTAAAATGTCCACTGCTGACACATACCAGTGCGCACAACAGTCACGTGTTACCGGAGGGGGGAGGGGGGAGGGGGGGAGGGGGGGGGGGGACTCCCATTAAAATTGACGAGGACGATCGTCGTAAATTTCAGAAAGGAACACATTAATTTTTACCCAAATTAAAGAGGTACCAGGAGGTACCAATCCCGGGGGTACTCCCTATAATGGGCTATACGGGGATGCTCCGTCAAAAAGGGGTACCTTTTTGAGGCTGGAGGTACGAGGTATACGAAAGGGTAGGGATTTCACGGGTTGAAGTATATGAAAGGGTAGGGATTTCACGAAGTATAGGAGTTGAAGTATAAAAAAGGTAGGGAAAACTGCCATTTAAGTATTATAAAAAGGGCCTTTCAAAATGTATATCAAACCGATGCAGGGTTGAACATCCCCGTACAAAGGTGTTCCTGTTAGCATATTTTTCTAGCTAAGTAACTCTGACAATGGCCGTTTTAGATTCAAACACCCTTAGTGGTTCCAAACCTCGAATTTTAACCCCTAAAGGGTAAGACGATCACCCCGTCACTTTTATGTGGGGACCCCCCTCCTCGTCCAACTACCCCTCCCCCCTGACTACTATCAGAATAACTCTGACAATGGCCATTTTCGATTCAAACACCCTTAGTGGTTCCAAACCTCGAATTTTATCCCCTAAAGGGTACGACGATCACCGCGTCACTTTTATATGGGAACCCCTCCCCCCCTGACTACTATCAGAATAACTCAACAGTGGTCATTTTCAATTCAAACATCCTTAGTGGCACCAAACCATGAATTTTGAGGTAGAAATGGACTCTTTTGTTAATGCTTTCGGTGGGATCTGCATTGACCTTCTTATAGAACTGTTGGTTGTTTAATTGTCTGTAGCATTTGTTTAGATAGTCTTGTCTGTTCATCGCCACCGTACCAGATCCTTTGTCCGCAGGTTTGATGATGATGTCTGTCCGTCGTTGTAGTTTTTTTTAGGGCGATTCGCTCTCTGCGGGTTAAGTTGTCACGGACACGTGTGGGTTTGGCATTCATTATGTCACTCTCTAGGGTATCGAGATAGATGTCGAGAATTGGATCACGGTTTGATGGAGGACACCAAGTACTTTTAAGGCGGAAGGGATTAGATGTTAACCCTATTCGGCCTGGGCTTTTTTTGAGTTTCTGAGCCTGGGGGGGGGGCACATTGTGCCCCCCCTTCGTAACTTCAAGAACATTAAGGCTATGACAATGAAACCTAGAGGGTACATAGTACGTCCAAAACTGTCTCCTTTGCGGTCCGCATAATGGAACGATGACGTCATATGACGTAGTTATTAGGTAATTAGTTATGCGGCCGCCATCTTGGATCCGCCATCTTGGATTTCTGAATTTTTCCAAAACCTCTTTAAAACCGTCCAAATTCACCCAAAATTAATCAAAACTAATAAATAAACGCTAAATGACGTAAAAATATAAAAGTTACACCAATAAACATTATTTTTCTTCATTCAAAGGTATAAATATGCAATTTTCAAAAAACAGGGCTGTCAAAATCTTGTTGCCATGGAAACATCAAGTCACGTGATCAAAAAATTGTCATATGAAATTGTTGCCAGATAAATTTTAGGAAAAGTCACAAAGTTTGATGGCGTTTGCATACATATTAAGGAAGTTATGAATGTTGAAAGTTAGCGCGGGCACTTTGTGCCCCCCCCCCCCCCCCCCCCCAGGCCGAATAGGGTTAATTCACATGTCCTGTCTTCGCTGTAGAAGTAGTGCCTACTAGCTTAGTAACTATTAATTTCACGGTTTAAAGAAAATCACTCTATGATTCCATAACCTATAGCCAGAAGCGCATAACGCATAAAAAGTACCAAAGTAAAGTACTACTCAATAGCTGTCATATGAATGGCCCTACTTCATATGGGTTTTCATCAAGAAGTCAAAAATTACGTGAACACGACCACCGTGAATTGCAACATCTGCCATAAGAACAGTAACAAGATAGTGTAGAGCGCAAACTCAAATGATACTGATGTTTAACAACTGAAGAAGTGTGCCTGTTTAAAAAAAACAGCTTCGTTTTCTATTTTATTTTCAAACCAATTCAGACAATAGGACTTCACCAAGGTCATGCTAACATCAGTAGATAACCATCGCCATGGGCAACTGATAATATATATAGGTAGCCTGAGCCTAACAGCGTCGATCTTTTAACAGAAAGCCGACGATAAGGTTAACTTAGGTGAAAGGTCGGAAGCACAAGTATTAAGATTGACGACCGGGCTATTTTTCAATTTTAGCAATTCTAAAAAACAGAATTACGCGACCGTCTGCACAGTACATTTAGACCGTACAAAAGTTCACAAAAACAACTTTTTCTGGCTCTAGAATAACTAGTAGGACTAATTCCCTAATAGAATACACCTGTTACTTATCAAAAATTGCCCGAGAAACTGATTTGGAAATCAAAATTGCAAAAAATACACAAACAGATTTGCATAAGGCTACGCGAGTGAAGTTAGAACAGTTACTATGAAATCCAAGTCTTGTTTTGTTTACATAAAATCGCTTTTTAACCTATGTGGTGAATGAACAAACACATAAAATTGCACAACACAATCTTCTTTCGAAAAATTTTAATCAAATCTCAATAAGTTTATGTTTAAAAGCAGCAAAACGCGAACCAATTATAGCGCTGTCTTCGATGAAATTCAAGAAAACAATACAACTAAATTTAAGCACGTTTTTATAAACAATTCTCCAAACTAACGAGAGTACAAAGAAAAAGTCAATCAGAGATTGATATCAACATAAATTCCCATCGAAAAATGTAATTTTTTTACGTTGGAAATCCTTGAAAATTCTTTAAATCTCCGGTAATCCGTAAAACAAACATCTCCGGCCCCTGCATTGATAAAAACGTATGAAGTTTCTCGAAGCAAGATTTTATCCCTGAAAGCTCTTCTTTTTCCACAAAAGCGGCTTCTGAGTATCCCTTAATTAGTATCCCTGTCTTGAGTAGCAAACCGCGAAACACTGCAGGGAAATAACGACTTTAATTCTCCGCTAAACACAACAATCCAACTAAAGTGTTTACCGAGCTCACGGTTGAAACAAAGCCTCGATACGCCTCGGTTTTCCTTCAAAGTTGCTAAGATCCCGGATGTTGTCCAACACGGGCGGGCACACACGCGCCCACGAAACATTCCGCTAGCCATGACCATGAAAAATGACGGGCATAGGTTGTTCTATGAGTATGGGGCTCCGGCGGGCCTTGGGCCCGCGAGCTCCGCTATAAATTCGAGAGAGCGTATAAAGGTTGCTGCACCTTGCATGTCCTTTTCTTTGAAAACAAAATATTAAAAATAAAACATAGATTTCTTTATTAGTGTCAAATTGATGTATTTAGCGCAAAAGTGCTTAATAGGAGAAAGTATAAGTAAGTAACCTTTTAAGTAAGTAAGTAGTCTTTATTTTAAGCACGATGGATTGCAAATCCGGCGCCCTCACCACTATTTTAAATGCCACGCAAATGTCCTCAGGATCCGACCAGTATCCTCCGATATAGCAACCGCAAGAAAGGTTTTATTTACTGAATATACCAATCGTAAGCCGTTGCTTATATAACTAGTGTGAATGGAAGAAGAAAAGAAATAGTGAATGGAAGGATAATCCCGAACTAGGGGGCTAAAATGCTGTACAGGAGCGACACGTCAGGATACTAAAGTATGAATCAACATTACAAAAGTTTTTTTAATATTTCAATTTTATTTCAACTCGTTTTGCGCTTTATCTTTATCCGAGGCATCCATGTAATATTGCCCACGAGTTGATGCTCAGCTCCACATCTGTGCACAGGAGCCTACAATGGAGAAAATAACCATAAGGTTGATTTGTATAATGGCTTTTCCTGTTCATTTTCGGACCTAACCCTTGATCCCCTCCTTTTAATCCAAAATGGCAAAATTCCATACCCATTTTCAGACTAGAAGGCAAAATATGACTCTGTCAGACCAAAATTGTCAAATTCTACTGGTCCAGTTCCAGACCAAAAAGACCACACCCATTGGGCCACACATATATACCTGTATAGCTCATTTATGGGAGTACACTCCCAGCTGAATTTCACTGTTACACGTGTTAGCTTCGATACTGATGATTCTTTTAGTAATTGCATGCCGGCAGGTGCACTGTGAGAAGCATTTAGATGATATCTGTTTTACCTGATCATTTACTGACATCCGGGATGTTTAAAGCGCACCATAGAACCATCCACCTTTTCACCGTTTTGATCAACACACCAACAGTAACCAGTGCTGGCCCAGCATTGCGCAGACTCAAACGACCCATCCTCTTTGCAGTGTGGAACAAACTGACCTAGCAAAGGGCCGTTAGCTAACGCGTCCAGCCTTGTCTTCTCGCACTTAGAACTGTGAGCTGCCAAATTTGAAAAGCAATTATAGTGTTACATTGTCACAATAAAACATCAATAAAGTAAACTGTATTTTAAATTTCAACTCTAGTGAGGCTAGTTTTTTAAACCTACACGGCAATTACAGATGCACAAACTGCAGAGGATGGTAAACCTGTGCTCAAACTTTCGAAACATCGGACAATTTACTGTCTTAGTTAACTTATAAAAGCACAATATAACGTATGTGAAAACACGATATATCAGGGAGGATTCGAATCCCGGTCTCCTGCTTTCAAGGACGAGGGAGGGGTTGCGGGGGGGGGGGGGGGGGGGGGGGAGGGGCGGTCACTGTCAAAAATTATTTGTTCTTTTTCTCCCTCCCCGCGCCCTAACGCCGACTTTCGCGCGTTTGCGCTCTCGCCGCGCTCCGAAAAAAAAGAGCGCCTGATCGCAGGTTATTGAACTCGGGTCAGAAACAACCCCAGAAATGTGACAAAAATGGTAGCTCAAAATAAATTGTTAGAATGGGACTTGAATCCGAGGTCTCCCGATGTCAAGTCCGCCGCCCTATAACCATTTGCTCATACACGCTTCCTCCAGTTTATGCAAACGCCAGGTTACGATTAACTTTGTTCAATGTTACCTTCACAGTCGGGTTTTCCATTTTGTTGCGTTCCTTCAATCTCCTTCCCCTCCCTGTCTACACAGTAACACTTTCCCGTGCTAGCGCAGCACTGAACCTCTTCAAAACTCCCGTCTGGTTTGCAAGCCGGGGGGCCACACCAGCCTGGAACGTTCACGATAATTGCTTGGAGGCTCTGACACAGGGTAAGAACACCTGTAAAGAAAACACATGCATGGGGTTGCTCCTCCGATGGTGATAAAACGCACAAGTCATGCACATAAAAGAAATGATCATCTTAGATAAATTGTATTGATTTTTAAAAAACTTCAATTTACTGATACTGCAAGGAGTATAAGGAGACCAAAAGGAAGAATTTAAATTTTGATCAAGGGGCTTACAGGGAACTGAGATTTATGCAACTTTCTGGGTTGGAAACGTTAGTTCTGTCGGGAAACAATAGATTTTCCCAAGGCACAGCAGTTCTGTGGTGCTATGTTGTGAACGCGCTGTGGGTTTTTTTAGCATCAGGGTATCCTTCAGTCGTCAATTCCACCTGATGCCAACCATCCTTCTATAATAGAAAATATAACGTTTTTCCTTTCACTTTTTACCTTGCCAAACGTCCCTTCATGTAACGTTTGTTCGTCTTATAATAGACTATTTTGCCAATGTTGTGTTCCCAGTGCATCTTGGGCAGTTCTGGTCCTTTGTGGGGGCAAACGGCCAAAATTAAAATTTCAAATTACCTGCCAAACTGGTCGTTTGCCCCCACAAAGGACTGGAACTACCCAAGATGCACTGGGAACACAACATTAGCAAAATAGTCTATTACTGGGATAACGATTTCCATATTTCCATATTTAGCTTTAAAGGTGAATTTCGTTTATCTTTAAAATGTTATTCCTTCAACCGTTACGGACCTCATGTGCCAAAGGCTGAGTAAGTATAGGTCAAAGCCATCCATGATTACCATCAGCCGTCAAATGGCTTAAGTATTATCAGTCAAAGGAGAAATGAAGAAAGATATATCCCCCCCGGGAGCGAGGGGGGTACTCAACAAAGTTTTGTACGGGGATGCTCCGCCCCGAGGTCCAAACCCTTACCCTTTCATATACCGATTTTGACAGAAAAAGTAAAGTACCCCTTTCATATTCCTTTCAATGAAAATGGTACCCCTTTCATAGCCTTTACGTGCGTCTGTTTGATATATTTTGAAAGGCCATTTTTATAATACTTAAATGGCAGTTTTCCCTACCTTTTTTATGCTTCAACGGCGAGGCTTAGCTTCCCTTTCCTATTCTTCGTGAAATCCCTACCCTTTCATATATTTCAACTCGTGAAATCCCGACCCTTTCATATACCTCTAGCCTAAAAAAGGTACCCCTTTCGGGCGGGGCATCCCCGTATAGCCCATTATAGGGAGTATCCCCCCCGGGGGGGGTATACCCTCATCGAGACTCTCTCAACCAATCTCTTTCCGCATCAGAAACCTTACCAAACCAGGGTCATTTTTTCCCGTTGGATATTGGACCAAGTTACCTTTCTTGCTGCAGTCTGGTTTCCCTCGGATTTTAGTTCCGGGTATTTCCTTTCCGTATTCATCCACGCACCAACAATACCCAGTCGAACCCCAGCATTGCTCGGAGCTAAAACTACCGTCTGCGTTGCATTGTGGGACATACGCGCCTACCAATCCATTTTCCGAGCCCTGGGCACTGAGTTGTTCGCATTTCGTTGCAGCTGTCATTAAACAAATTACAGGGAAAAAAGTGAACAGACGAAGAAAATAAAACAATGAGAATCAAACAAAGAATATACAAAAGAAAAAACGATAGCAAAGTTAAGACAAAGAAACTAAATTAAAGGATAAAAATAAACCTGAAACGATTTGACGGCAGACTTTACACTTCAAAATAAAAGCCCCTGTTAATTAAACATTCACTCTACCCTCCTTCCTAAACCAATGTTGCTTGACAGGAAACTACTTTTGAATGGGAAAATCAAGCGTGTGATGATGAATTGGGTGGGAGGGTGGGGGGGGGGGGGGTTGTAATCCCTTTAAGCTATAGTGTCGAGGTGAACTCCACCGGTTACTTTGAAAGGCATTTTAAAACACGGTTAGCATGGGCAAAGAACTTGTTTTCAACTGCAAACCAGAAAACGGAGATAGGTTTAGCTGGTAAATTAAGAATTAGCATAAAATTTTTTTAATTTTTAAAAAAATCTTGGGGCTCGAGTCCTAAATTTTGGTTGAGTGTATTAAGAGAAAATATAGGCGTTGACTTCATTCACTAAATGTCCTTTCACTCCGACCAAGAGAGAAAATGATCTATTTTCTGTTGCTCCGATACATTTGGAAACGTGTCACTTATTATACAAGGAACGAATTCGTGCAAATTGTCTCAATATAACAATATTTTACCACAAGCCAAAAATTGCAGGGAAAGATATTTGTGCGCATGTAACATTCTTCCAATAGACCTTTTTCACAGCTCTCCTCTTTGTGCAATCGTTGCTAAAGACGAACATACTTGTATGCCTGGTGTCCTTTTTCGTTCAAGTTGTGTCGTTGCTATAGTGGAGAGTGATTCTATAATTTTGTCTGCGACTTTAGGGTATGTTTTTAAGTATTCTTATTTATAGATCGTGTAACCTGTGTCGCAATTTCGTTGGCAGAAATAATTAACTTGACATGAACGTAAGCCCAACAGCCACTAAAGATTTCTTGTCCCCACCAAAGGTTTGTTTTGTTCCTTAAAGTGAAACATTGAGCAATTTCATTTTTTTCTCATTGCAACTCGCTTTGTTTGATTATGCATAAAATTATTAATGGGGCAATGTTATCAGTTTTAGTGTCACTTTGAAAAGTCAAAACATATTCGTATGAATGGAAACCTACAAATAATGCTAGTCAGAGTTTGTTAAATAGGACTATACTAGTGCACTGAAACTATAAATACGTGTCTTTGGCTGTGGATGGTCTGGATGGAAATGAATTGCAACTTGAAAAAAATTGACAATATATTTCAAACTCTTCCCTTATGTCTTGAAAAAATAATTTAAATCTGATTATGGTTTGTTCCCTCTTCGAGGAATCAATAGGTATGTGCCTCTCAGTGCTCTAAGAGAATTCTGTGACATAGCAAATGTGCATAACCAAAAATTTAGTAGAGTTTCGACAAAAAAGAGGAAATCCCCCAAGACATTGCCCCTTTAAACTGTACAACATACCGTTGCTAAGCGCAAGTGTAGAAGCAAGTATCAGTAGAGGCAACATAGTTGATCAGTATAACTGTTGCTAACTCTCCAAGGAAAACTTCTGCGACTTAAAATATCAAGTCCGCAACTTGCAGATATCTTTCTTTTATCTGCGATTACTCCTTTTATTTATTCAAAGGTCAGTTATGATATCAGTTTAAGCCCCCGGGGTTTAAGCTTTATTGAACATCTTGCATTATGTAAACTAAGGTAAACACTTCGAATTTGCTTTTTCCAAGCGGCTGGTTACCTTAAAGTTGAATGGTTTATAAAAATATGTAAACTAGTTTTGACAAGGGAGAAATGTTCTAAGTTAGAGAATTGTTTTAAAGCAACAAAACATCTTTTCATATACATTTAGCTCTTTTCTATAAATTTTGACAGTTTGCACAGGTTTGCATTGTTTAATTTCGCTGAATTGAATAAGAATAATCATATGAACGGATGGAATATATCATTCTTTCAGTCACCCATATCGTATCTATGTAATAAATATAATTCGGACTTTTGTTTTCCAACGAAAAAGCAAATAAGTCCCGAATTAATTTTTTCCCAGAGATTCAGTTTCCCTTCGATGCAGTATCGAAAATATTGTTTTAACTTTCTCCAATGCATGTGATTGCTACCGCCCTCTAAATAGCACTTTATTCTCATTTCAAGAGAACTTTAACTCTTTTTGACACGTAACTTATGAAAATGAAAGGGAAACGCTACCACGTACCGTACTGTACAGCTAGCCCCCGTTTAAAGCAATAAAAAAGAACTACTACGGTTACATCGTTGTACACCGTTGTTTACCGATGGATGCCCTGAAAGCAATGCAACGTATATGTACGCAGATTTTAAAGTTTATTAGTCAAGTGAAATTGTGCTGCAATTATTTGTAGTATTTTTTCTCGTCCATACAATTTTCTTTGGACATCAAGGGAAAGGTATTAAATAAAAAACAAACCACAACATTTTTATTATCGTTTTTATTATTAAAGACACGAGGCTAGAACTTGAGAAAATTATCCTAAATGTTACAAGCTGCAAACCATTTCTATCCTGGCCCTCCGTAGTCAAAGACATTTTAAAGTAGTTTCCTTGCACCAATTAGAGCGATTTTCAATTGAGTGTCGTGAATCCCAAACCAAAGCAATCACTCTGCGGCTGATCACATCAGAAGCAGACAATTCAGAACCAATCAAAACTAGTAGCAAATACATGTACACGTAGTCGGGCGCCAAGCACGGAAAAAAAACGCGTTCAGGCAAGTTACGATTGGTTTTGGTTTTACTGCTGATTGGTTGAGAAAGTGGCGCGAGATTTTTTAGCCAATCGCAAAGCGTAGCAATGCAAAACCAACACAATCGCTGAATTACCTTCGACACTCAATTCAAAACTCAGCTCTAATATGCAATAGGCCATTTCCGAGTTGCCTTAGCCTCTCTATCGAAGCGAGGCTAGGTGCGAAACCTTTCATATGAAAATGAGTTTTCATTCACATGCAAATAAGTTTTATTTGCATGTGAATGAAAATTCATTTTCATATGAAAGGTTTCGCACCTAGCCTCCCTTTGATAGAGAGGCTAAAGGCAACTCGCAAATGGCCTATTACCAACAAAGCGGGATCTTAATCGTTTTAGATTTTCTTTGCAACATTGAGGTCTGTTGGCTTTGATATTCATGAAAAAGAAAATAATGATATTCCCTACAGTTAGGAGGTTTAGACATGTCATACTTATTTATACAAATTGGCAACTAATTACAATCATAACTTATAAGTCGCTTAATCAAAGTGGATTTGGAAATACAGATGGTTAATAATATTATTATATTATTTTTCTTTCGCTTTCGCTTGATAATGGTGTCAGTACGACACCGAAACGTCGCGCTTATAATATTTTTAACTTATAAGTCGTATTAAAAAAGTTAAAATGCTAATAAAAGGAAAACGTATATACGCTTGCAATCAAGTTGTTTCTTGCGATGCTTGGGCAATAAGAAAGGACTTTTGGAACCGGTCTGTTTTACAAGTTGGAATTGCCCTCGAACTTGCATTTCTCAAGTTATAATTCAGTGGTCCTTAATGATGGCAAAAAGCAGTTTACTATTACAGATGCTAGATTGATAAACATTGTGACAGAAAATAGCTCTGCGCTCTGACAACGTTGCAATCCCAGCTACAGTTAATCTGTCTACATATGATCATGAAGCGTGATTCAGAGGCGGATCCTGTTTTAGAAAGAGGGGGCTGTAAACATTTTCGTGAGGGACAATAGGCGCGTTAGCGCCCATTTGGCGTGCTTGCGCTCGCCATTCTAGAGGGGTCACATTTTGATAATTTTAGTCCCCCGAGAGACGCAATCCGGTGCATTCTGGGCGCTAAAATTTAGCAAATGCCAGGCTCCCATATTGAACAAGAAACGATTAAAATATTTAATAAAATGCAAACGTGGTTGTGGTCAAACATGACTTAAGTCAACTCGAACTTTTTTTTACAAACGAAACCCAAGTAACCGGAGTGGTATTGGAGCTAATTAAACTAAAGTCATCCATCTCAATATACCATCCGATAGACGTAATTTTCAATAAAGAATCCCAGACAAACGGGGGGGCGGGGGGTGAGGGGGGGGGGCGGGGGGTGAGGGGGGGGTGAGGGGGGGTGAGGGGGGGGGGTGAGAGGAGAGGGGAGGAGGAGGGGTGAGAGGATAAGTAATGTTTAGACAACGCTTCTGAATAACGGTCATAAAACAAACAATCGCTGAAAAGAACCTCCAAAAACGCCATTTCATCGTGCGTCACATATTCTGGCAGCCTTGTCCGGGGTGTAGACGGATGGCTCGCCATTTTGAAAGCGCGGAGAAGGCCCTGGGGACGAGGTTTAGCCACTAATTCCATTGCTTTTGCTTGGAGTGGTAATGATGATAGAGGCCTGGGTACCTGATTCTCTCAACTTCCAGCCCTGCATTAATAACGCGGTCCAATAGATCCGAATCTTCCCCTCCCCAGTTGTATTGGTAATCCTTAGTGTTCATTCCTTTAGCAAAAAAAAGTGATACGATGAGTTTGAGAATGCATCTATGCATAGATAAAAGATAAATGTAAAGTTGTGTTTATTTTATTAAGCACTGTGTAGTAGTGAAATATGAATTACGATTCTGCTACAAAATTGGAAAAAAATGAAACAAATGAAAAAAATGATGATTGCGAGAAGAATACGATATACCTCTTCATGATTTAAATTAATGGATGTTGACTACGATGACACTGACGATGGGGATGATAAGCTGTACCCGACTGTTAATTTAATGTTCATTTTAGCCTGTCATATCGAATTAAAAAATCAGAAACAACACCAAACGTTCTTCATTCAAGATATATTACTTACCACCGAACTTTACCCAATCTGATTTATAAATGGCAAGAAGCCCATATCCGTCCATTTCCCAGTGTCCATGATGTTCAACATGATTGCTACCACAATCCAGACGACCTACCACAGGAAAGTAAGCAATCCTTCCTTCTATCGTGTTCTGAAAGACAAATTAAAAAATATTTCTCATACCACTGTGCAGTCCCACTGACGCAATTCTATAGAAATCAGTCTCGCGAACAGACGTTTGTAGAGCCAGACGGATTGACCCAAGCCGGACTGAACTAGGCCACACACACAAGTTATTATTCATTATTCATTGAGAATAAACTAGGACCTTTTCATGATTGCAATTAATAAGATCAAGCATAAAAATTGTGATATGCTTATAGACTTATTACAGATTGGATACATGACGAGAAATGGCTCTCGGTCGTGGCGTATGGTCCATGTTACATACGGCCCGTAGTACTACGCTACTGTAAACTTTTCCGTAAAACACTCCCACACAGTCAATAAGTACATACCCTGATTATATTCACAAAACAAATGTCCGCGTGGTTAGCGTGTCTGGCACAATCGGTAAAGGAGACATTAAAACAAGCAATGGTGCCTGAGTTCGTTAACAGGCTCCCCCTCCCAGGTGTATAAATGGGCGCAGACGATCGAAATGTAAGGGAAAACCTGGCAATATAGTGAGAATATACTCTGCGATGGTGGACTACCATTCCTTCCAGGACCAGTGGGAATTAATGCAGAAGTAACTAACAACTAACCTTTCGAACGTTGTCCAAAATGTCTACAGGTAAATCGATATGAAGATCAAACAGAAACAATAGATCATGCGTGCTTGGAACGCGTTCAACAGCTTTGTTTAACGCAAGTGTTTTGTAAAATCTACCCTCCATTGTAATAACAGTGTGCCTGTTATGAAGAAGAGAAGTGTTAAATGCTTTGGCCATGTCAATATCTCGACTATGGAAGTCAACAACAATGACTTGGAAGTTCCTATCACTGGTTAATAAGCTGACAGCAGTGAGTTCGTTAATAAAATGATGCACCCATTGTCCTTGATCCTTGACAGGGAGAATAAAGTACACGGTAGCCTTTCTATTCCATTCAATTCCTTCAGGGAAACACAGTTCGTTACCCACTTTTCTGTTGTACACGTGCTCTGACAGACGAAAGGATTTGTCGGTGCCGTTTAAACCGATCTCCAAATCAACTGAGAAACGTTCACCATAAATGGGATCCGACTTCTGAGTAACTTTGTGTATTTTCTTTAAAATGTACTCCCTAGAAGAACAATAACATGACTCTTTGATCGTGATCTTTAAGTAGTAGATAAAATATGAGCAGTTTACATTGTAAACGTCCATACAGATCGGACGCGAATATTTTATCGTACTTATGAAATGAAACAATGAGTAGAGATCTGTATGAAAAGTTAATGAATACTAATTAGCTGAGCAGGTGTCTGTATCAAAAGTTAATTCTACTGTTTAATAATTCATCTACTCAGTTGATTTGTATTGGGGTTTACAGAGGTGTACATGTGACTCAAATTATACCACCTATTGATTTGTCATAACTGTTATGAATTATTAATGAATTTTATAACAAGTAACAAACTTACTACTACTACTACTACTACTACTACTACTACTACTACTACTACTACTACTACTACTACTACTACTACTACCACTACGACTGCGACTACGACTACGACTACTACTACTACTACTACTACTACTACTACTACTACTACTACTACTACTACTACTACTACTACTTCTACAACTACTACTACGACTACGACTACGACTACGACTACGACTACGACTACGACTACTACTACTACTACTACTACTACTACTGCTACTGCTACTGCTACTGCTACTGCTACTGCTACTGCTACTGCTACTGCTACTGCTACTGCTACTGCTGCTGCTGCTGCTACTGCTACTGCTACTGCTACTGCTACTACTACTGCTACTACTGCTACTGTTACTGCTACTGCTGCTGCTGCTGCTGCTACTGCTACTGCTACTGCTACTGCTACTGCTACTACTACTACTACTACTACTACTACTGCTGCTACTGTTACTGCTACTGCTGCTGCTGCTACTGCTACTGCTACTGCTACTGCTACTACTACTACTACTACTACTACTACTACTACTGCTACTGCTACTGCTGCTGCTGCTGCTGCTGCTACTTCTACTACTACTACTACTACTACTACTACTACTACTACTACTACTACTACTACTACTACTACTACCGCTACTGTTACTGCTACTGCTGCTGCTGCTGCTGCTACTGCTACTGCTACTGCTACTACTACTTCTGCTACTAATTTACTACTACTACTTCCGGGCACAATTCCTAACGCCAGAGTCATTTACGCAAACGCCCATTTCACAGTAATGTGTTTTAGTGACCTGGCCTCTGAATGGAAACGAGACTGCTTACATTGTTTTCATTCTGGACCTTCCTGCTTTTCGCATGTTAATCTCGTTCTTATGCCACTGAACTAGTTTTCAACAAACCTGTTTTTTACAGTGTAAAAACTGGAAGTTTTGTATCAACTCCAGCTAAGGCCAGGGCGTTAAGCACACAACTGTAAAATAGGCTATTCGGCATGCACGGATGCGAGTTTAAGCACATGTAATCAGTAATCTCGTACCCATATCTCCCTCATTTCAGTACAGTACTAGCACGAGTGAAATCCGGGTACGAGATTACGCCCTACTCGCGATAACCTAGAAAGATAATTTTCCTTTAGTTTAACGAGCTAATTTTTTCAACGGCATTGGTTAAAGTTGAATGAGCTATATAGTTCCCGACAGTGAGTAAAAACTATTGAACATACTTGTTGGTTGTATGACGAAGTGAGCCAGCAATTTTACCAGCAACATCTTGAATCACAGCTGGGTCAGCCAGTCGGTTTGGCCAATCGTATGGGTATATAAACGCTCTTTTACCTTTCGCCATATCGGAGTCATCGTTGGGATAGACGCTGGATTGAAAAACCATTTGGTTACCTTTGTACTTAGCAACTTTGCCACCCTGCAATACCAAACTGCTTTTGTAGCTGCAGATGGGGAGATATTTTCCCTCAGGTATCAAGGGCAGGGAATGAAACCTTAAGTATTCCTTGCTTGGTTTGTATTTCTGGTTGAAACTGTAATTATGACTTCTTGAAAACGGGCTATGCAGTACTTCCTTTTTTGTGGTAGCCAAGGCACTACGGGAATATGATAAAATGTGTTGTCCATTAATAAGTTCGAAATCTTTTTCTTTAGGTTTTGTCCAATAAACTTGCACAAACCCATCTCCAATGCCTTGTGTATGAATAACTTCGATATAATATTTACTGCCTTTATGTAGCTCTATACTTTTCGACAACTGATCAGGGTATTTATCCAACTGGTTCTTTTTCGTCCACGCTGTTTCACCTTGTTGAAACACTTGGGCAATCAACTGTTTATTGTTGGAATCTTTGCTTGAGCTGAGCCATAACTCTGATGTATCGTCGGAGACTATCGCAAAACGGTATAAGCCACTGGCTGGAGGTGTTAGAAACCCAATTATTTGTTCACCATAATCTGGACTGTTGTCTTCAAGCTCAAACTTGGAAATGAACTTTTTTGATTGCTCATAGGGGTAGCTTGGAAAAAACGGTGATCGCCTCAAGGACGGGATGTCCGCTTCGCAGAGCCCTCGCCAGATGTGAACATTCACATGTGCGCTCTCGTGATCACTAGGCTCACTAGTTGAGGAATGGGATGCATCGAGTCTTCTTTGCATTCCGTCATCATCATTCGGTGTTAAGATGTTATTTCCGGTATCACGGTTGGGGTTTGAGTTAAGACTATGGTTAGGACGAGAGTTAGGTTCAAGGTAATGGTAAGGGTTAAATTTAAGGGGATGGTTTGGTGAACTGGTGATAAAGAGCAGGATTAAATAGCCTGAAAATGCGAATCCCAAGACGAGTCCAATTCTAAGAAGTTTGCGAGATGGGCAAAACTTTCGAACAACCATCTGTGATCATGAGTCCTTGGCGAGCAGAATATTTCTTTTTTTTCGTTTCTAAGGCTTAGTGGTGACTGCAGTGAAATTATCGTTTGTGGGAAAAGAGGTGATACCTGTGAAAAGAAAAAAAAACAATCAGTCATCTGTTAAACTTTACAATATTTTATTGATTATGTAAAATATCAATATAATTTTAAACAAGCGGCAGCGCTTAAACTTTATCGTGTTTGAATGAAGATTATTGATTGATTGTTGATCTGCACATGCACTTCGGGTTAATGTGCATATATTAACCCTTCCGTCATTTTATATTATAAATATCGATTCTACGTCAAGTGATTTGAGAAATTTCTGTGAGTAATAGAGGTTCATATGTCCAATATGTTAATGTAATATGACACCAACTCAGTAATTTATACCTTTCTCCTTGGGAATTCGACTATTGTCTGACTTCGTCACAGTAGGGAATTATAACGGACTACGAGTACGAGTACGAGTACGAGTACGAGTACGAGTACGAGTACGAGTACGAGTACGAGTACGAGATTGAGTACGAGTACGACTTTTCAAACCTTGTTCGTGTGCATGCTTTAGATAAGCACTTATCCTAGAGCCACCTTATCCACCGTGTCAGCAACAGGAGGGACCGACAGCTCTGGGGACGGGTTGTGCCTAAATCATACCGTCCAGAAGGACGTCGGACACCTTATTGAGACTTATATAACGTAATGTCGAATGTCAATAAATTTTTAAGTGTAAAAAAGAAAATCTAAAATCCTCACTCAGGATTGAACCTGTGACCTCAGCTAGGCTTAGGCTTACATAGCCTATCGTACCACTGTACCACCTAGCTTCTAGGGTTGCTTAGTCCTAAATTTAACTATATAAACTGTTACCCCTAACCTCAACTGAAAGCTAACAAGTTACTCCGTTATATAAGTCTCAATAAGGTGTCCGACGTCCTTCTGGACGGTATGATTTGGTTTGAAATTCGAAAGTCGTACTCGTACTCAAACTCGTGTATGGTGTTACATCTCCGCCAAAAATCAAATTTGTAACTCAACATCCAACTTTACCGTTGTCAACATCGGACTATTGACTCAACATCCGACATTCAGTTATCGACATCGGACTATTGACTCAACATCGGACTTTACAGTTGTCAACATTGGACTGTTGACTTAACATCCAACTGTACAGTTATCGACATCGGACTTTGTCACATCAACAAAACAAAATGTTAGACTTTGCCAAACGCCATGTTCGTCTTCGTAAAGTTCGATGTTGAGTTCTCTACGTGCGTACCAAATCCGCCAATAATTATGGGATTGTCAGAATGACGTCACTATGGCAAGTCTCGCTCTCGCGTGAACTGTTCTTCCAGGTGTTGCGGCCGCGAGGATTTCAGCAAGATTTCAGCAAGAAATTAGCAAGATTTCACTTTAAATGACAAACGGCAACAGCCACGGCAACAGCCAGTTAAGCCGACTCAAAAACACACTACTACAAGTGGCAGAGAGACTCGAATCTTTGGAACACCATGATCATGAAGGTGAGATAACTGAGCTTGAGCTTAAAATGTTTTGTAGCTAGCGCTTTTTTTCAACTAATAATACTTGAAGGTGCCTTATAAATGTAAAGTACAGAAAATGATGCTATTATCCCGACGTTCTATCGCAATCGGTGAAAGATTTCCGTATAACTCCATACATTGATCAGGGGAACCGAACGACGGTTTTTTCCCCCAAATTATTTAAAACACTGTTTTAGGGACTGTTCGTTAATTATAGGCACAGTGAAAAACGTACCCCCCCCCCCAATATTCCGTATTTACAAAAAAACGTACCCTCCCGACTTATGTGCTGTACGAAATCTGTACTCCCCCCCCCCCCTCCCCCCGTTTGATCTGAAGTTTCCTCAGTCCCAGTTCACTCGTCCAGGCAGTGCATAACGCCTGGGAGTTAATTGTACAGAAGGAAGATGAGCGAGAAACTGTCGAAAAATCCTATCACAGAGCCTACAAAAATGTACCCCCATTTTTTGC
The DNA here is from genome assembly GCA_022457155.1 of Cladopsammia gracilis. NCBI lineage: Eukaryota > Metazoa > Cnidaria > Anthozoa > Scleractinia > Dendrophylliidae > Cladopsammia > Cladopsammia gracilis. The sequence continues at coordinate 1,577,158 of JAJGOT010000004.1, forward strand.
GGAAATGAAAAATGTACCCCCATTTTTTAATACTTGGCAAAAATATACCCCCCCCCCCCACCCCATTCTGAACATCGGCCCCCTCTTAGCCATAATTAACGAACAACGAACAGTCCCTTAGGCTGTCTTCAGTGCTTTTTAAAGCTTTTATAACTGAATTATAAGCTACCCTAAAAAAAGTTTATCTGTTCGGTCGTTCTAGGGGAGCTTTGGTCTTCACGAATTTATTAGGCATGTTTTACCCATTTCCCGAAAACCTCAGGTCGTTTTTGGAAATTCTCGAAAAGTTACAGGTCACCCAATGATGCCTTTAATTCAGTGACAGACGAAAATTTTAGGGAACCTTTTTATAGGACGATGGACGTGAGAAGGTTATTCGAAAACCCTGAGGATTTCAAATGTGATATCGAAAATGTCAAGGGCTTAAATTTTTTAAAGAAAATTCTACGAAACATCGAAGAAAAACCGTGATTTTCGAAAAATCGTACGAGAAACTATTAAAAAAAATCCTAAATTCTCAGATGAATGAAACTGCCATCTCGAAATTCGTAGGATCCTTCGCGGTATCGAAATTTCTAGGGAACCTATACCTCTCCGAACATATATTTGACAGAAAACGGTCGTTGGGTGCCCTTGATTAATTATGTATGTATATGCTATTGTTTTGCTTTTAGAGTTATATTGTTTTGGCTTTTGTTTCAGTTTTAAGAACGGTATGCATAACTAATGATGGGGTTACTCTACGGAATTGTGATAGAACGACGGGATAATAGCATCATTTTCTGTACTTTACATTCATAAGGCACCTTCAAGTATTATTAGTCGAAAAATAGCGCTAGCTACAAAACATTTTAAGCTCAAGCTCAGTTATCTCACCTTCATGATCATGGTGTTCCAAAGATGTAGTAGTGTGTTTTTGAGTCGGCTTAACTGGCTGTTGCCGTGGCTGTTGCCGTTTGCCATTTAGCGTGAAATCTTGCTAATTTCTTGCTGAAATCTTGCTGAAATCTTCGCGGCCGCAACACGTGGAAGAACAGTTTACGCGAGAGCGAGGCTTTGCCATAGTGACGTCATTCGGGCAATCCCATAATTATTGGCGGATTTGGTACGCGCGTAAAGAACTCAACATCGAACTTTACGAAGACGAACATGGCGTTTGGTAAAGTCTAACATTTTGTTTTGTTGACATGACAAAGTGCGATGTCGATAACTGTAAAGTTGGATGTTAAGTCAACAGTCCGATGTCGATAACTGTACAGTTGGATGTTGAGTCAATAGTCCGATGTTGACTACTGTAAAGTCCGATGTTGAGTCAATAGTCCGATGTCGATAACTGTAATGTCGGATGTTGAGTCAATAGTTCGATGTTGACAACTTTACAGTCCGATGTTGAGTCAATGGTCCGATGTCGATAACTGTAATGTCGGATGTTGAGTCAATAGTTCGATGTTGACAACTGGTAAAATTCTATGTTGACTTAAAAGTCCGATGTTGACAACGGTAAAGTTGGATGTTGAGTTACAAGTTTGACTTTTGGCGGAGATGGAACACGATTTACAATTCAGCCATTCGAACAAGAGTGTCCGTTGGGGATTCTTTGATTTCTCTCTTGTCTCGAAAATATTTCAGAGCCAACAGACCTTCGTCATTTGGAATGATCGTGTACAACGATTTTATGTCCATAGTAAATACCAATCGGTGCCGTCCATTGTCTAACTACTGTCCCAAGATGGTCTATCTCAGCTGACAAACTTGATGCAATATTCAAATCAAGAAATATTCTTCGGCACGCGTGAGTTTCAATTTTTTGAATTTTCCATCGTTTTTCGCACACGTTAGCAACGAACACATTTTTACTACTGATGAAGGCAGCATTGCCGAAATGTCTACAATGGAGGTCAAAAGTAGCTGGGACACCTGTGAAAACTTAATAAATAATAATGTAATACTACTATAAGAAATAGCACACAAACTGCAGTGACAAACTTGTCACTGCAGTTTGTGTGCTATTTCTTATTAAGCTACGATGGCCAAGGAGAATTAATTTTTATAATACTACTATAATTATTTTTGAGGCCGCAATTTGAGCGTATTCCCCCTCCTTCCCCCCCAAACCAATGTTGACCAAAGTAGGTGAATATTTTTTCTGCGCAAATGTCCGTTCGATCATTAAATCTCAACATTGCAAAAAGGGGGTGGAGGGGGGGGGGGATTATTTGACTAGTTTTTTGGTAAGTGTCCCAACACTAATGACCTGCATTGTAGTTTCATTTTTAACACTTTTTACAGCGAGAGTATTACTACTCCCCCCTGTACATTTTTGGGTGGGAATGTGCCGCTGGAACTCTGAGACCCTTAGCCTATACTAGACCATTTTAACTGCATTTTGCAACCCTATTTTAGACTAAACACCAAAAAAAACCCTACCCTATCTTAGACTAAACTGCCTGAAAACCATACCCTTCACAGCGGCACATACCTACCTATACAGCTCATATATGGGAGTACCCCTTCCTCCCTCCCCCCCGGGCACAGGGGCCGGATTCACGAAGCCCTCCTAACTTAAGACATATCTTAAGTATTGTTTCTTAAGGTTACAGTGTACCTTCAGATCGAAAATTTATTTAATTTTTTTTTTGGCGTCAAAATAAAGTTTACAGAATGAACTTTGATCCAAAAAAACAATTATCGAAAAATGGTGAAAATTGACGGAGAACTGACGGTATAACTTTTGTGGGCGGAGTTTGTTTATGAAGCGATGTTTTTTTAAGCGCTGTTTTCTCAAAGTTAATTTTTCGCTTGTTGGGAACACTTTAAAGAGCTACAACTCAAAGGGAAATTGTTCCACTTTCCTCAAATTTGGACAGAAGCTAGGCTAACATATAATCAACAAAAATGTGTCGGCGAATTTCTTATTTCCGAAAACTTTTTCGTCAAGAGCCATTTCCGTGCGATCATTCCAATTTTTTTTTCTCCCTTTTTCGAAAGTATTCTGTAACTTTTCACTGCAATTGAATATGGGAAATCGCCGACACGTTTTTTTTTAGCGCTTCGTGTCCGGAAACCCGAGAACAAATCAAATTAGCAAAATACAATAATCGCTTTGAGTTATAGCGTTCTAAAGCTGATTCGGACGTTCGAGTTTAGACGTCGTAAAAAATTCGACAATTCATTTTATTACCAAATGGTTTCCATATTTAGATAGCCAGTTCTATAAGCTTTAATTTTATATCTGGGTTTAGGTATACTAAGTGTAATCTTAAGACGCTAGAGCTGTTATACTGGAGACACCCCCGAAGGAACACTGTAACCTTAACAAAAGCCTATTGTTGGAATGACAATAGAAACAATAGGCTTTTGTTAAGAAACAATACTTAGGATATGTCTTAAAAGCCCACTATCACCCATTCGGCTTTGCGGTCGTTTGTCTTTGTTTTCAAATGACGAGCTCGCTCGTGATTGGCTCTTTCGGGAATTTTCGACTGCGTTAAATTCGCAATGCAGTTTGGGTGATAGTGGGCCTTTAACTTAGGAGGGTTTCGTGAATCCGGCCTCAGGCTCGAACCACCGACCTTCAGGTTGAAAGTCCAATGCGCAAACCACTAGACCACCGCGCCTCCACCAGTTACAATATTAAATTTTGTTTAAATTACTGATAGAAACCATATTGTTAATATGAATGTTGATAAAATGTGATTTATTTCTACCATCATTTGTATAATAAATGAAATTACTGGTTACAGGGTGCAATATGGAGGTTGCGATGGAAACAACACTGTAAAAGGCAAAATTTGAATAGCAAAATGGTGGTACGTATATAATCAGACAGTGAACCGAGACGAGGAAATCATAAAATATATTTAATAATATTCTGAGAATAAAAAAAAAGAACCACGCAGTGGAATCATTTCGAAACGAAACACATCAAGTAAAAGGAACTTACATTATTGCCGGATTTGGCGAGAGTTCCATTCTATAACGATTCCTTCTTTTCGAGCAATAGATGAATGGAAGTAATAAAGTTGAACTTGAAGTTAAAGTTGACCGACCCCGACCCCGGCCCCAATCCCGACCCGGGCCCGCGTTTTACTGACACCCGCCACGCGATTGAAACAGGGCAATTAATGCTCGGTTAATGCTCACAAAATTAGCTCTTACAATATACCGTAACAATACTTTGCAAAACCGGTTTAATTTTGATTCGGTCATTCTGAATTGTATTTATTTTAATTTATTATAGCTTTGCCACGTTACACATACAATACTGCGCAGAAAAATAAACACACACACCATAAGTCGTCGTGAATACGACTTATTGCGGTTACTGGAGAAAAGCCACTCACTCATCGTAAACCATTGGTAACCAGGCAAACTTAAATTAAATTTATATTAAATTTTTGTTTTGAATTTGTTGATATCTTACACTTCGGTAATAGCATACATGGAGTAAATGGGAGTAAACGGAGTCCGCCATTATATCATAGTTAATAGAACAAACTGGATATGAACATCAACAAATTTCAAAAAGAGTGTACAAAGCTGCTTTGTTTTATGTTGAACGAACCGTGACCCTGCACATTGTTACTCATGCGCGAAGCGGCATGAGGTAAGGTTTCGGCTCCGTTTTTCTTGTTACTCATGCGCAAAGCGCATTCGCTTCGTTTTTCTTTTTTACTCATGTGCGAAGCGGCATGAGGTAAGGTTTCGGCTCTGTTTTTCTTGTTATTACTCATGCGCGTAGCGGCATGAGTTATAAAATGGTCTCGGTTTTTCTTCTTATTTTTTTTTTTTTGGTGTCACGATTTTGCATGCAAATTTATGCACGCATATTTTAAATTGTGCTCTTCCGGTCCATAGCTTTGCCATTTACACTTCCTGTTTAGTGACTTCCGGCTACTTTCACTTCCGGTAAAACAGCGTTACTGAAGCGTCACGACAGCGTCTCCTACAACCCTACTTACACAACTAATGTTCACGTTAGGTATATATAAGACGTAGAAGAATCATTGGCTTCATTGTGGTACAGCCTTCATTTACAAAACAGTCAATAGTAAACAACGTGGTTTGCAGGAACGATGACTGAATGAAAGGATAAACTCTTCTCCATGTCGGACATCTTCTTATCATGTTTATATATATATTATATATATATATATATACACTGTATTATAAAACTTTCTTACGCATGCGCATGAGTATAGGCTGCTTGCAGCCTCTTGTTTTTTATTTTTTGTGTCACGATTTTGCATGCAAATTTATGCACGCATATTTTAAATTGTGCTCTTCCGGATCATGGCTTTGCCATTTACACTTCCTGTTAAGTGACTTCCGGCTATTCTCACTTCCGGTAAAACAACGTTACTGAACTGTCACGCTTACAGCTCTTCTTACATAACTAATGTTCACGTTAGGTATATATAACATTCAGAAGTATCACTGGCTTCTTTGTGGTACAGCCTTCACTTACAAAACATTCAATAGTAACAGGAGGTAAAAAGCTCCTGATAGTAAACAACGTGGTTTGCAGGAACGATGACTGAATAAAAGGAGTAACTATTCTCCATGTCGGATTATCTTATCATGTTTAATATATATATAATAAAACTTTCTTACGCATGCGCATAAGTATAGGCTGCTAGGAGCCTCTTGTTTTATTTTTATTTTTATTATTATTATTATTTATTTTTTTTTGTGTGTTTTGCATGCACATTTATGCACGCATATTTTAAATTGTGCACTTCCGGTTGATAGCTTTTCCATTTACACTTCCTGTTTAGTGACTTCCGGCTACTCTCACTTCAGGTAAAACAGTGTTACTGAAGTGTCACGACAGCGTCTCCTACAACCCTACTTACATTACTGATGTTCACGTTAGGTATATATAAGACTTAGAAGAATCACTGGCTTCATTGTGGTACAGCCTTCATTTACAAAACATTAAAAAAACTTTATTACGCATGCGCATGAGTAAGGCTGCTTGAAGCCTCTTGTTATTATTATTGTTGTGGGGGATATTAGTGTAGAGAGAAGAAACGTCAAGGGTAACCAGAAAAGCATTGTTAGGTAGTTGTTGGGACAACTTGTTAGGTAGTTGTTGGGACAACTACCTAACGATGCTTTTCTGGTTACTCTTGACGTTTCTTCTCTCTACACTAATATCCCCCACAACGAAGGCATTAATGCCTGTCGACACTACCTCGACACACGCAACCGCAGTACTTCGACCGTCAGAACAGAAACTATTTGTGACCTCATACGCATGATCCTTACTATGAACAACATTCAACAACCAGCACTATCTACAGATGCACGGTACTGCCATGGGAACTAGAATGGCACCTTCTTATGCCAATCTTTTTCTCGCCAAATTTGAGACGGACGCTTTATCACGTGCCCCTTACCAGCCACACACATGGTGGTGTTACATAGACGACATCTTCATGATATGGACACACTCAGTAGACGACCTCCTAACTTTCACTACTTATCTTAATGCTATTCACCCTATCATTAAATTCACATGTAATCATTCTTTCACATCTATACCCTTTCTAGATGCAAACATCTCACTCGATAACGGTAAAATCACCACTGACCTTTACACTAAACCTACTGACAAACATCAATACTTGTTACATTCTTCATGTCACCCCAAACACACTAAACGTGCTATTCCATTCAGCTTAGCTCTTAGACTCCGCCGTATTTGTTCTTCTAACGAGACTTTTACCCTCCGCACTAATGAACTTAAATCTTATCTTAATAAACGTGGGTATAATCTGTCTTTCCTTATAGTCAGGAAGCATATGTCTAACAAAGATGTCCCGTAGGCTTTTGATGAAGAAAGCAGGCAACTAGTCTAGTTATGTTCTTTGAAGTCTTAGGAACCAGAAAAACTTTGTTGCCAGTCTTGAAAATCGCCGGGAGGGTACTTAAGGGGTGTTTCAAAATGACCCATGGATTCCAGCATGGAAACGAGGCTGAAAACCTAAAAGAGGTCATAAAATCTCTCCAAATCAAGGAAACACGCCCAAACTTGGCAGAAATATCAAGCTAGGTGTTCTGAACCCAACACATTGGTTTTTTGCCTTTAAGGAGGGTCACGTGATCGCTCTAGCATGGAAACGAGGCTGCAAAATACAAGTCTGCAAAACTTTTGAAGAAATCAATGAATTTCAATTAAACTCACCAGAATTATTAATGGAGACGACGCTGTTCGATAAAATCTATTATTTTCTCCATTGGGGGTCACGTGATCGCTCTAGCAAGAAAACGAGGCTGCTGCCGTACACATCGTAAAACAATCCTAAATCAAGTGGGTAGAATGGAATTAAACTCCAACCTTCAGTACGATATGATGTTTTTAACAAGCATAGATGTCAAATTGACACTTAAAAACTGAATATTGAAAACTAATATGTTTGCATGGAAACGAGGCTGGCTTAAAAATTAATAAAAAATGATTAAATATCTTCTCTCACTGAAAAATCAGTGTACTCCGTACAGTTCTTTTTGTGTTTGAAAAAATGCATAACAACTTAAAAGGAAACAAATCTGCAGAGAGGACTAGGTTCTAGGCACTCTCTGTACCTGCTGGTCAGCAGGCATTTTCATCAAAGTAGCAGTCCGCCATCTTGAACTTACAGATCGTGTAGATCTGATAAGGATGGATGTAAAATCGATTGATTATAGTGTTTGCCTAATCTGTAAGAAGAAAAAAAGTGAACAGCTAGTTGACAATCCCTCATCTCATGATAAGGTATTGAAATCCGTAAAAGAATGGGCTAGCTATGGCGATATTCGATACTTTGAATTGTGGGCAAAATTGAAAACAATTCCAATCGAGGAAGTGAAAAGGTATGCATCATGGCACAGAAGCTGCTATCAAGATACGGTCCACACTAACATATTGAAGAGAGCAAAAGAAAGGTAAGAGTAAAACTGATATTATTCAAAAAGTTTTTGAAGACATAAATTTAGGAAACCGATAATCTTTCTTTTTCATATAATTGATTGTTATAATGAAATTTTACTTAAAAAATAAAACAAGTATAATATGCTCTGCCTAGGTATGAAAGACAACTTGAAGGACCAAATGAAGCTAAAAGAAAGGTACCGAAAGAACCATACCAGCTTACCCGATCGAAAACATCACCATATGTAAAGAATTCTTGCTTCTTTTGTGAGGAGCCGGAGAGTGAGAAGCAGCCGCTCCATTTGATAAGCACGTTGTCTGGCGGTCAATCTCTTAATGAGGCTATAGTAATTTCCGGTAATGACATTTTGCGTGTGAAACTTAGCGCCGCCTTGAATGCAAATGATGCACATTCAATAGACATAAAATACCACAAAAATTGCTGGTTAGGGAATGTTAGCAATGTGCTAAGGACTAAGCAATCTTCTGCAGAGGAATCTAGATCGGATTTCATTAGCGAGGCAGCAGCAAGAATCGAGTTCCTTGCAATCACAGAGACTGCTTTAAGGGAAGGGCAGATTCTCATATAATTGTCCCAGTCGTCCCGGTCGTCCGAGTCGTTTCAAAAAGTGTACGGACGACCGGGACGATTATATGAGAACACTTCTGAGACGACCCGGGACGATCGCAAACGACCCGGACGACTGGGACGATCGCGGTCGCTTGGATAGAACTGTGTTCTATCCGGACGACTGGGACGATCGTCAATAATCGGGGACGATCATATGAGAGCTGCTCTCAAGCGACAGGGACGACTGAGGCGATCGAAGCGACTCAAATCTACCCCAGAATGCAGTATTATTGCCCAAAACATGTTGTCGGACACAGTTTACGACTGCGCTATTGACGTTCGAGACGACCGGGACGATCATATGAGAACCCAAATTGCTTGAGTCGTCCCGATCGTCTGAGTCGTTTGCAAAAAAATTTTGAAACGACTCGGACGACCGGGACGATTATATGAGAACCAGCCTTAAAGCTTCGAATTTGCGTGCCGCCATAAACACACATTTTAATTACAAATTTCCAAAAGAATTGAGCATAAGCACCACATTCCAACTCCGCCATTTTTAAGTTTCTGGCGTACTTTTATACATTAAAATAACATTACAAGCCAAATCTTACCTCTTTCATTTGACCCCGTACTCAGAAAAAGCATTTAACTGCAAACATAACAGAACGTACGAAGCAACAGACGTTTTCGAAGCGACGAAGTAATGTCATGATTTGTGCGATACTGCGCATGCTCTAGCTAGTCTCCCTACAAGATCTTCCCTGATTTGCTGAGAAAACAATAGAACGAACAACACAACAATGGACCCTAGCCCTGAAAACAATAGAGCTGCGTGATAATAGATATATACATTTTACAAGAACACACTAAACAAGAAAAACTAAAGGTCCAATGAAATTAGAGGTTGTTGAGAGGCGCGTGGTATCTGCAGTCGGTCGGTCGCGTCGGCGACGTGAAGATAGAGAGTTTGCCGTTGTGGAGAGATCGTGAGTTTTAAACTTTCATTTTCGTCAGTTTTGGAGAATCCAACAAAACACATTTTTCAACAGTATTACTCTTAATTGCTGGCGAGCGTTAGCGAGGCAGCACACTATTCTTGGCAATAGCAGAAAAAATGCAAAATTTTGTCGGATGAAAGATGGGTTGCATGCGCAGTGGCTTATTGTCACTGTCGCCTAGCAACGTCTTTCGTTTTGCTTCGCAATGCAATCAATCAACCGTGACAACGAACGCGACAACTGTCTAAATCGACAATCCACGTGAGAATCTGTCATGCTGTCAGATGCTTTCGCTTTCGAGGTGCAGTACGTATTTTCTAAATGTTTGCTAAATGTCTTCATTTGCTTCTGAAATTATTCATCATGGTCACGAACGATTGCTTGCTATAGGCAATTCAAAATGTCCATCGCTCGTGGAAGCGAACCACAACTGTAAAATCAAACGACTCGTTGCACTTTCACACGAGTTCTTCGCCCGTTGAGGCAAATAATTCAAAATCTGTGCCGTTTGTGGCGGATAATTCGACCGTTGAGTCATGCTCTTTGCCCGTTGAGGCGAAAGAATTGAAAAAATTGTCAATCGCTCGTCAAAGACCCCGTGGGGGGGGGGGGGGGGAACTCCCTTATATAACCTATACGGGGACGTGCCGCTGGACAGGGTATGGTTTTTGGCATTTTTGTCCTGAACAGGGTATATAATTTAACGTGAATCTGTCCTAAACAGGGTCTGAATCTGTCCTAAACAGGGTATGGTTCCAGTTAACGTAGCGCTTGTGGTGACTTCCCTTGTCGTGATTAACATATTCATACGAAGGTGAAGTCGTTTTCGTTTCAGATCCGTCTACTATTTTTTTTAAAGCCCAGATTAATAACCACGCACGAGTCGTGTCCTAGACAGGGTCCTAAAATAGAGGGTGTTGTCCTACACAGGGTAGGTATTTTCGTTTCTTTTTTGTTCTAAACAGGGTCAGAGTCTCAGACCCTCAGCGGCACCCCTATACCCAAATATTAGTCAAGTACCCCCCCCGGGGGGGGGGGGGTCGAAGCGAACTATTCCGTGAAATCAGATGATTGTTTCACTCTGAAATCCAACGACTCGTTGCACATTCAGACGAGTTCTTCGCCCGTGGAGGCAAATAATTCAAAATCTGTGACGGCTGGGCCGGCTGATTCGACCGTTGAGTCATGTTTTTAGGTATAACTCTAACTTGAACAATGAATTATTAAAAATGTAAACAAACAGCCGTAAGTAAAGATATTTAGTAAAGCAATGTACTCAGTGTTTTATTTTCCAAGAAAGCTATTATGAAATCTTCAATTAGCTTGAGACAAAACCCTCTTGAATTGTCCTTTGAAAAAGTTATTTCTCTTCAATGCCAATTATTACTGTATCTTTAAAATATCTGTAACTTGAACAATAAGTTCTTGGCAATAGTTTTTTTTTATAAAGCAGCCCATAGTCCATAGTTTAGCAGTGTGGGTAAAACAAGTCAGTAAGGCTATGGTTGGACAATTTTCAAAAACACCACTCGCTGTAGTAATTTTTACAACTCATCCAGGGAAAGCCTACTCTACTCACCCTTTAAACACCTTCTCTTAAAAAGTTGAAAAAATTTACCGGAGCTGTCCAATGTTCAATTCACTTCCCACTGTTTTATCCCCCTTCGCCAGCACTCACTTTCACATTGAAATTACTAGTTTATTCCTCAATATATAGGTGACATCTGAAGGTCGATTTTCGATTCCATTTCTTTATTGCCTAAAATTCGTTTTAAGTTGTATCAGGTAAAATGTCTTCGTTTTAGGTAAACACCAGCACATGGTCATTTCAAGCAACAAACCGTCGTGTCAGTCATTTACAGTTTCCAAAAGAATTGAGCAAAATATTCGAACTAGAAACCGGCATTAACTTTGATTCGACAATCATCTTTAATTTGCTCGATTATACCTCGAAAACGAAACATCATAGCGGATTGTTTGTCGCTTTACGTGGTTAGAAATGGTCAGCAGACGGGATTTGATTACAATTTATACAATCAGAGGGAGGTCTAGCTTTTTTTATTGCTAAGAGCGTCTGGCTCGTTATTGATGAGCCCCTGAAAACAAAAACTGACAAAATGGATCGAAATCTACCAATATCGCAATTATTCATCGTTATATGGCATCATAATTGTTTCGTGTCACGAACCGGAGTGAGACGCGAAAATCGAGCTAAAATTATGGAACCCTCACGCTTATTTGTAAACCGCAAATGAAATTCTACAATTAATTAATAATTCAACGGGAAAATACAAAAGAAATTCAAATTCAATGAAGGTTTATAAGTACCATCCTGATACAGAACAGCTATTCTGCATCACTGATACACAATATTAATAGGAATGCTAATAAGCTTTATTTCACCCTGGATCCAGAGGTCCGTTCTCTGAATATCATGAGTGAAATTAACCGCATAAACGGTTAGAAGAAGCTCACGAGACGGACCTCTGGTCACTCGAATATACAACCTCATTTCCATGCGAGGATCTAGTTCAGAATCTGAACTAGGTCGCTGATTGGTTACTTCTACTTGTTTCCAGACTCTACCGGGAGTTAACGATGCAACAGCAACTTCGATTGGCTGCACCAAAACAATTCGCAACGGGCGCGTGAAAAACCGGTTTCCCAAAGTGAAGCCACACAAACAACAATGGCGGACGTAGATAGAGATCGCGGCTTTTTGCGATCTTTAAGAAACGCTGTGGATTACTCTTTAGTATCCAAATTTTCAAAATATCAGAGAACTAAAGCCAGTTTAGAAAGAAGCGCTGTTGAAATTTATTCAGCGCAAGGATGTCTTGAAAAAAGGTGTTGACAGGCCAGACACGACTTATTAATTCGTGTTATCGTGTAGTGTGACCTTTAGAGTTTTGTTTGAACGAGGAAAATTTTTATCTCTATTTAATTTTTTTCTCTAGCACGGAGGCGTGCTTTGGAGTTGCAGGTATTCTCGCTGAATGATTTCGTTGACCACTGGTAGGTGACAGGAAGAGAAATAGGTGTACTGGATTAATTGCGTGCGGATATCAAGGATTCTTTGTTTGTTAAATCTCTCGCCTTGGAAAACGGTTATATCCAGAAAGTTTACTTCTTTGTCTGAGATTAATGTTTGTTTGCAAGGACAATAAAATCTTCTATCTCCTTTTTCTCGACACTCTACAGTGAAAAAATGTCATCGATGTATCTTTTCCACTGGAGTGGATTTGATTTAATATTTCTGTCTCGACCGCGTTTTAAACATGTCAGCTGTTAGATTTAATGTAAACAAACAGACACGCGTTGGTCCCCCAGGTTTAAAACCGGTTTGGTGAGATATCCGATCCACAAATCGCATGGAAATGAGGTTGTGTACTCGAGTGCCCAGAGGTTTTTATTTTTTCTCGGCGCGTTGCGCCTCGTTGTCGCGGCTTCGCCGCTCAAACTCGCCGTTTTCACTAAAAAATAAAAACCTCTGGCACCCAGGGTAGCTTCATTTTAGAAATCAGGTAAAATTTGGACGGCAGAACAGTATGAATATTTACAATGGCGAGACTGTTGTATGCATTGTAAATATCCACACAGTTCTGCCGCTCAAATTTTATCTACTACTTAGAATGGTAGGTGAAAACTTGCCTGTTTTCTTTTTTTAGATCTGTTGCGGAGTCAAGTAAATGGTCGTCGTTGTGAGATGCATCTCAGCGGTGTGATGCCACACGACTCGTCTCGTCGTCAGTACCAGTCTCCTGCGAAACCGTTATTTGGAAACAATTAGATTATGAGCTCGAGATTTCTATCGCGTGATAGTTGATGAGGGCAAAGCCCGAATCAACTATCACGCGTAGAATTTTCAAGAGCGAAGTAGATTTATACTAACTCAACGCTAGTAGATTTATACTAAAAAAGAAGTAGACCCGGGCATAGAAACTTAACAGCGTGCAGTAGAGACAGTCTTCGGCTCTCCAAAGCTGCAACCTATTTTTTTCAATGCACAACTTTCCTTATTTTCATTATAGACGACTGTCATGTTTATGGAAAGCGGATTTACACATGAAACTGGGGTATGTACTTGGTGTATCCCTTATTATTTTGTATTTAAACACTTAGTTTTTATTACTCATGCGCGAAGCGGCATGAGGTAAGGTTTCGGCTCCGTTTTTCTTGTTATTATTACTCATGCGCGTAGCGCAATGAGTTATAAAATGCCCTCCGTTTTTCTTTTTTTTATTTTTTGTGTCACGATTTTGCATGCAAATTAATGCACGCATATTTTAAATTGTACATTTCCGGTTCATAGCCCGTCATACTTCCGGTTTAGTGACTTCCGGCTACTCTCACTTCCGGCAAAACATCGTTACTGAAGCGTCACGACAGCATCTCCTACAACCCTACTCACATCAGTAATGTTCACGTCAGGTATATATCATTGTCACAAGAATGACTGGCTTCATTGTGGTACAGGCTTCTTTTATAAAACATTCAATAGTAATGTAGTTTGCAGGTACGATGACTGAATAAAAGGAGTAACTCTTCTCCATGTCGGACGTCTTATCTTGTTTAAAATATTGAAATATAAATTGCTTCTTTTCTTATGGTACTTTGAAATATAAGACAAATGTTTCTTACGCATGCGCATGACAAACATTTTCCGTCATTTGGTCTTATTGTTGTATAAGTCAGTCCTGTATTTCTCCCATCGAGGTGAACGTTGCTTTTATACACAGCATACAACTTGAGGCCGAATTTGTCGCGATTATGAAAAACTAAGAGCTATTTTTAATCAGAGTTCTTCCAAGGCAAAAATGCCAAACATGGATCTCTCGCACTGGTAAGCATATTGTCAATTTATTCCCCTTTTTACTGCCGATTCTTTACAGTGCCTGTGTCGGAGCAGTCCTCGCAGCCTGTGGTGAGTAACTTCAAGACTTTTAAAGAAAGAACAATAGAAACACACGGCAAAACAGCGTCGTAACTTTAATAAAAAAAATTGAACTTCGGGACTGGACTTCTGTGGATTATGGACTATGGAATGCGTGTCATATTAATGTCGATTTTTACTGACTTTATTGCTTTTTGTGGTTACTAGGTTACTAGTAACCACTATGTTGTCACCTGTGTAAGTAAGTCTGACTTTCCGAAGAGCAAGGTTGCGCCGAGTTTCACACGATTGCTGTACGATGAAACAGTTCTGATAGCTTCGGATTGGACGACTCGATTGTCAAGGCAGTTCTGTTTGTACGTGCGCGCTTTGGATCCGTGGGAAAGGTAAATGGCGCTTTCTCGTTCTTTTTACTGCTTTACCAAGCACAGGTTTCACCAAATGTGGCCAAGTGTTGTTTTCAAAGATTTGGAAAATGGTTTAGTGAAAAATCGAGCTGTGAATCGAAGTGTTTGTTTGCAGACCATGAGCTATCCGAACTCATGATTCAAACGCCGCCAGCATTTCATTTCTGTACCTTTGACCATTCAGAACTGCTTTTTTGATTAGCGAAAGCATTATGCGAATCATTTTTTCGGATAAGATTGGCACTCTATTACACAGGAAAAGTTGGCAATTTTAGAAAGCATAAAAAATATAAGTTGTTGAATTGAATTATTTTGTGATGTTTATATATATTTTTGCAGACGCTAGCCGGTTCCACGCAGTAATTAGAATACAATAAATCGCCAAGACTTCCAGAAGCAGAAAATCACTGAATTGTGAAAGGTGTTTGATTCTTTTAATCAAAGGAAAGACATTTTCATTCAAGGAAATATGAGTTTCATTCAAAAGTTTCGACCTTTTATAGAAAATATATTTTGGATTCAGTGGTCAAATGAAAACAGCTTGCTGTATCAAATTACCGTTTCTCATGAAATTTGCATAAATCAAAACTGTGTATTTGCGACAACACTTTAAAGAAACTGTGAAGCCTGGAAAAAACTTATTATAGATGGCAAAATCAAAGCATTTTTTAAAGAACCAGCTTTAAGTTATGGAAACATTTCATTTCGATTTGGTCTTAAAATCACGGAGAGATTTTAGTGAATGTGTCACGCAACGTTTATTTACAAAACGTTTGACCAATTCATAGCAATTATCACCAAAGATTTGAAAACTTTAAAAAATCCCGGATCTCCTGAATGTAATTTCTTGTTTATTTAGGGCGTACAAAACGTTAATGGCAATCCGGGCAGGAGGTGGTATCTGGGTTAAAAATCAAGGTGCGAGGGTGGGTCGGCCTGGCCGGGAAATCCGGGCGGGGGAGGGGCAAAAAAATATTGCATCCGTCGGGGAGGGGGGGGGGGGGGGGTCTGGAATAACCCATTTTACACCGGTTGCATGCGATTTAGTAACACAGGAAAACTAAGTCTTTATATCGATTATCAATTTTCTTTTTAAAGCATGTGGGCCACATGCTGTAAGTAGTCTTTTCAAATGTAACAGAAATTATTCACGGCTTGAAAAGTCTGAAAAGTAATAGACGAGTGTGGATTTGATCGGGAATCAATAAATTAAATATTAAAAGCGAGCACAGAAAAATTAGTAACTTCAATCAACGCGTCTTAGGGTCTCATGCGCATGAGTATAGGCTAAGTGTAGCCTCTTGTTTTTATTATTATTATTATTTTTATTTTTTGTGTCACGATTTTGCATGCAAATTTATGCACGCATATTTTAAATTGTACACTTCCGGTTCATAGCTTTGCCACTACACTTCCTGTTTAGTGACTTCCGGCTACTCTCACTTCCGGTAAAAGAGCGTTACTCAAGTGTCACGACAGCGTCTCTTACAACCCTACTTACATTAGTAATGTTCATGTTTGGTATATATAAGACATAGAAGAATCATTCCCTTCATTGTGGTACAGCCTTCATTTCCAAAACAATCAATAGTAAACAACATGGTTTGCAGGAACGATGACTGAATGAAAGGAGTACTCTTCGCCATGTCGGACATCTTCTTATCATCTTCTTATCTTCTTATCATCTTATCATCTTCTCATCTTCTTATTTTCTTATCATCTTCTTAACTTACTTACGCATGCGCATGAGTATAGGCTGCTAGGAGCCTCTTGTTTCAGTAGAAAAAGAAGATAAAAACAGTAGAATAGGGAATCGAACCCGGGCCGTATGATCTACTCCATGCACACTATCCACTGTACCACCGAGGACTAGCTGCCAGAAATTGTAATTTTTAAGGGATTTAAGATAATATGCTGCCAGCCCAGACCATATATAAGAACTAACCCTTTCGATACACTGGAAATACTGAAATCAGTGCTTCAATCCTAGATACTGTAATCCGACCTTAAATTGTACTGCAATATATCTAAATACATTACAATAAGAGATACATGAAGTACATACATTATGATCAGGGATACATCAAGTACCTGGGGAAGCTGGCTGGTTACATATGCATGCTTAAAAGTGGCTTTCATAACATCCAAGCAGGAGGTGAAATGGTCGAATTTCTTTAATTTGCCGTTCCTGATGCAGTGTTTAGTCAATATCTTCTTGGTGGCGAGGTAGAGTGAATAAACAAAGCATCGGCTTTTAAATCTACGAATTTGTCGATTAACAAGACAAGCTGTACACAGCTTGAAACCATTCCAGTATGGATTCTCGAGTGTTTTGAGGCCATTTACGAAGAAACATACGCTTAAAATTATGTCTAAAAAGTAAGACCACACTAGATTCACTGCATTCATTAGCCGACACTTGAAACCACGATCGGCAAGTTATATAAAACACAAAACCTGCCGGAACAAAGCCTCTCATAGCTGCAATAAGCGGCGAACACAATATCAAACGGTCACTGTCCTACCCATCCATGAAAACTTGTACGCCGTAGCTGATTTCCCTTTCGTAAACGGTCGATGCCATTTTTAACGGTCGATGCCATTATTAGCAAACGGTCGATGCCATTTTTAACGGTCGATGCCATCATTAGCATTCATTAGTAACCAAGCCTTCTTGTAATGGTCGATGCTATTTCTCTCTAGTTTATGCCTGGATTGGGACGAAAATAGGCTATCATTATTAGATCAAATTGGGCCTAGGTAAAGCGATTATTAGATCTAAGCTAGATTCACGGTTAGGTGAGATTTAGGGTTAGGGTGACCCGTTATTGATATATATTAAGAAAAGCATGTTTTATAATTAAATTTTTCTTGGGTTTGCCGGATCAACCCAGTGGTCTAGTGGTAAGAGAGAGATGTTAGCATGCAGAGGTTCCGGGTTCGATTCCAGGTAATTATATTCCATTTTTCTTTTTCTGATAGAAAAAATAATTCTAAAATTGGTGAAAATTTTTCTAAGTGTCGCTAAAATGGCAACGACCGTTTACGAAAGGGAAATGCGCTACGCCGTAATAGACCATTTTACAGTTGTGTGCTTAGTACCCTGGCCTTTGAGTGAAAGTGAGGCTGGAGTTGACTTTATTTTGATACAAACCTTTCTGCTTTTCATATGTAAATCATGTTTTAGCATAAGAACAACATGCTTTACACTTGAAAAGAAGGAAGATTTCTATCAAAACAAGGTTAACTCCAGCCTCATTTCCACACAAAGGCCAGGTTACTAAGTAGAACTGTAAATTGGTCTATTCTTCCTTCTGCTTCGGGGTTGTGCCTAAATCATACCGTCCAGAAGGACGTCGGACACCTTATTGAGACTTATATAACGTAATGTCGACACTTTGTTAGGAAGACCTCAGATAACAACGGTCTGGACCACCTCGGACACTTATTGAGAATTATATAACATAATGTCGACACTTAGAATTTTATTTTCAATAAATTTTTAAGTGTGAAAAGAAAATCTAAAATCCCCACTCAGGATTGAACCTGTGACCTCAGCTAGGCTTAGACTTACATAGCCTACCGTACCACTGTACCACCTAGCTTCTCGGGTTGCTTAGTCCTAAGTTTGATCGATGAGGCATTTCGATGAGGCATTTTTGAGATGAGGCATTTAGCGACTGTTTTGTAATCCTGTAATGGTCAAAGCTACGCGACGAGTATCACTGCGTATCGCATTATGCATCTTACAATAACGATCATTCCACTTGGCTCCGCGACAGATTCAAGGAAACAACAGGCAAGTTTAAATCCAACGTTTTAATTCCATTTGCAGTTTTGTTTCGATCTTTTTTACAAATAAGCGTGTGGGTTCCCTATGATCGGTCTAAGCTTTTTGTTGTTTCACAGAGCAGTCAGGAATTGATGACTGAAACTGATCTTTAACGAACTTTAGATTTTTTCTGTCTTAAATAAAAGCTAAAATGACGGTTTGGTTAAGGCAATTTTGACACAAGTTGATCGAGTAGGTACATCACAAAAACATTTGTTTATGGCATTGGAAATAGAAAGAAATTTAGAGTTTGTCTATATTGGATGATGGACGCTTTCTATTTATAATAAGATTGTGTTATCCCACATTTTCTTTGTATTGATAGAATCAGCTAGGAACGCTATTGTAAAATAAGGTGCGATAGAATTTATTCACGGGATAAAAACTACTTTATTACGATATAATTTATATTATATTATATACACTGGTGACCAGGAGTTTACCTCACTTAAATAAAATAAATGAAAAAGACTGAAACAAGTTTAAGACATCTCGTCACCCAGTTCTCAATGCGTATTTGTGTCACGCTAAGACATTTTTCTTAATCCATCGTCTTCGAAACAAAATTTGGTCTGTCCCCGAGCCGAGCTATACATTAGAAACAACATTTCCCGTGCTCTCTGAAGCGTATATCTTATAGTCCACATATCGGTTTTATTTTTCCATACTGAGTTTGAAGTCAAAGAATTGATGAGTAAAGGGATTTAAAACAAAATTTGGTTTATTTGAACTTTTACGTGAACACTGGTAACTGACGAAACTTCGGACATTTAACAACGTTTACCGCGTGCTGTAGCGTTTTCGTAAGTCTTGAAAAACCCATTTGAAGTCCTCCAGAGCTCGAAGCTTTATGCACTGGTCAGTGGAATTACAAATAAAAGCTTACAGCCGATTGATTGAAAATGTGTTTCACACCAACACACCGATCACTGTGAACTCGTTTTTCGCTTGGCGTATTCATGAGTTAATCAAAGGCTCCTATGAGCCAACTCGTGAATACCAAACGCTATAAATGAAAGATTCTTCACCAAATTTGCAGAGGTTATGAGTACGACCCGACCCGGTATTATATTGTGAATAGAAAAAAGTTCCCGTAATGGGTATTAAAGGATTTTGCGTTACCTGATCGCGAATGCAAGTTGAATATTTCACCGAGTCAAGTCTCGAATCTCCGATGGGAAAATGATCACTTTGCTGGAGCTATAATTGTTGCTAAAAATGGAGCGATATTACAAATTAAGTTTACGGAAAACATTAAAGGGTCTATGTCACCATGTTAATGATGTTACTTTAGAACCAAAGGCCATTTTGTTATCAGTGGAACTTGGCCCAAAAATAGTGGTCCCGTTTTGTTTAAAATTAGTCTACTAGTGCTCTAACAGTAAACATAAGGTATTGGGCTGTAGATGGCCAGGATGGAAATGGGTTACAACTAAAAACAAATAGGCTAATTTTGTCAAGTCATCGTGGAAAACTCATTAAAACTCTGATTGTGATATATTCTCTCTTCGAAAATTCCTTCATATCTTCCTTTTAGTGTTCTATATGCATTTGGTATCGGCAAAGGTATTAAGTTTTTATGAAGAGCAGTTTTGACCCAAGAAAATGAAAATCTCCACGACATAGCCCCTTTAAAGATTAAAGAAAATTTTCAGGGTTATCTAAATGCTGGAATCCGAAAGTGTACAATGTGCATGTCATTTGAACCTTGTACCGCGAGCTGACGCGTAACGCAATATTGCGGTTCGATATTTTTTGAAAATAATTATTGAACGACTTCAAACGCAAAGAAAAAACATTACATCACTTTCACAATGTCCAGTTCGGAAAAAAAAGAAGAAGAAAAGAAAGGAAAATAAAGAAAAAATAAATTGGCCGTTCCCACCAGGATTCGATCTCGAGTCGCTTCACAGAGGAGCACGTCTTTAACCACTCGCCCATTTTGAATAAGTAACTAAATGAAGGTTAAATTTTATTGTTTCAACGTAGATACGCGTTAAAACGCGTGTCTCTGTTGAAAAATCCATTTCAGGTCTGCAGATCGGAGTACTCCAAATGCAAAACATCAGAGCAACGCTTTCATAATGCCCACTTTTTCGGTGGTCGACTATTCTCTGCACTATATGTCTTTGCATTTGCTACGAAAGCCTTATGAACTGGTCAGCGATGGAAGGAGTGGGTGAGTGAAAATTTACATTTTTGCCACCGTCTGCGATAACCCGTTCATTATGCTTCGCATATTCACGAGTTAAAAACGGACGCTTTCTGGAGTGAACTTGAATTGCAGTGATTTTAATTCGGACAAACCGCCTTATATACCTTGTAAAAAACAGCAATGCAAGCTTCAAAACTGTGACAAGTGTCATACTGAAATCCAAAAATATCACACCTCTGCCAAACTATCAAAACAAGCGTGCACATTCATAACGTGAGAAAATACATTATTTACTTATTTACGCATTGACTCATGCCAGCTTAGGCCCGGTTCAAACGTCGAACTTTACATGTGCCGAACCTAATAATTAGGTTCGGCACATGTAAAGTTCGACGTATGAATCAATTAGGAACGGCACTTTTGTATTCGGGACGACTCTGCCGTTCTATTCGACTGAGCTTGTCGAATAGAACGGCAAAAGATCGACTTCGATTCATACGTCGAACTTCACATGTGCCGAACCTAATGCATAAATTATGTTAACGTATTTTTCAATATAACCGCGCTTCTGATTGGCTATTTAGTGGGTTTTCGCGCCTTTTCAGACAGAACGCACCGAAGCGTAACGACGGTTACCAGCATTCACGTTGTAGATTTTTAGACTGAAACTGGACAGCTGAAATCGGTCTTCTAAAAAGTTGCTTTTCTTTATATCCCTAAAGAAATCGTAATGTATTTTAAAATTTATGGCATTACTTTATTTTGTCCATGTTTTGTCCAAATATCACGATCACGATCTCCTCAGCTGTCTCCTTGCCATAACAGAACACATAGCACACTAAAATCAAAACAGGAATTTCCAGGCTTAGCCTGGTGAATTTTACTTTTTTCGGTTTATTTCCCTATTTTAAGCAGTATAAGGATTATATTTCTTTTCGCCATGAATTAGGTTCTGCACATGTAAAGTTCGACCGTCTGAATCAACAGTCGAACTTAATAGTTTGGGTCGACCTAAGTAGGTATTAGGTTCGGTACATGTAAAGTTCGACGTTTGAACCAGGCCTTACTTAGGCATCTTCGGCAAACTGAGAAGCAAGGCTGATACTACGTATAAAAACTTTTCAAGACATTAACATGACACGAGATAGAACCCAACACAGTAGGATCGTAGCCGTAGACAGCTGTTTTGTTGCTTCTCAGTTTGCCTATTGCTATTTTTGGCTGTTTAGATCTTTTACAGATCCTACGTTCACTAGCAGCATTTTCGTTCGCGGTCCTGTGCTTATTCTATTGTTACTTATGCATCTCAGGTAAATTAAGGCATGGGCCTCCAGCTATTTCACTCAAAAAAGTGAGGGGGTAGTCTATCTTCTGAGGCTTTGGCCATGAGAACTCAAATCTTTGGTAGACTAAAGATTTTGCAAGTTTGGACATTTTAGCACGCAGATTATATGCAAATTAGGACACGTGACCTGTCAGGGTTATTTTAAGGTTAAAAATATTTCAAGCAAAATGACAACACTTTTCACCAATACCTGGAGGTTTCCAGAAGTTTTATGATTTTAATGCTGTTATGTACTCATTTCTGCGCTTGCCTTTTTAACATTAGTTAAAAAATACAGGAAAAATAATAAATTACTATTACGGGGGACTGGGTACTAGTACAAATTACCGTTTATTTTCAAACTTAATGAAATAATCAACAAAGGCCAAGCGCAGATCTTTTGTTGTTGTTATTGGGACTTATCTGGTAGCAATAACATTTGATTATGATCAGTATAAACTGTTTTCATCTTTGCTCAAAGTTTTTTCTGGATTTTGTGGCCGTATTAAGTCACGTGACCTAATTTGCATATGTTATTCTTGACAAAAGGACCACATTTGTTAACTATTTACTCTTTTTAAGTATTGAGTTCTCATGACTAAAGCCTCTTGAGATAGACCACCCCCGTAGCTTTTGGGCGTTAAAACTAGAGGCCCATGCCTTAATTTACCCGAGTTCTTCGAGCCCAAGATTCTACATGTTATACGGTTTCTTACCGGACGACTTGTTTGTTTTAATTTATACTCTGATAGGTTTAACAAGATGATGATGATGTTTAACAAGTGTGCTGTAAGATTCGGTGTACCACGTGATGAACCACGGGAGAAACCATGCGTTTTAGAGCACCCCTGAGAAAGATAAACACTCTTAATTTTTGTGTAGCCGTAAAATAATTCACAAGGCATAGCTGTTCGTTATCGAAACGAGACGTTTGTTGAAATTGCCTGCATTTTGTGTTCGATAAATGTTGAAACGTTAGAAAAGTAATTCATCAAATAATTAAAGTAACTGAACATAGAGTTTTCGCGGGGATTTTGAGGGTTTTTTTTAGTCAAAACTGCCCCAGATTAAAACTTAGTACCTTTGTCGTGCACGAAATGCTTTTAGAACACTTAGAGGAAGATATCAACTGAATAGACTATTTTGCTAATGTTGTGTTCCCAGTGCATCTTGGGTAGTTCCAGTCCTTTGTGGGGGCAAACGACCAGTTTAGCAGGTAATTTGAAATTTTAATTTTGGCTGTTTGCCCCCACAAAGGACTAGAACTACCCAAGATGCACTGGGAACACAACATTAGCAAAATAGTCTATTTTCGAAGAGAAAATAAACCATAATCAAATTTTTCAAAATGCAACCCATTTCCATCCTGGCCTTCTGCAGCCCAAGAGATTAATTTTATTTTTACTCTAAGAGCATGTACTAGTAGAATAATTTTAATCAAAGCTGACCATTATTGTTGGGTTGCCACTGATTCAGGGTTTACTGTAATGGAGTGGAAGAAGGACGGAAGCGGGACTGTGGGGAGGTAGGGGGAGTTCAATAGAGGAGATAGTCTCAAATATTTTTCCTCAAAGAGGGCGATTATCTGAGGCGGACGATTAATCGTGTAAAGACTATTATTCGAAGAGATCAGTAAATGAAAAACTCGGTTGCTTTCACTAACCCTTAGTAATAAATACTGCTAAAGACCAAATAAAGTACCGAGAATGAGATATCTTTTATTAACAACCATCCACAACAAATGCTTAGTAAATAATTACTGTCGGCGGGCGAAACAAAAGTGCAAAAAGGCATCTGTGTAGCTCTCGCAGGCTATATTAAATATTGCAGAATGGGTCAGAATGGAAAGGTTTAGAAAACTAGTATTCCTATATGTAAAGGCCCGGCCAAACGAACGCAACATTTCAACGCAACATATCTTGCAACATTGTTGCGCGCAACGTGTTAACACGCGTTTGGCCACCCAGTTGCAACATGTTGCAACATGTTGAATGGTGTTGGATCAAATCTGACCATTTTCAAACTTGATCCAACACCATCCAACATGTTGCAACAGGGTGGCCAAACGCGTGTTACAAGATGTTGCGTTGAAATGTTGCATTCGTTTGGCCGGGCCTTAAGCTATATAGGTATTTGCAGCGGGATACGGGATGGTATTTCAGGTGCTCAGTCACTGTGATCCTGAGATAGGGCTCCTTTTAATTGTATAAGCTAAATTGTAGTACCTAAACACCCAGCTAAAAGATAATAAATATATGGTTATACGATGTCGACGTGATGTCGTATTAATGAAACTAGGCTCATCATCATCATCATCATCATCATCATCATCATCATCATCATCATCGCAGTCTTGTATTTTATGCCTGATACATGTACTAAACTTTCCCTTCGAAAAGGTGTCAATTTTTTATTTTACCACAATTGCCGCTAAACTCGCAATTTGATTGGTCGACGTGAGTGGTAAATGAGAGTCCAGACAACGGTGCTGACGCTAACATCACGCGCGCTTGAAAAACACCAATCAGATTGCGAGAAAGTTATAGACAACGCTTGCTCTTTCTTTGCTGTCACGTTTTGTAACAAGACTTCGATTTTTCCTTGTGTTTTTTCCAAATATTGTTGTAAAAAACAAATTTACACCGGTTTTCCGTGGTGTGGACTCTTATTTACCACGATTTACGTCATCACATGGTCAAAATTTGTTGCTGACTCACTCGGCTGCGCCTCGTGAGTCCACAACATTTTGACCATGTGATGACGTAAATCGTGGTAAATAAGAGTCCACACCACGGAAAACCGGTGTAAATTTGTTAATTTTCTACCCTTAAATAGGGTCAGCGTTTAAGAACCTTCGCGGCACACACCTATCCTAAATAGACGGGAGAACCCCCCCCCCCCCATCACAGACAGTTATACCAATAACAAGCGACAAAAGCAGCTGATAAAGACGTCATACTGTCATGTGGTTATTATGCTACCCCCATATAACCAAATATTAAAATCGAGTTTTAATGTTTGTCGGTTCTCTGAAACTTTTCCATTTCCATTGTAGACAATGTGTCAGTCGGTTTTTTGAAGTCAGTATATATGTCTTAAAAGTTAACTATTTGGTGTTTTCCCTTTAAATATTACATGTTACCAATTTTTTCCTATAAATAAAAGCAAACTTTAAACAAAGCAACAACACGATTTAACACTAAACAAACTCAGATCACAACTTTTACGTTAATTAAAATCAATGTTTCGCATGCAACGATGTCTAAACAGGGCACGAGGCATGAATTAATTGAACCCCTTTCCTGTGGGAACGTATGAAATCGGACCACTTGTACACGTCACCCTCTCCTGCCGTGCAAGACCATTGAGCCATAGTAGTAATCTCGTTGCTATCAAGAACACGACTCCAGATATTGACACCTGTCATTTCACCGATGAATCTCTGGTGTGCATCGAATGACCCACCCACTGAGTCTTGCTCCTGTCCCAGTACCAGTGATCCAGCACCCCTGATCACATGCCCTACAAAAAGACGAAGTGTATACGAAGTGTTTACAAAGCGAGGACTGAATTCAACCTCTTAAGGAGATGTCTGTAGAATATTTCTTGTTTTTCATTTTAAATCGAAAAAAATTCAAATATCTCAGACTTAAATTTAAGTTTATATTAGCAGTGAAACACACAACCTGTCCAAATATTATAACTAAGCAAAATAAGTTACTGAGTGAACTAAAGTTGCTTTGCACCTTCCTTGAATCCTTGGCCCTGGGCGGCAAGTACGCCATCTTTGTAGAGCTTCCACGATCCAGAAGTGTTCTCCCATGTTGCGCAGATGTGATGCCACCGTCCATCATTAGCAGAGATAGACGTTTCCCTGAAAAAATAAAAGAAAGAAATACAGGTCGATGCAGGCATCCCCCGGTCTGATAATCGACAACAATCGATGGCAATAGGGGAATCTTTACTGACGTCATTGTTTACATTTTGCTTCATTAGCATACGAATCTACATAGAGAAGGCATCATGCTAAATACGAATTGACTTCAAAAGTTGAAAGAGCTTGTTAAACTTAGTAATCTATGCAATTTTCAGCTTTTTTCATACAATATTTAAGAAAACATCTGCTATCAAAAACTGCAAAATTGTTGGGTGGCAAAAGTGCTAATGAGCCATACATTCTTTGTAAAATTTTAAGTTTTTAATACAGCATAGCATGAAGTGTATCTAGTATTTTGGGTTCAAATTTTCAGAGAAAGCTAATTGTGCTATGCTCTTTCAATATTCAGAGTGAAGTTTTTTGTAGGTAGGCTAGGAAAGGATGGGGCATATGCTAATGAGGCAAAAATGGTAAACAAAGATTTCCCCCTATTAAATCAATACTATTGGAAATCGATGACCAATAAATAAAGCAAAATCGTGTGACTTTTTCACACGGTAGACCCCGGTAAACTCTTAAACTCAGTTTTATCTCGGATCCTCTGCAATCTGTAAGAAAATCTAGCTTCTCTTATAGAAGAGGATCGCAGTTTAGAATGACGATGATATATAAGTGGTAGAGAAATCCCCGAAATGACCAACCAATAGTGAATTCTGAAGAGCGATAATCGTTATTTCCTAGTTCGTTTTGTTTATCAACTCTTATGCAGTCTTTACCACGCTATGAGATGTACCGTAGCTGGGTTAATATTCAGTATTCTTTGTAGATGGCCGTTTGTTTTTCTCTTAAAGATACTCGTATACTTGCATGTTGCAGTGCCACCTTTTTTGTAGACGTCAATTTGGATGGTCACTGTGTAGGATTTTATGTAGGCTAAACCCCCGGGGGGTCTCCAATATAAAATAAGATTGACAGGGTGTTTGGATGGTTACTGTGTTATTATCCATGTACATGATAATAAACAGTACCACAGGAAATTGTTGCATAGTTATTGAAAAATCAACTCAACTCAACTGTTTATTAATTATTACAGATTTTACAGAAAGCAATATCCACTGCCCGCAGTTAGCAAGTTAGCTAGTCGAGGCGAGCAGTGGTTACACGTAGCCCTAAGGCTCTAAGGCTAAAACCCCCGGGGTTACTATATTTTACCATTTTATTCGAGTGTTTAGAATTTTGTTAATCTTGGGCCCACAGTAATTGGCGGCAGCTGTTGTGGTCACCCTGCCATAACCCAGAAGTTGTTTTCTTTGTTTTTTATCATTTTGTTTGTTATTAGTTTATTTGAAGGCGAAGTCTAATAAAATAAATTAAAATAAAATTGACGGGGTGTTCGTAGGAAAGTTTGAAAGAAACGCCGGCCTAAACCCCGTTTTAAGGGTGTGATTCACGTCACATTTTACCCCTGAGAGGTACCAATTCTTTCTAAAAGGCTATAGACCTCTTTCATAATGGCGGCCGATTTATTTATCCTTTTATATGTATGTTAATTAGCCTCACTGGCCTCGGTAACATGTGCAAAATTCAAAAGAATTTTTACTCTAAAATGAGGCCAGTGAGGCTAATTAACATACATATAAAAGAATAAATAAATCGGTAGCCGTTATGAAAGAGGTCTATTTTTGTCAAATCATTTTTCTAACTTAATACCATAAATGGTATAAGAATAACTCTGACAGTGGTGCGTGCTCAAAGTTAGGAGCGTCGCACTGTATAAACGTACAAAAATGTAAAAATTATAATTTGTCTGTATGGACATATGCACTTTGTATGCTGCCAGCTTGAATGATGCATTTTGTTTTCAGAAACATTGTTTGAAAAACACATTGTAACATACTTTTACCTCTGTCCATTTGCAACTTCCAAAATAAAGGACGTGTAGTCGAAAACAACAAACTCGTTATCCTGTCCGGGTACGGCATAACTCAGAGGCGTTCCCCTATTTACTGTGTCAGCGGATTTCATCCAAAAACAAGCTGTCAAGGCTGCGAGGCGGGGTATGCCACGATCCATGACGTAAGCGCTAACTTCCTTCCGCGGAAACAGGAAGACAACAACTACAACATTAAAACCGTTAAAAAAAATCAATGGCTCCTATGAGCAAACTCGTGAATAGGAAAAAAACCTTCGGACCCTCCCCTCTCCAACGCATTTTGCAACACCGATACTCCGCACCCACCCTCTGCGTCCAACTCCCCACTCTCCCCTCCCTCCAACGACTTCCCCATCAGTAATGCAGGTGACTAGCACCTATGGTATGTATAATTGGAACGGGCAAAATATTGCGCAAGCCGTATGCACTGGTCAGCGGAATTACCGAGAAAATTTTAGAGTTGATGAATGGAAGGAGTAAAAATTTGCATATTTCCCAGAATGCTGTAACTCGTTCAACGCTTCGCGTATTCACTAATTAAAAACTAAATTTAAAAAAAAAAAACATGAAAAGACATTTTCTTGTTAAAAATAAAAATAGTTTTGACAACTGTCCTGTTGTCTTCATCGGACAGCTCCATGCTAGTTTGATGGCATCTGCACCAAGAAGTAATTTGATTGGTTAAATAAAAGTGATTCAAAGGGTTTCTTATATCGTTATGGCTTACAAATAAAATGTTAAACATGAAAAGACTATCTCGACCGTGGATGATTTTATAACAAAAACACGGTACCCCATGAAACAGAATCGCGTCCTTTATCTTTCACTTCTGCCCCAGATTGGTCAAATGATTCTTCTGTGATATTTATTTTTTTTTCAGTCATGTAATAAATCTTTTATTAACCAATGCAAGTTTGCTCGGAGAATACTTACTGGGAGAATATCAGCCCTCCGGCCGATATTCACGGCCCTCGCACTTTTTAAATAAGATACATTTGGCTTCTTGCTTATTTTTAACTCGGCTTTAGCAGAAAGAAATTTACCTTTCTCGCAATACTTCCCAGCAAAGCCGTCTTCACATTTACAGAAGTACTTGTTATCTTTTGGATCAATCTTGCACTTGCCATGTATAGAGCATAGATTCGTGGAGCAATCATTCTGTTGAGATATACCAGGGCATACATGCATATAACATTTTTTATTTTAACACGGTAAAAACATAAGTTACATTCTACAACAGTACTAGTGTTCCACTGTAACAGAAACTACGTTTTAAAACATCGATACGGGGATTTGGCAGAGCTAATGTATATTTTCGTTATCTCTAAGTCCATAGTCTATGCTGAATGCCAACGTCAAAATGAAAAAGAAAAATGCACACAAAATTAGCAAAAATGGATAACAAAGCGATAATGGATAAATATATTTCAAACTAAATTGCTTTTTCTCGTTGACAAACCAAGTACAGAGAGCTCTCACATCTGATATGTATAAAGCATGATTAACCGGGTTAGCGATTAGCGGGACAATACACTTAATTTAAAGACACATCGCGGGAACATTACATGAATGGGTCCGGATATATCGCTGTCAATGTATCGAAAAATCACGATCCTTTTCACAGTCAAAACAGCTATAATTTAGGATGGGTTTCCATGTCTCAAGGTGGTCGAATTTGTTAAGTACTCTCATCCCACGGTGTTTTCCACGCAACGACTCGATTCCCTCGTGAACTTTTCTTTGTCGAATAACCCTCTCTCCTTAGTTGACATTCCCCCAGTTGACGTCACTTTGACATTCCGTAGCGTGGCATGTTAGATCTCCATCTTCTTTGCCCATCCGTTTTTATGCCGATAAATTAAGTGTTCCCTTTCTCAAGGTCCTAGTTTGTCAGTATGACTTTGTCCATATGTTCTCTTTCTTGTCTGGAAAAAGCGGCATGTCTCCCCAACACACACAGCACTCTGACAGACAGTCGCATCTGATCTTATACACAGCACCTTTGTCACAAAGAGTCCTTGCTTTATTCGCAAATAATAATCATATGGCTCTCTTCATGCTGTTAGGGTGGTTGGATCTTTGTGTTCGTGTGCGTTTTCTTGTAGAGGACGGTTTTCCTATCCACTTTTTGTTTGAAATCCAGTTCTGGTAGAATATCTCCTTCTTGATCCTCTTTTGTGAACACTACCAATGACTCTATGGTATAGAGGTGATCAGTAGTATCTCTTGAGCTTCTCCTTCTTTGCACTTTGTTTCGCTGTCATCCACATACCAATACCACTCACGAAGAGAATATCAAGACGTTTCCATAACTCTCAATTCATTTGGAAAACCGGCTCCATGTAAATATTTAATAGCAATCTCACTTATGGCACCAAGGCCTGTTGGTCCACTGTCCAACACAAAATGCTTTTTCCTCCATATTAACAATAGGTCAGATCGAACATCCACGTCAACAACTCCATTGTAGACGTGACGCTCATTGTGGTCGTTTCCTCTAGGTCTTCATTCTCATTCAACAATTTTTCTACCAGTTTTAACGCCTTAATTGTCGATAGGTATTGACGGGTATAAGTTCTTCACATCATAGCTAAAACTAGGATCTCTCTTCGCTCTATCCTCCAGTTTTTGATCTTTTCTTTAAGCTCTTTGGAATTCTTAATGTACAGACCGCTCCTCCTTTGTACCGTTCTTAGGATTGGGAAGGTTTTTGAAATCTACTCAAAGGGGATCCTATACCGCTGCATCCTTATGGACCTTTGGTAGGTGAATGGCAGTTCTCAGGTTTCAGGCGGTTGCTTCTGATCTTCGGTTAATTAATTCCTGCCAACTATTCTGTCAATGACCTTTGCCCCATCTCGACATACTTTGTATGTCAAATCCCATTTTTAATGGTACAAACTCTATGTATTCTTACAATCTAAGAAACTCATCATATAATTTATTTGTACCAAGACCGTATACTGAGGCTGGAAAAAATAGCTTCCACTATAGATGGGCAGTTCTCTGGAATAGTCTATCAAATGCTATTACAGGGCAGACAAGCCTGAAATCGTTTTTATCATATTTGTAATTTAGTATAGTTTTAATGACCATTTTTATTTTTTATTGCATGATTTTTGCACGGCTCTCTGGAAGAGCAATTTTATGATGAGATTTCCGTGAATAAATAAAGATGATGATGATGACTGTGGTACAAGGGGGGGGGGGGTGTTGCAACCCCCCCTCCCCTCCCCCTTGGTTTTTACGATGTTGCAATTTTTCGGAAATATTTTACGTCTAAAAGATAGCCTGTGATGTGCTCTACAAGATAAGGTAAATATTATGGGTTGTGGAGCTGCTGGGGTCCGTGACGTCATCCAAAATAGCCGCCAGGATGGCCGCCATCTTGGATTTTACTAAAACATTTTTTGCTAGAGTTGCAAAATAACATACAATTAAACATTTTGATTCTTTTGGTAGCATTTTATATGTTTTTTTTTCACCGAAAAAAAGGTGCAAAACACGCATTTTTATTCAAAACTGGTTTGACCTCATGCTACTTATGACGTCATATCTCGTTACCATAGCAACCGGTGGTCGCCAAACTTTATTAAAATGTGTATCAAGGATAAACGAACACCTACTAAATTCAAATAATGAACTGGAACTTTAAAACAGAAGTCTAACAAGGGAATTCTGTGACACAATCGATATTGACTGGGCAAGTATGTTCTTGAATATTTAAAAAACCTTTCGTTAAAATTTCGTCGAGTCAATTTTAAAGAATAAGAATTATTTATTGAAGCTGTGTGCAAGATCATGAAAAAATCTAATGACTGGATTTTACGTAAACCATATAAAAGTGAAATTTTAGGGTTCGTTTTCAATCATCTACTTTGCCATGAAAACAGTCCAAAGCGCACATTTTAGCCGTTTATTAAAATCTTCCATCACTATATTTTCCTTTTGCCAAGTTTCAGCTTCTAAGCTGCAACCTTTCTCACATAATGCCCTAATGAATGACATATACTCACAACCTATCAAAACTGTGTTCAGCCACCTTAATAAACGTTAATCCTCGAAAAAACACCCAGTTGAAAAAAAGGCCCTCGATCAGCAAGGCCGAGTTTAATTAAACGCCCCCCTCCCCAGCGTTTAATCGAGAAAATACGGTATTTACAGAATTATGTTTGTTAGGTGAACTTTTATGGATGATGACACTTTGTGATGCCTATATCATTGAGAAGCATGGCCCCCCTCTGTGTGCAATCCTGGACATACTAGATGGTAATATTTATGAATTTAGAGGAAAAGTTACTGTTAATTACACTATTTTAGTTATAGATTTGTAATATATTTAACATGTTGTTTTTGTTTTAATTTTTTCTGGTAAAGCGCTTTTAAGGGAAGTAGGTATCCTCAACAAAGAATTACTTTACATTACCCTTGTTTTAAGAACAAAACGGAATACTATAACATGATGTACCTCAGTTCCTCGGTAAATAAAGCCACTGCTCTTTTTAAGATCGTCAGGATGTTGCATGTGATCCGAGTCACTCAACTGGCAGATAGAAGTTCCAACATGAAGACGGCCAAAGTTGTATGACAGGCAGTCATTATCAAGGTAACACGCGATTCTACAGGCGTCTTGTCTCTCAAGAGAAATATTCCTTATCACGTGATTAACAAGGGCGTGTCCATCAAGTGGGGGAATGAACTCTAGCATTCTACAAACATCTGAAATATTTCAGAAAAACTTGTGAATTCTGTGTCATATCTATAGCAAAATATCTTCTGAACTTTAAGCATACAACTATTGACAGAAAGTTTACCAATATATTAATATTGTATATCTAGGTGGATTTTTGAAAACCAAGTCGCCCTAAGTAAGCGTCTGTGAGTGTACTTGGCCTAAACTCCACAATATAAAAGGTAAAGACTGTTGCTAGTCTTCTTTTCTGTCGCTCTCGCTCCCTTTCCCTCTTCTCTCTCTTCTCTTCCCTCTGATTGTTGGGCTGATCGGGGTCATAAAATCCCTTGTTTGGCCTAGTTGTAGTGAAATTGCTGTAATTTTCGTCGGCCATGTTTTAAAAAATTCAGCTATATATATTTGTATATATATATATATATATATATATAAACTAGTTAAAAAGACCGAAAATGGACAACTTTTGGTATAAAAAATAAAAATTTAGTTTAAAAACGTTTCGGTCTCTCGACCTTCATCAGTTATACAGACAAGCTACACATGAGACTTAAATACGGTTACAACAATGACTTAATGTTAAACTACTGATAAATTACGTAACAAAAATAGAAGCAAAAATTAATGTATTATTGTTGTAATTTTTGCTTCTATTTTTGTGCCGTCTGTAATAGCTGTCCGTTTATTCCCGTGACACATTTCGGCAAAGTTTGGGGAGGATAGGTCACAATGGTGACAAGATATGAAATTATACATAGCGTGAGGTCAAGTCAGCTTGGATAAAAAAAACGTAAAACGCGTATCATATTTTACAACTCTAGCAAAAAATGTTTTCAATTTCCACATTTTTCGATCAATCTGAGTTTTAAGTAAAATCCAAAATCACGACCCGGGCTCAGCTGCCATCTTTTCATTTGTAACGTATATAATGCATAGAGGAGTTAATACTGCAAAGAGCAGGCTTATCTGTTCGAAAATCCCTAATAATTACCTTTTTAAATAAAAATTCAGTTAATATTTTCACATCTGTGGAAATGTTGCTTGCAAAAATGCATGAATCAATCCACATATGGTACACCTTTTTGCTACTTGAATGTGCTTTCTGTAATGGTTTTGTATGTGTTTTTTTTAAATGTAGGCCTGCCTTGTACTTTGTTTGTGATTATCAAAGAAGGTTTTTGTATTAAAAAAAAGGTAACGCGAACCCCCAAAAGTAGCGACTTTCCGAAAGGAACGATAGTTATTTGACGATAACTTTTGCCGCTCCAAACGCTTGAAAGGAAAAATTAAGGCTCTAAGGACTTTGCGTGAAATGCAGCGATTAACTCTGGGAAAATAACATAGCAACTCGCTTGGCTTGCGGGAAAGGAACTTGCCACGAGTTCCAAAGTACCTCGGGGATCTGCAACAACTGGAAACAGGAACGCACACAGAATTTGGACCTCAACATGGTTTATTCTTCAGCTAAGCGTAAATCTCTGAGACGTTAATCTCCGTAGAAGTGTGATTAAAACAATTTACAAGAACTAGAGTATCCTATTAAAGCCAATCGATCAACGATTGCATCATTCCAAACGCAATAACACGAAAGCCGGATATACAACTACTAACTTTAAAAGATCGACAGCGGATATACAACTACTAACTAAGTTTGTTAGAGTGATTTTACTTAGACCTTGAAACAGTATCTAGCAGTTAATCAAAATTAGCCAAAATAAGTAAAAACTAAACAATAGAAAAACAATGGTATTAGTGTCTAATAGTATCTTCTAGTGCCAACTTGCTTAGTAACTATTTCACGGTTTAAAGAAAATCACTCTTAAGTATCTTAATGAATCAAAACCTTGATCTGTTATTAGGCTGTATACTGAGCTTTGCATGGCAAGCCAAGTAAGGGGTAATGAACCTACAGCCTAAGACAAAATTAGTTGGGAAGGCTTGTAAAACGCTAAAAAATGACACTACCTTTGGGTTTCAGCTCAATTAAAGCCTCGCGCAACGCTTTTTATGGCCCCCCTCTCCCCCAAATCCAATGTTGAAGACGTCTATACAAAAGACAGGGATGAGGGGGGAGTGGGGAGCAAAACAAGGAACCTTCCCAACACTTTTGTCTTTGGTTGTAGGACCTGATTTGTAATTAGATGTATGTTAAGCTGAGAGGCTGAATAAAGACTAACGATCTTAGCTTTGATTGACAATAATAATGTTGTATCATTTCGTTACAACAATTGTACAAGGCTAAGCAAAGACAGCTTACTCGATCGAATATTAAGTAATGCTCCACATAAGAACTACAGTAAACTTTATTGTTCTGCGGCATTGGCTCTTTCTCACATAGAATTTTTTTGAGTTAAAGAATAGAGGAGGGGCTGATGGTTCATAATTATATTTCAGTATAAAAATGAAGAAAATTCATTTGCGTCAAATAAATTTTAGGAAATGTTCGTGCTTAACCAATCAGAATAGCAGAAGACAACAGCTAATAATTTTGTTTCTTTGATGAACTTCCTCAAATACAACTTCTTTTAAAAATTGCATGTTGTGCGACTGGGTCTCAAATTACTTGAAACCTTTAAAAAATCAGACAAAATGCACCTTGATCCTTAACTTTTTAGCGGTCTTTGAGTCTAGGCCAATGAGATCACTAGTTGAAACAATGAAAAAAGTTGACATTCCATCGTGCATTGCCGTTAGCACTTTCCTTCTTCTGCGGATCATTACTTAAACAAGTGTACTTACTACTGGCAATTCGTTTTACTTAAGAAAATCCAGTGTAAAGGTTACTGTTACCCTTCGAGGGTGCCTTCCGGAAAATCTTCCGCTCTCGTGCTATTTTTAACAAAATCCCAGAAAACTATATATCACTGTCAAGCTAATAAATTGTACATTCCGAAAATAACAACTATTTTTTCCTTTTACATTCAAGTAAATGCGTTTGAGCCTGCAAACACAAAACTGACGGTGTTTGCTTCACTGAATTACCAGCCTCCGTGTTCGCGCGAACATCAAAACAAGCTGGTCTATGTCACTCATGATCAAATGGCCTAACAAAGTGTGTGAGGCTTTTTCGATATTTTCATTGGTTCCCGAGTAAATCCACTTCGAAGTCGCGAACGTACAATAGAAAATTGTTACGTGCGCGTCATACTCTGGGACGCCACGAGAAAAATATTTGAAAAATCGTAAAAGCCCCACATACTTTAGTACATTTTATTAAAATATCCAATAAACATACTGGCCAAGTTTCGTTAAAATCTAACAAATCTACATACCCTATTAATTTATTTGAACATGGGCCATTCTCGCAAAAACAAACCTCGAGTTTTTAGCCTCGAAAGATTTTCACAGTTTTTGCACCTCATTAAAACGGCTATCATCGTGGTCGTGGTCGCCAACCAATGAAATACAACATAGAACCCCCTGAAGAGTATCGTCACAAAGTAGTGCGTGTGTGGTGAGTTATTCAAAGGGTAAAAATCATGGGATCAACAGCGAAGTTTCGCGCAACCGACAACGAAAACGCAACACGATTTTTGTGGAAACAAACCTGCGAAGCGGCCAGTGAGAATTTTCAAAGAAATGAAAACACAACAGAAGTGGCTGCAGAAAAAGACCTTAAAACACGAGCTGCTATCAGCAAGAAATGCACGCGAGTAAGCTATTCATTCATAATTTAGCTTTTTCTTTTCGCTGCCTTTGCTGCGGTTCTTTTCCACTCGTCATCTCTACAATAATCTGCTAACCAAAATTTCCGCTTTGGCTTCCGTGGTGACATTGGAAATTGTCAGGACTCGGAATTGGAACAAAGCGTAGACGACCGTGTGAAACATGGTAAACCGCCGCGCAGAATAGCAAACGCCCTCAGCGGCTGGTTGATGGTGCTATGTCTTTACAGAAATTAAAGAACCCAAAATTATGCAAAATGGGACAAAAAAAGGTTCACAGTACCCTTAAGGTTGCGGGGGACAGGTTCCGCTCATCAGTATGCATTTATATGAAAAGAGCATGCACGAAGTGCGACGGCTGATACCGAAAAAGCGCGAAATATTCACGAACAGGCTCCGTAATGTTTCTACATCAATAATTACACGTGCAAAGTGCTGTCTTGTAAACCAACGCAATGTTCTTTCTGCATGAAGTGTTGACAATAGCCCGTGGATTAAAATTAGCAAAATTACCAGGAAGCCTTCGGAAGCGTAAAAACAAGCAATTTTGTGTCCAAGAATTCAGCGTGGATATAAAATTTCATGAGATGACACGGCAGGGAGGTAAACTACAATGGAGGTCATTAGTGTTGGGACACTTACCAAAAAACTAGTCAAATAATTCCCCCCCCCCCCCCAACCCCCCTTGCAATGTTGAAATTTAATGATCGAACGGACATTTACGCCGAAAAAATATTCACTTACTTTGGTCAACATTGCTTTGGGGGGGAAAGGGGGGGATACGCTCAAATTGCGGCCACAAAGATAACTGTAGCAGTATTACATTATTATTTGTTAACTTTTCACAGGTGTCCCAGCTACTTTTGTCCTCCATTGTCTCAAACAGATTTTTTGAAAAAAACAGGTTTGTCGCTTGAAAAAAAGCCTTTAGCACAATGATTAGAGAGCCGGTGGTGGTAGTAGGTGCGGAAAGTGATAAATGAACGTTATGACTTTAGTTTTGGGTCATATAAAGCACAATTTTTGGGTGTTTTTAAATTCAAAATACAAGGATCGCATTCCGTTAACTTTGTATAGTTTGTTTTTGGGACATAAGAAGCGCAAATATGAAACTGTTCGTATTACTGATCTAAAAAAACTGCCTGTATGATGAAAAAAGTGTATTTTTGCACTAGCAGTACCTTTTCAAAGACAAATACATCTTAATGTTGAAAAGATACGCATTTTTATTAGAACCGGAAGTGCCGTGTCAACAATACTTACATTACTCACCACATTACTCACCACATTACTCACACCAATTTTCAAGCCTAACAACGGAAAATACGCGCGTTTACTGAATTTTTCTATAGCAATATATGAGAAATAGTTTATTCAATGTGGTTACATTTAAATTTCTCGAAAAGTTGTGGAATTTTCTTATTTTATCAACATTACTCACTGATAACCAAGAAGAGAAGTATTTGATTTGTTGTTTACTTTAACGCTAATATGCCGAGTATTGTGGAAAATCGAATAAAACGTGCACTACTGATACAGACTACCTCAGTAAACAATTCTTCTAACAAGGTTGAAACATTTGAACTACTTTCGTTAGCAATCTTTCGGTGCTACAGCGAGAAAAAGCAAAAAATGTTGGTGAGTATTGTTGCCGAGTAGTGTTCTCATTACTCATTATTGATGACGCATCACGTGCGCGACTTTAACTCCGGTTTCAAATATCCTGTAAGCTAAAATATTTCATTCTCGTTCATAGAAAACAAAACTCTTTCAATGGAAGCGTGAATTTACGCTCATAGAGACATCAAATAGTGCGTTGAAAAACTAAAGAACGATGGCATTTTATCAAACCAAGAACTGGTCCGTCGCAATATGAGTTACATATAACTTACCCACCCCTCCCCCCAATTTTTGGTTATGTCACACATTTCATTCTAATGCCAAACACCCTCATACACAGTTAACCTATTACAGCTTCACTACACACGCAATATTTGGTTAGTTTCTAGCATAAATGAGCAATTTCAACAGACAGACACATTCAGACAATGGAGGTCATTAGTGTTGGGACACTTACCAAAAAACTAGTCAAATAATTCCCCCCCCCCCCAACCCCCCTTGCAATGTTGAAATTTAATGATCGAACGGACATTTACGCCGAAAAAATATTCACTTACTTTGGTCAACATTGCTTTGGGGGGGAAAGGGGGGGATACGCTCAAATTGCGGCCACAAAGATAACTGTAGCAGTATTACATTATTATTTGTTAACTTTTCACAGGTGTCCCAGCTACTTTTGTCCTCCATTGTAGGTGTATTGTAGATTGTCATATCTGACGCAAAATTTTTAAATAGGCTTTCAAAGGCAAGATACGAGGCTTCAAATTCTGACATGGACAATTTTACTCCTTTAAAAGCTAATATCTTTTAATTTAAATTGAAATAAAAAAGTCGGCTTCAGATATGACACAAAAGAGGTTTTGACGGATCATTGAGTGGTGAAATCAGCTTCCCTTGTGTTCTTCTCGCGGAGCAAACTTGGACACAAAATTACGTTTTACCGATTTACAACTTACGTACATTATAGCATTACCGTAAAGCGCGATTCATTGAATAAAAAATAGTACTGGTGTACTCCCATTATTCCCCAATATATCAGCCAAGTTTTAGCGAAATCGGCTTCTAAAGGCCCAAGATATAAAGCTTTTAATAGTGACACCCCTGCCAAAATTTTGCCTTATGAATTTATTCATGGCCGGTATCCCCCGCGATCTTAATTACAGAAAACTAAGCGTCGATAAAAGACAACTAAACGTTTAGAGTATCAAATTACAATTTACTACAGTTATTAATTCTGTTTGTTTAGCAGTTTCTATTATTTGTTCCGGCTTTTCGTTAAAAGGTAATTTCTTAAAAGTATTTACTAATACATGCTAGAAAATCCATTTGAATTTTCCATTTACTTGAATCATTGCGTTTTGTCTCCTCACAGTAAAAGTCTGCCAAGTCCGAAAGCTTTATCGTAATTCAAACAGCACCTTTTTTTCAGCTAAACATGAAAATATACTCCGATGTGTTAACATTTTCTGGCGAAGTTTGGGTTCAGGACGAATTAGTTCTTACTTTAACTGTTTTATTTTTTAAGCTAGACAACACTGAACTAATAGTAAGGTTTAACGTTATTTTAAGAAGCATATTAAAGCTCTATCCCTAATGGGCAATATATTGCTGAACAAACTCTTCTGAATTAAATTGAAATATAAAGTCGTATACCTCCTTGTCCGTTTGCGCTTGCGAATGTCTTGGAAAACCAAAAACCCCAAAGTAAAAGAAAGTTGATTCCTGAAGGATGTCCCTTGCTCATCTTCACTTCGTTTCTTTTACAGTCGACTTAGTCTGTGAGATCGAAAGTGTGACATTCGATGTAGAGCGTACCCATAAACTTTTAAACTTGAAGGTTTGCCGCAAAACGGATACCCGATCAATTATTTATTTCGCTTAAAGGGGCAGTTCATTATTTAGCAGGGGGTAGAGAAAGGCGAGGCAACTATGTTTAAGTGGAGGGTCACTAGCTTTAAAGCGCCATTTTGGGGTGGGCCAGTACTCTTTAAAGGGTTACGTCCGTACGATTTGTCAGCCCAAATCTTATTCAAATTCGTGGACACACATGTGGGGATGGTCAAACGTTCTAAAATAGAACAGTTATTTAAAACAAATTTTGAACAATTTTTGGAACAACTTTTATGAAGCCTTGTCTTCCTCCCCGTCAACCCTTCCCTCCCCCCGCCCCCGCCCCAGATAACCATACGGTTAAAAAATGCATCTCCTCGTTACATTATTTTTTAATAAATCCTTTCGTTTGCTAGTACATAATACCGAAACTGGCTAACAGAAAGCTTATTGATTAATATTTTATGATTATCTCAAACTTCTTGTTTTTTCTTTTACCTCCACCATTTATTTCATAATATTAACGTGATGCAAATTATAAACTACAATTTGACTGTTAAACTTCTTAGCCCTAAAATATCATTCATTTATTTCAACCAGAGGTAAAAAAAAAGAGCTCCATGAACGGTTTAAAAAGCAGGTGTAAATTTGTGAAAAATGACTTAATATATTTTGCAAGACAATGTTGGAACCGTTTGCCACCCGTTGTGGATTATGTAAGGGTCGTCATTTGCATATTTATATTTTGAAACTTGGCTTCATATTTTATCGATAACTTCTTCGGTCACTTAATTTATTCAGAAGAAAATTAGCTTATAGCATTTGGCTAACTTAAGGCGGGGGTCCACATGTAGCCATTTTTCCGCCACTTGACATGGCTTTAAAGGCCCACCTTGACCCAAAAGACGTTGCGGTCGTTTATTTTTGTTTTGAAATGCTCTTTTGTTCGTACGCGTGATCTGATTGGTTGCACGCATTCAAGCGTGAATTTCGTGTTACACGAAATTCAGCACAGAAATTGATCACGGCGCGCATAGCATTTTGAGTGACGGTGGGCCTTTAAAATCTTGCATGCTACCAAATTAAAGTTTTAAAAAATCTACGGCAAGCCTTAATAAACAAGAGGCTCCAAGCAGCCTTTACTCATGCGGGCATGCGTAATAAAGTTTTACGATATATTTTAAACATGATAAGAAGATGTCCGACATGGAGAAGAGTTACCCCTTTCATTCAGTTATCGTTCCTGCAAACCACGTTGTTTACTATTGAATGTTTTGGAAATGAAGGCTGTACCACAATGAAGCCAGTGATTCTTCTAACTCTTATATATACCAAACGTGAACATAGTAATGTGTGTAGGGTTGTAGGAGATGCTGATCGTGACGCTTAAGTAACGCTCTTTTACCGGAAGTGAGAGTAGACGGAAGTCACTAAACAGGAAGTGTAACTGGCAAAGGCATGAACTGGAAATGCGCAATTTAAAATATGCGTACATAAATTTGCATGCAAAATCGTGACACAAAAAATAAAAATAACAAGAAAAACGGAGCCGAAACCTTACCTCATGCCGCTACGCGCATGAGTAATAAAAGCATAGCAACAACGCATTTAAACACTAAAAAAACTAAGATCACAACTTAACAAATTTTTCAGACCCATGCAATGTTGTCTAAACCCGGCACGAGGCATTAATTAATTGAACCCCTCCCCGGCGGGAACGTTTGAAATCGGACCACTTGTACACGTCACCCTCTCCTGCCGTGCAAGACCATTGAGCCATAGTAGTAATCTCGTTGTTATCAAGAACACGACTCCAGATATTGACACCTGTCATTTCACCGATAAAGCTCTGGTGTTCATTGAATGACCCACCCACTGAGTCTTGCTCTTGTCCGAGTACCAGTGATCCAGCACCTTCGATCACGTGCCCTATAAAAAGACATTTATAAGAAGTTTTTACAAAGCGCTGACTGAATTCAACTTCTTAACTTGGGGATGTCTGTACAAAGTACATGCGGAATATTTTTATCCTTAATTTTTTAATAAGCTTAAATCATATATAAAATATCAGCAAGACCACAGCGACAAACCGTTGAGTGGTGCCGGATCTCCCAGTTGTAGACCTGGATCAGTACAATAATTACTTGTATAAAATCAGAAAACGGCAAACTGATCCTTACGGCAAGGCGATGAAGGAGTAAATAAAAGAATAAAAAACAAAATTTATATATATATTAAAACGAATTTGCCCAATATTTCGGTACACTAAAAGTTCGTTACAGATAAGAGTTTGAAATTATGAAAATAAAAACAATAGATTATTATTGGTGCAGGAGACTAGGTGTCGTATGTCAATGAGTTTCGACGCGACGAAACTCATTGACATTTATTTTCATAACTCATTTATTTTCATAATTTCAAACTCTTATCTGTAACGAACTTTTA
Source organism: Cladopsammia gracilis (assembly GCA_022457155.1). Lineage (NCBI taxonomy): Eukaryota > Metazoa > Cnidaria > Anthozoa > Scleractinia > Dendrophylliidae > Cladopsammia > Cladopsammia gracilis. Next base: position 1,619,314 of record JAJGOT010000004.1, read on the forward strand.
GTTTTAACTTCATTTTTCATTTTTCTGTTAGCCCCTGAAGAAGGTTTGTTTTCAAACCGAAATATTGGGCAAATTCGTTTTAATATATATAAATTTTGTTTTTTATTCTTTTATTTACTCCTTCATCGCCTTGCCGTAAGGATCAGTTTGCCGTTTTCTGATTTTAAATCATATAGTTGTCAATGAGACACAAAACCTAGCCAAATATATAACTGTACAATAATTACGTTACTGGGCATGGTTACTGGGTAATATAATATCTCTTTTTCACCTTTATTTAATCCTTGGCCCTGGTCGGCAACTACGCCATCTTTGTAGAGCTTCCACGATCCAGCGGTGTTCTCCCATGTTGTGCAGATGTGATGCCACCCTCCGTCATTAGCTGAGATAGACGTTTTCCTGAAGAAAATAAAAAGAAAGACATATTACCCGGCCTGGTAATCGACAACAATCGACGACAATTAATCGATCACTGTTGGAAATCGATAAAGCAAAATTGTGTGACTTCTTCACCATGATATACTACAACAGATCTCCGGTATGATAATCTTGAACCGCGAACTCTCGAACTCGGTTATCTCGAATCTCCCGCAATATGTAATAACGTATGGCTTCCCTTGTAGAAGAGGAGGATCATGATGATATGTAAGTTGTAGAGAAACCCCCTACGTCCCATCCTCGTTATGTATGTTTAATTTATCGACTTTTATGCAGTTTTGACAGCGCTGTGAGATGTACTGTAGCTAGGTTGATATTTAGTATTCTTTGTACATGGCCATTTGTTTTTCTCTTAAATATTTTTTTTATTTTTTATTTTTATTTATTTTTATTTTTATTTATTTTTATTTTTATTTTATTTTTATTTTATTTTTATTTTTTTTTAAATACTCGTGGTACTGATAAAAATTGTTGCAGTTATACTGGACTTTCTGGTCAGAAAACATGTTTTTTGTTACTTTGTTTTTCAACTGACAATAATAATGCATGCGCGCAGGTTTAGTCGCCAAATATGAAAATCGCAACAGCCGACATAATTATATATACTAGTAGCAGTATCTTGAACATTTTTTTCCTTCAGGGTAAAAATTATAGCGGAGGTCTACCGAATTTCGATTATCATCGATTATAGTACTAGTTACACCCTCCATTAAGCGGGCACTGCAGCTAATTAAAAGTCTCAAAATTTTGTTCACATGTTTACTGCAAATAATACCTGTATTGAACGGACACCTTTCAAGCGGACGCGGACACCTAAAAGTTTACTGAAATGGTTGTTTCCATTGTTCAAAACCTGTAGTAAACGGACACTGATAAGTATAGACTCAAGGCAATGAAGATAAAACCATTTTTCTGGTCTTTTCGGCAGGTTGGTCCCAATTGGAGATGCAAAGAAAGCATATGCTGAACGGAAGAATGAAATCATTCAGACGAAGAGCATGATCCATTTAAGGAGCCAGTTTTACCTTGTCCATTGGTTGAGTTGTTGTTCTTGGACTATATTCTCGTTACAATGGATGGTCATGGATAAGAGAATTTCTCGTTGTCATCAAACTGCAAAGTTAATAACTTTCTCCAAACGAACGACGCTCCATAAACTAAAGTGATAACGAATCTGTTCAAGTCACTGTATGTAGGCCTCGCCCCTTCACGTTCTTGAAATGAAGTGAAATGAGACTGTCTTGTTGTGTTTTGATGGTCAAAACGGACTTATTTTTGTTGAAAAACTAAATGCAAGGCTGATCGGACAGCTATAAGGGGTATTTTATTGCCCAATATTTCGGTTAGGCAAAACTAACCTTCATCAGGGGCTACAAAGAGCTAAGTAAAAATGGAGTAAAACGGTTACAAGATATAAAATGATTCATTTTATATCTTGTAACCGTTTTACTCCATTTTTACTTAGCTCTTTGTAGCCCCTGATGAAGGTTAGTTTTGCCTAACCGAAATATTGGGCAATAAAATACCCCTTATAGCTGTCCGATCAGCCTTGCATTTAGTTTTAAGTTTTATTCAATACTGCTGATCCTGATCTACACCAAGATCCGGCTTCACTTCGCCGTGCTGTTTGTCCAAGTGGTCCTTGCTTTATTTGAGAGTTATTTTTGTTGGTTGGTTGTGCGAAACATAATATTTCTACATACTAGTTTGATCCGACAGCTTTTCACTTTCAACAAATAGGAATAAACAGAAATGCACTGTTTAATATATAAGTTAACGATGGCTTAGTTGAATAATATTTGGTATCAATAGACCAATTTGCAGTTGTCTACTTAGTAACCTGGCCTTTGTGTAGAAACGAGGCTGGGGTTGACCTTGTTTTGACAGAAACCTTCCTTCTTTTCATGTGTAAATCATGTTGTTCTTATGCTAACTAACATGATTTACATATGAAAAGCCGGAAGGTTTGTATCAAAACAAAGTCAACCGCAGCCTCACTTTCACTCAAAGGCCAGGGTACTAAGCACACAACTGTAAAATGGTGTATTATAAGGTGGAGTCTACCTTCTATAGCTCAGAAGGAGGTCGGACACTTATTGAGAATTATATAACTTAATGTCGACACTTAGAATTTTATTTTCAATAAATTTTTAAGTGTAAAAAAGAAAATCTAAAATCCCCACTCAGGATTGAACCTATGACCCTAGCTAGGCTTAGACTTACACAGCCTACTGTACCACGTTTACTCAGGGCATTAGCAAGAGCACGTCTACTAGAAACAAATGCCAAACTTTGGTTGAAACATATTTAACTATTATAGCGCGAAAGCGCGCGTGATATCGCCTAATACTTAGCCGACGAGGCCGTAGGCCGAGTCGGCTAAAATTAGGCGATATCACGCAAGCTTGAGCGCTATAATAGTTTTATAATTCAACACATTGATAACAAAGCACAGTTTGAAGAAATAAATATCGCCGACAAGCCTTTTATTTAAAAAAAAGCTTACAGATGTTTTACTGCGCGAAACTTGCAACATGACACATCATGAATGAAAGTGGCGCCTTTGTCAATATTGTGCAAGCTTGAACACTATAACTGTTTTATAATTCAACACATTGATAACAAATCACAGTTTCGAGAAAAAAATCATTGAGATATACAACCTGTCATTAAGTAAAAAGGCTAACTACAATATTTTACCTCACACCATTTCTTAAACAAGCAATGAATGCCGAAACTTTTGCCAAGCTAAAATTAATTTAGCGTACACAATCAGTTGACAGTTTCTACGAAGAGCTTTCGTCTACTCAAAGAACGCCACAGAGTAGTGACTACAAGAATTAAAACACAGTAAAATGGCATAGAATCTCTTAGTTACAAGTGTTTCGTATCTTAAAAAGTTCAATTCAGAATCAAAACAAATTGAACAAACACACGGCTACGAACCTAAACATAGCGGCGAAAAGTCGGAAAGAACTGCAGCGTGGACAGTAAGCTTACAAAAATTCACAGCTAAAGGATACAAGAAACGGTTGAAACATCGTACCTGTAGTTGATTTGGCTTTTTAGTCCCTTCCATAAGCACCAAATTTTCAAACATCGAAGTACGAGCTGAGTCGATCAATGTTGTTTACAAACTTGGAATGCTCGTTTTTTAGCTCCCACAGCCGTAATGACGAGATCAGAAGCTTTTCTGAAGAAACATCAAGTCTATATCATATTCCAAAGGTGATAACCAAAGGAATTTCACGAAAATTGTGCTCCTTCATTCACTTCTTGTCGAGCGGTTAAACTTTGAACCAGTTTTCATTCAGCTACGCCAAGAAACAACACTGCGACCGCGACAACGCGAAAATTTCGCGCCTTTTTTGTCCAATCATGTGAACAGTATTTTCTCTTTTCTTTTCTTCTCTTTTTTCTTTCTTTACCCTTTTTTAACGAATAGTTCACGCACTTTTTCGCCAAAAAAAAACGAAATTGCAGGCAGCAATCATTTTCACTTTCCTTCAAAATGCGAAATTTACCGCCATCGCTGGTTATATGTCATGTAGACATAACGCATATCGATAACTTTTTTACCATATTTGGGCAGTGTATCAATGTGTTGAATTATAAAGTGAAATATACTGCAAAGGGGAGTACTTCATTTATATGTTCACACCCTTAATATCCATCCGTAGACTGAAAAGTTGAAACTTCCTTGTACAACATAGGGCTAAACAACGCAACAGGAGGGTACTGTAAGGAGCTTTCATTCATTCAATGGTCACATTTAAGATTCCAACCGAAAACTCATCACAAATTAGAAATACATTGTACAGCATAATAATAAAAAGCACCAAAGGGAGGTACGTACTGCTTGCTTTCGTTTGAATGTTCACTTTGTAGGGTTTCATAAATGGACTCTAAAGTTTAAACCCCCTTTCACAGTAATAATAAACAGTACCACAGTAGCTATAGCTACTCCGTATATTTCATTTGGATGGTCACTCTGTAGGATTTCATCAATGGACTCTTTAGTTAGAACCACCTTCAGTATAGCATAATAAACAGTACCACAGAAAAATGTTGCTCCGTTAGCTTTCATTTGCATGGATGGCTATCTAAAACCAGATTACACGACTCGAGGTTTTACTCTGAGCGTGAAAGAGTACTAGACTTTCAGTATTAGGGCGTACCCAATCGATGAAAATCGATCGATGATCGGAAAAGTAATCGATCAATCGATGCCAATCGATTCAACGCCGTTATAACTTCACTGTATGTGTGTGCGCGTCCGCTTCAATAATTTATTTTATTTTTTCTTCAGAAACATTGTTTAAAAATATAATTGTAACATATTTTTACCTCCGGGCACCTCCAACGTACAAATGAAAGGACTTGTAGTTGTAAACGACAAACTCATTATGCTGCTGATGAGATAAGGCATAACTCAGAGGCGTCCCACTATTTACTGTGTCAGCGGATCTCATCCAGAAACAAGCTGTCAAGGCTGAGAGACTGGGCATGCCACGATTAACGATGACATAATGCCTAACTCCCTGTCGCGGAAACAGGAAGGCATTGCCAACTGCAACATTAAAATAGTTAAAAAAAAAACAGTTCTAGAAGGGCATTTATGGCTGTCGAAAGCAAATAAGAGAGTAGAGGTTGATTGCATTCTTGGGATACATTCTACTTAAATAACAGTTAGCAAAGCGAGCAGTAGATTTTGAGTAGCACCTCATTTCTCTTATGATAATCGAGGAAATCACGCAAATACGCGCAAAACTCACCTCCCGATTTTCGCGACCGCTCGCATGATCGTCTGCTCGACTACATGTATTCCTGAGATAAATGAGGGACTCCTCGCCTCTTAGGCGAGTAGAAAAATGACGAATACAATAAATGAGGTAGAAGCAGAAAATACTTATGAAAAAACAAAACGATTTAAGGTGCCTCTGTTGAGATTTCGGGCGCACTCGTTTGTGACAAACTTTCGTTGCTAACTTTTTCGGCTTTGACGCGATGGCTATAAAAAGATTTTGCTGTTATATTTGTGTTAAATTTCTGGAATCAGCTTAATTGACTTAAAACATACCCTAACGGAAGTTTCAGCAAAATCAGTGGAGCAAAAGTGCGAAATGAATTTCTCTTGAAATCTGATACCTGATGCTTATCAAAGGCTCATAAACCTGCTCCAATCTCTAAAGATGCGTTTTGTAACATTTTTCGAAAATTATCCAGCACTTTTGTGTCAAGCTCCTTCCACATTTCAAGGCACTGCAATATTTTTCCATCGATTTTTACTGCTGTGCAGAGCTTTGAGAAATAGTTGTTGGAGCTTTTTGGGTTTATAAACTACTCCACAAATAAGCTCAGGCGAAGCTGACGAGCAGGTTTGTTTGTGAATACGAAATGAGCATGTATGGAAGTTATTCGAAGACTTCGTACCCTTGTAGAAGGCGTATTAATGACAGGGAAGGAAAGATCAGGCTAAGTTACCATATCCATTGGATTTTGATCAGTCTACCCCAGTTTTGATTGTTTGAAATTGGCAAAGGAAGGAAAATAACCATTACCTGACGCCGGACAACCCAAGAGTTCCATCCTCATAGACATACCGCCAGACCAAGTTTTAGGATGCACACGAATGTAGCGTGCATTGATGGGTGGTGACAAAAAGTTCAAGACTATGGTGTTGCGGTCACTGTTTCCCTGTAAGACCTATAGTTGTGAAAAGTAAGTTTAATATTAAAGGGACACTGTCCCGACATTGTCCCGACACTGTCCCGCTGAAATAACAAAATTTCGCTAACCTTATTTCCATGTTATATCGTCAAATGCTACCAAATATATTATTTTTAAATTGGATAAAAATATTATATAGAGCCAGAAACCCATAAAATTGAAACGTGCAACTGTCTCTTGTTACGGTCGACGAGAGGAGACCGCGAGTCTAATTTTGTGTATAGCGAAAAAATTTGAGATTTTTCTCTGTTTATCCAATTACCATTATCCAATTATCCAATTATCCAATGACCTCGCTTTCAAATTTGGCGACCCCGTTTTCACGTAAGATAATGCGGTGACTCGCGGATCGAAGTATCGATTTGCTTGCGTGATTAAGTTCAACATCTGAGAACGATATGAGAACGCTATCTAATCTCGGTATCGGTCTGGGCGCAGGGGATTGTGGGAGGAATTGGGCTGGATGCCATGCGATTTCAAAGGTTGGACTGTCTGACCACTCGCCTCGATTTTTTGCGCAATTGATGATGCGCAATACTTGTGCTTTGATGATGTGCAATTAGCCTCGAAATTAGCCTCGCAAATAGCAATTAGCCTATCTTTGACGCGCTTACTCAAGTGGTGTAACGCCTTCATCTTTCGCTTTCGCTTTCGCTTTCGCTTTCGCTTTCGCTTTCGCTCGCGTCAGCTCGCTGCTCGTGTGTGAAACGGTTGGCTTTGGTTATTTTTAGGAGTGCCGTGCTATATAGCGAAAGAAACTGCACTAGTGGAACGTTTGAATTTGGTTACTTTAGGGGTAACGTGCTATATAGAGAAAGCAACTGTATTAGCACGCGCTAAAATAGAATTAATGTCGCGATCATACGGCGAATAAAATTGTCATTTTGAGAGAAAGTTTCTAAACGTTGTAGTTTCTCTCGAGTCAGCAAACTTAGTTTTTGCACATAACTTAACTGCTGGGCACCCTAAATTTTATAGTTGCACTCTCTTCGGACTCCCTATGATATCTCTTAGAGCACAGCCTTGATAACTGCCACTTCTTGAACCCCCCCCCCCCCCCCCCCAAAACAACGCCTATTGGCCCTCATCTCCACCTCCCACTTCCTCACCCCCTAGTACCATCACCCCACCCTGTCGAACGCACTCCCCTAATTTCCAATTACTACTAGTACGCTTCAAAACAAGCTTCCGATTATTCAATTTATGCTAAGAAGTTGTTACAGCCATATTTGGAAAATCAAGATAAAAATATTAACCAATCAATTCTCTGGAACAACTTGCTTCCAATCTCGAGGGACCAAGGGGTTTCCAAATATGGCACCAAGCAAAAAAGGAATATTCGGAAGCTGTGAATGCGCGTTACACGTTTCAACCCACTTATGGGTTTCTGTTGAGATTCCTACATTGTACCAGGGTTTCTGATCCCAGTGGAGCAAAACAATTAACAATTATTGGATGAGGTTGAGCATGATAGCGATAATTATCAAGGCCAAAGTTTGTGTTATCTGCCGAAGCCGAAGGCTGAGGCGGATAACACAAACTGAGGCCTTGATAATTATCGCTATCATGCGAAAACCGAATCCAATAATTGTTTTATTATGCATATTCCTGAGCTGCACTTGTAAAGACAAGAGCGCGCACAAAAAAGTGATCAATGCACAGCAGTCAATTTGTAAGTAAACAACTTACGTCACTACTGCATGCATAAAACTATTGTCTGTAGGTATGACGTCACTTCTGCATGCATAAAACTATTGTCTGTAGGTATGACGTAACAGAAACAGCAAGCAATAATTAGCTGCGTGCTTATAGCCAATCAAAATCGAGCTAGTGACACCAATGTATAATAAAAGCAATAGTTTGGAGATTAATTGCAGGATTGTAAGGATGGAAGTGGATTACTGTTCATCAATTTTGATTTCGTGACAGGCGGTCAAGAAATCTAAATTCCCCGCATTCTTGTGGAATTTTGAGTTTTTTAGCCGTTATTTTGTCTCTTTAGTTAAAGAGTTTGACCCACCCAGTTTGCATTGCGCGCTTCTCTTATTGCTATGATACGGCTGTATTCCATATTTGGGCAAGCATATCACCTCTTGCACGAGTGAATTTCTCATCTACAATACAGTATGGACTTTCGGGTGCCCTGAAAATGGCGGATGAACCAATGTAGGTGCGCAATGCAAACTGGGTGGGTCAGATTCTTTAATATTGCTTTGTGTTCATCAAGTTTGGAGATTTTCCTTCCTAATTCAAGATAATAAAGCAAGCTTAAAGCATGTTCCTGCCATAATCATGAAAACGCGTCACGATATTCGATTAGCCAGGACACTGCCCCTTTAAGGTAACATCACCTTTAAGTAAGTAAGCTGTCATTTTTTCATGGTCGTCATAGTTATAACAAATGCCAGAACATGATAAGTTCATGTTAATTTCGTTTTGGACCGATTGCAGTAGTTGCTTTGAGTTGTAATTAGTTCTGCATAATTGCGTAATTGTGTTTGCTGTGATTTGCGAAATGAAAACTACTTTGGTTTGATTTGGTTTTAGAAAAACAAATCATTAGAAAATGAACGCTCTGATCTACAATAATATCATACATTGACTCCATACCGCGTTTTGTTTATAGGGTGTGAATGTAGTACTGTCGTCGCTGTAGGAGACAGTGTAGCTTGTAACCCATTCCTCACGGTCCTGTCGTCCCTGGGTCTCTATTCCTGTAACATTTGTTCTTTGTCCAAGATCCACCTGCAGCCACTGTTTGGCGTCATGGTGCTCGGCAGACCATGCGCCAGCTTTTCCTCCTACAGCCTTGAAATTCAGTCTGCCATTTGAGGCGCCATGGTCAGCGTCGAACTTGGTAGAAGCTGTGATCTGGGTATCTGGAATGTCATTGTGTTCCATCCCGAGAGGGTCTGAACATTCTAAATGCCGACAAAAATGTGATTTAGAGGGACCCTTTGCAAGCATTCGATTAATTCTGCCAAAACTGCCCGTTAATCGACCGCATGACACTATACAACTCATCCGTGTAGCAAGACAGCCAGGCACCCCGCGAAAGCATGCTAAAATCACTCTCAAAAGTCGTTGAAACAGCCTTCCCCTGTCCCCTATTTTGGATCATACAGTGAAAGCATGTCTTTATTTAATATACTCTACACAAACACGAAATTGCGTAAAATTGGCTTTAGAGCTGACGACTTATGCACTTTCTGCGAAGCTGAACGAGAAACGCTATATCATCTGATTTATCAATGCACTTATGCGAGACAGTTCTGGAATGATTTCGAATTGTACTGGTTCCGCTTGTCAAATCAGGTAGTTCACCTGACTTTGGAAAATGTTTTATTTGGAATGCTTTCAACACACTGCCCTTCACACATACTACTCAATTACTTTATTAGTATTATCGGAAAACTGTTTTTGTGGGACTGCAGAAGAAAACAAATACACCCTAAAATACAAGGTTATCAGAACAAGATAGCTATCAAATATGAAATTGAAAGAAAAATAAATAAGAAAAACTTCTTTGAAAAGAAATGGATATTCAAATGAAAAGGAATGGTTAATAATTTAAAAATCTTAAGCCGATTTGCCTTCTATCCTGTTTGTCTTTTTTTTTTATGTTGCTTGGTTCATTTAGTTTAATTAGTTTAATTTATTTAATTTCTTAAGCTGAAAATAGGGTAACTGTGTAACATTGTTAAATATATCGAATTGTTATCACTTTTAACCTATTTTGTGAATGTAAAATTGTAACTGTGTAAATGAAAGGTCAGAATAATAATAAAAAAAAATGTCTTTATTTAATTTGTCCAACAACATTTAAAAGTGGGGAGAGAGGGAACCACCATTTACATACACTACCCAACATACAGTGTTCCAACCGTTAGTCACTAATTGCGGGTCTTCCTTTACAAAGTGATGACTTATCTTTTAGCGGCTAAAAAGTCCAGCTTAAAACATGGGAGGGCTTCTTAAATTGCTTATTTTTTTAACTTATCTGTAGTGGAAAGAAATTACCTTCCTCGCAATATTTCCCTACAAAGCCGTCTTCGCATTTACAGAAGTATGTATTATCTTTTGGATCAATCTTGCACTTGCCATGTGTAGAGCATAGATTCTTGGAGCAAGCATTCTGTTGAGATATAGCAGGGCTCAGTAATCATATAATGTAACATATATAGTTCTAGCTGGATGTTTTAAAACCCTGCCGCTCTGAGGAAGCGTCTGGCTGCGCATTTCTTCTTGTTTTGTCGTTTTGTCTAAACAACAACAACAACAACAACAACAACAACAGCAATCTTTATTGTGCTCTTAATACAAGAGTACAGAAATCATTAAAAGGAAATAACTGTGAAAGAAAAAGAGCACAGCCACTCTGAAATAGCAAAAGCTAATCGCGCTGAGTGGCTGGGCCATGCGGAAGAGTCCACAATATAAAAACAAAAGACTGTTGCTAGTCTTTTTTTCTCACGCTCTCTCTCTCTCTCTCTCTCTCTCTCTCTCTCTCTCTCTCTCTCTCTCTCTCTCTCTCTCTCTCTCTCTCTCTCTCTCTCTCTCTCTCTCTCTCTCTCTCTCTCTCTCTCTCTTCTGTAATTTTCGGGCTGTTGAGGTATGTCCAGAAATGCACGCTAATGAGATTCATGCCGAGTCTTTATGATAGATATCATGAAGTGTCCCCTAGCCCTAATTCTCACCCAAACACAAGCAATTCTGTCAAACATGAAGTCATTTGGAAATTACAAATAATTGTGTGTAATATGAAGTGCACAAGGACCGAGTTACGTACATTTCTGGACATAAGTGGGGCTGTTCGGGGTCATAAAATTAAAACCCTTGTTCGAGCCAGTTGTAGTGAAATTGCGATAACTATCATCAACCCAACCTCGTTCCCAGGGACTTCTCCTTCCCGTCCCCTGGAGCGAGAGAGAGAATGACTCTGGCACAGGCTGGTCACGTGTCTCCCAGAATAAAAAATTCCCCACTAGGGGTCCCTGTTTCTGGAAATTTTGTCACCAAAAGTTTTTGTCAAGATCAAAACGATGCTGTCTTCGGCGGTTGAGATCCGCTTTATTTTTTAGCAGCCTTCACTTTGCGATCGTAGCTACTGGAGCAATCTCAAACCAAAACAAGTCAAGTGCCTGGAAGTAATTTACTCTGGAATTATACTATCGGTGTACTGCCAACAGTATACGGAAGATCGATCATCTTCCATCTTTTACCCGGGCTTTTCTTGGGCCGACAAAATCAACTCTCGATCGACACAGACAATCTCGCCAATTCATCCCGTTATTGTCGTCGTTTCGCCGTTGAACTCTCTGATAAGCGACCAGATCAGAGGAAATAACGAGGGAAAAGTCAAAGCGTCTATCCTTAATGTAAGAAAGGCCAAAGACAGCGACAATCTAGAGCTGGATGAGACGAGCGAGACGAACTCTTCGTGGCTAAAAGATGCGAAATACGATACAATTTTCACTTCTTGTTATAATTTTATAATTTTCACATCTTTCACATCAGTTCTTCCGCAGTTGCGAGCAGCGCTCGATTATTCTTCGCAAACAAATTCTTGGAGTGCGAGATATATCCTACAGACTTGCAAAGCCTATAGCAACTCGTATTTAAATTATACGTGACTAGAAGTAGCTGAGGAGGCGGCTGTCACAGGCTAGACTAGAAGCCGCATAAATCTTTTTTGCAATTTGGCGTCTGAATATTCGAAATTTGACCTCTCGCGGGTACATTTACTTCGCGGAGACACAAACCAGATCTGTTATTTTTTTATGCAAATATTCTCCGTTCCCTTGTAGGCTAAGTACAACCAAACTCCTGACTTGGCAGCCCCTCCCTCAATGTTTTCTTTTGTAATATCCCAGATTCTGGGAGACACGTGACCAGCCTGTGCCAGGGTCTTTCTCTCTCTCTCGCTCCAGGGGGCGGGAAGAAGAGAGACCCTGGGAACGAGGTTGTCATCAACCATGTTTTCAAAAAATCAGCTATAATTATCATGACCAGCCGAATGGCTTCAGTTAACGACGGGCGTTAAAATTAATATTGCCGCAAAATAGAAAACCCTCAACACAATCGACTATTTATTCGTTTTCGAAGTAAAAGATAAGTGGTCTTAGCTAGACCTATCCGTGGTCGTAAATAATCATTTTGTTACCTCATTGTGTTCTGAGAAGAAGAAACAATGTTTATTATGGCCAGATTCAGCAATTCAATTTAGCGAAGGAAGATTGCATAACTGACTGAAAATTGAGATACTCTTGAGCGAGTGCGATGACACGTTTTGGCTAGCAACCGTGCTCCTGGGGTAGCCTCCCCAAGGAGTTTGTGCATGCTCCCCCAGGAGCATGTACAAACCTCCGGGGGAGCGTTGGTGACCATTCTACCAAGGCTCAAACGTTAAAACGTGAACATGGAAAAATGCACACAAAATGGGATAACAAAGTGCTTTTTTGCATTGACAAACCATGCGCAGAGAGCCCTCGCATCTGATATTAATAAATCACCTTAAAGGAGCTATGTCGCGAGGATGGCGGGTGAGTACTGGGTACTAACAACTTGATAAACGTCCGGTGGCTTTTTATCAAGTTGGCGGCCATTACTGTCGAATTCGCTGCAATCCGTTCCATCCCGTCGTATAGATCTCAAGTTTACAAATTAGTTAGAGTATGTACTTGGCTAGATTTTTGGTAAATTATTTATGCGATTTGTTAGTCGTACCTTCGAAAAATTCGATGTCTTCCAGTAGTGGTGGAAATTTGGAAGGAATTTAAAAGCGAAATCGATCGCGTGTTTGTTTACCTCGTGTGGTTCGACACGAGTGCAAGCGCGATAAAACTTGCCGCGATCCGGGAGGAAACAATAGAAATTTGACATGTGTGACATCAGGTGACGTCACATGACAGGAACTCATTGCGCAGACTCACCTTGCGACATACTCCCTTTAACTTCGATGCTTGTGTTTTTGAGCTAGTCGGGTAGCCATTATGAATAATTTAGACGCTGTGAACTATTGCGAGGTCTGGAAGTGAGAAAACTTCGGTTACCGATCGGCAACTTTAGTAAAATGACAAAACTTCCCCGCCCCTCCCCTCCCCTCACTCTATCCTCCCTTCCTCTCTTGGGAACAAGAGCCTGGATCCGCCATTGCTACTGATGATAACTCTTCGCTTTTAGCTTCTTGTTCTTACTTATGTCTAGGATTGCACGCACGCTCCGATGACTGCGCGAAAGTTGGGGCGAGAACACGCCTCAACTTTCAGGCGGTCAAAGAGCCGAGAACTAGTTTCCTTCGCGCAGAAACTACGGAAAACTTGCTAAGTCGGCTAGTGCTGCTTAACCCTTTTAGTCTCCTATTATTAAACTACAAATTCTCTTTCCTTATCCCCGTATGTTTTTTGTAGTGGAGAGAACTTGTTAAAATATCAAGAGAATTCATCTTGGTTGATCATGTCCCTAATTGGCATGACCACTCTAATTAATTAAACATTAATGGTATCACTGGTGCGGCTTAAAGGGTTAACAAATACTTAATGAAAATCAGATGCGCGACTAACTTGAGATACTGAGTTGATACTGAATTTAGCATTGAAAATGGCAATAGAAGCCCCGCCTCAAATATGTAGCTATGTAGAAGAAACAACAAGGATACCAGCTTTGTGGCAAAACTAGGGTGGCAGGAAAGGCAGAGCCTATGTCTCCTAGAGTAGCGGTGTCCTGGAGGGGACCCCCCGGAGAGGCGCTGTCTAGGTGGGTGGTCTTATATTAGAGTGTAACATAGGGAGACCAGAAGAGGAGTGCCCTTCTGGAAGGAGAATAGGTCAAATGGTACGGTGATACCATGATCTTGAAGTGGGATATCCGGAGCTATTTCCAAGGATGGCTATAGCACTTACTGTGGGGTACAGTGCAGCCAAGGGTGCACTTCCCTGCCACCAATGATTTATTAGTTAAGCAGGGACAAACCATTTTAAATTACAGCGCTCTAGTGCATTTACTACAGGAATTACATTTACAGCAAGTTAGGATGGTAGGCAGAGAAAATTACGCGGACACGATACCAGCTAGAAGATTGAATCTCAAATGTTGGTTGGTTCAGGTACAGTAGCTTACAGTAGATAAACTAGTGTCCGAACCCACATGCTAGAATCACATGACAACATGAGAGAAAAATCACTGGGAGCTTTGTCGTACAAGCCTTTAGTACTGTGAAAGTAATATTAGTTCACGCTAGAAATTAACCTACAAGACAGTTGCACAATAGACTTTTGCGCTTTGAGAAATCACTGGGAGCTTTGAACTACAATTTAACCTAGTAAAGTACAGGTACATCAGGCAGGCAATGACCTATAGACTGTTACAAAACACCGACTTCAGAGCTCATTAACCCCACTTTTATAGCTAAAACTTGTAATTACTCATGCGCGTAGCGGCATGAGTTATAAAATGGCCTCGGTTTTTCTTCTTATTTTTCTCTTTTTTTGTGTCACGATTTTGCATGCAAATTTATGCACACATATTTTAAATTGTGCTCTTCCGGTTCATAGCTTTGCCATTTGCACTTCCTGTTTGGTGACTTCCGGCTACCTTCACTTCCGGTAAAACAGCGTTACTGAAGCGTCACGACAGCGTCTCCTACAACCCTACATACACAGCTAATGTTCACGTTAGGTATATATAAGACGTGGAAGAATCACTGGCTTCATTGTGGTACAGCCTTCATTTACAAAACATTCATTATAGCGGAGCACTTGCCAGGCCGAAGGCCTGGCTGCGCAGCTCCATACTCATAGAACCTATCGCCGTCATTTTTCATGGTCATGGCTAGCGGAATGTTTCGCGGGCGCGTGTCCGTCCGCCCGTGTTTGAACAACATCCGGGATCTTGAAAGCAAGGCTTTGATTTTCGCGCGGCCACACAGCCGTGAGCTCGGTAAACACTTTAGTTGTTTTGTTGTGTCTAGCGGAGAATTAAAGTCGTTATTTTCCTGCATTTTTTCACGGTTTGCTACTCAAGACAGGGATACTAATTAAGGGATACTGAGAAGCCGCTTTAGTGGAAAAAGACGAGCTTTTAGGGATAAAATCTTGCTTCGAGGAACTGCATGTATTACGTTTTTATCAATGTTTT
Source organism: Cladopsammia gracilis (assembly GCA_022457155.1). NCBI lineage: Eukaryota > Metazoa > Cnidaria > Anthozoa > Scleractinia > Dendrophylliidae > Cladopsammia > Cladopsammia gracilis. The sequence continues at coordinate 1,634,617 of JAJGOT010000004.1, forward strand.
CTACGGATTTCAGAACCAGAAGCGGAGATTTGAATTTCCAAGCAAGCGAGGAGCTTAAAGGTAAAACAGATTACAGTTTTCGATGAGAATTTATGTTGATATCAATCTGTGAGTGACTTTTTATTAGTGTTTTTGTTAGTTTTTGGGAATTGATTTTAAAACGTGCTTAAATTCAGTTGTATCGATCTCTTGAATTTCATCGAAGAAAGCTTGAACTCGATGAGCTATAATTAAATGGTACGCGTTTTGCTTTTAAACGTAAACTAATGGAGATTTGAATAAATTTTTTCGAAAGAAGATTGTGTTGTCCATTTTTATGTGTTTGTTCATTCATTAGATAGATTGAAAAGCGATTTTATGTAAACAAAACAAGACTTTGATTTTATAGTACAGTTCTATCTTCACTCGCATCGCCTTATGCAAATATGTTTGTGTATTTTTGCAATTTTTGATTTTCAAATCAGTTTCTCGGGCAATTTTTGACAAACATAAACTGTATTTTATTCGGAAACTAGTGGTACTAGTTATTCTAGACAGAGAAAAGTTGTTTTTGTGAACTTTTGTACGGTCTATAAAAATGTACTGTGCAGACGGTCGCGTAATACTGTTTTTGAGAATTGCTAAAATTGAAAATAGCCCGTTCGTCAATCTTAATTCTTGTGCTTCCAACCTTTCACCTTAGTTAAGTTTCACCTTAGTTAAATTTCACCTTAGTTAAGCTTGTTCAAAGTGCGACGCTATTAGGTTTGGGCTATGTGTATATATTATAGTAAAGAACGTGGTTTGCAGGAACGATGACTGAATGAAAGGATAAACTCTTCTCCATGTCGGACATCTTCTTATCATGTTTATATATATATTTATATATATACACTGTATCATAAAACTTTCTTATGCATGCGCATGAGTATAGGCTACTTGTAGCCTCTTGTTCATATTAGAATCAGTTTTCCATTTTCATACTGACAGAATTGTGTGAACTTTTATGGACGAGGACACTTCGTGATACCTATGTCAATGAGTCGCCCCCCACCGCCCTCTGCGTGCAATCTTAGACATTACTCCTCGTTTAAAGAACAAAACGGAAAATTTTCATACTGCAGTGTATACTGTAACATGTTGTACCTCGGTTCCGTGGTAAATAAATCCACTGCTCTTTTTAAGATCGTCAGGATGTTGTTTGTGATCCGAGTCACTCAACTGGCAGATAGAGGTTCCATCTGTAAGACGGCCAAAGTTGTATGACAGGCAGTCGTTGTCAAGGTAACAGGCGACTCTACAGGCGTCTTGTCTCTCAAGAGAAATATTCCTGATCACGTGATTTACAAGAGCGTGCCCATCAAGCAGAGGAATGAACTCTAGCATTCTACAAACATCTGAAATATTTCAGAATGAAATGAGTTTTGTACCATAATGATAGCAAAATATCTCTTGAACGCTAAATATCTTTTGAACGCTATGCATGCGAAACTATTGGCAGACAGTTTACCAATAAATGTATATATAGGTGCTCAATGTTGCGTGGAAACGTTCTGTTTATATTAAAAACACATTTTTTCCAAATTCAAATAGCCGTTCTTAACTGATTCAGACGCCGAACTTTTCATGTACTTAATTCAAGGTATTAGGTTCATGAAAAGTTCGGCGTCTGAACCGGGCCTAATGTAAAACATTTCCACCTCGGACGGTTATTCTTTATCGAAATTAAACACCTCTTTGTTTTCAGCTAAACAAGGACAAAACACCTGCAAGCTGTTTTCCGATTCTTTGGCAAAATTTGGGTTTACAACGAATTATACCTAAATAAATTTACTTAACTGCTTATTTTCCGGCTAAACAACAGTTAATGGCAGGGTTAACTAATTTTAAGAAGCATATTGAAGCTATATCTCTAACGGGAAATGTATTGCTGAACAACCTCTTTTGACTGGAATTGAATTAAAGTATAAAGTCTGATCTTATACCTGCTTGTCCGTTTGCGCTTGCAATTGTCTTGCAAAACCAAAAACCCCCAAATAAGAGAAACTTGATTCCAGGGAGTTGTCCCTTGTTCATCTTGACTTCGTTTCTTTTACAGTCTGTGAAATCGAAATTGGTGAAATTCGATGGAAAGGGCGCCCATTAACTTTTAAATTTGACGATTTCACGCTGAATATTTTAATAAAATGGAAAAGTTCATGCGATACCCGATCAATTATTTATTTCGCTGAAAGGAAGTACCGGTCATTTTTGTAGCAAGTGGGGAAGGGGAAGGGGGGGGGGGGGGGGATTTGAGGAAACTATGTTTGGGTGGAGGGTCAATTTCGTGGACACAAATCTGGGGATGGCCAAATGTTTTGTAATTGAAACGGGTGGAGAACCACAATTTTTGGACCAAATTTTTATCACACCTAGTGACCCTCCATGCCAACCACCCCCCTCCCCCCCAACCCCACGCACGCTGACATACCCCTCCACCCCCACCCTCTTCACACATCATTCTGTTTGCTAGTGCGTGAATGGAATATACTAACAAGAAGTTTACCGCTTAATATTTTATTATTTTCTCAAACTTATTTTACCTTACGTTTTGAGCAGTGAAAAAACAAGCTATATGGTTATCATTTATTTTTTAATTACTTCATCAATTTAGATAGATAGATAGATAACTTTATTTATACACGGTATTTCCATCAGCTTAAATTATCATAATCAGCTAACTACCTAACTTCCTAACTACAAATAAGAGGTACAATGTAAAAAAATATAAACTGCTTTTCATGGAGGCCGTGTTCGAAAATATGGATTTAAAACTTTACTTAAAATATAAGATCTACTTCTTAGCCTAAATATCATTCGTTTATTCTAACGAGGGATCAAAAAATGCTTCATATAAACTGTTTGA